>CM046819.1:23124909-23148533 GCA_025617385.1 Murraya koenigii
TATAATAATTTTTATTTGTATAAATAAAAATTATATTAATATAATTTTTAAATTATAATAATTAATATTTATTAAATATTTTAATACAATAATTTAAAAATTACAATTATTTAATTTTAATTTCAAATAAATTCAAAATAATATTTCTCAAAAAAAAAAATTACTAATCACAACTGTGATGCACGTGGCCACGAGCCTCTTGATGTTTACATAGAGTCATAGATGGCTCAATGCAAAGGGCACACGACACCGGCAGCATAGAGCATGCTTATAGAAATAAATGAAATATTAAAGGAGATGAGGAACGTGTCACATAGGTCTTGAGAGTTTGGCGAAACATTACTTTGCTTGAAGGTCCATGGTTTTCAATCTCATGACTCGAAGATTACCTGGAGTAATTAACAGTATTAACTTCAATTTGACATTTGACGGGGATTAATGAAATTTAAATTTTCACTTGAAAGATTAATAATATGTTGAGGATTGAGATTGAATAATTATAATTTTTAAATTATAATATTAAATTATTTAATAAACATTAACGGTTACTGTAATTTAAAAGTTATGTTAATATAATTTTTTTATTTGTATGAGGTAAAATTTATTATATTTTTAATAATTTTATTAAAATTATTATTTAAAAATTATATTTATTATATATTATTAATATTTATTATAATTTTTAAAGTAAACCACCTTAATCTCAAACATACTCTCAATGCATCTCCTTCATTGAGCTATATAAAATGATCAACTCCTCGTTCTTATTAGTTAGAAATAATTACACGAAATTAACATGGTTTGCCTATTTTGTATCAAAATAAGTTTCGAAATCATATCAGATTCAGTAAACTATCTTCAAAATACCAAATGACCACACCAATGTAAGAGTAAGTAAGATATAAAACACTAAAGAATATTTCAGTCATTTCAATCAGGCCATGCAGAAGCTATTAATTATCCAATTTCAAATTTGAATTTTGGATATAAACGTTTAATCAATTCATTTTAATAAAAGCGCACACGAAGCACAACCACAATTCATTCAGCTGCCTATTTAAATTATGATGATTTTCTCTACAGATTAAAAATCCTGGCTTTATATATATTATATATATATAAGGGTTAAATGAGAATGAACATGTACTATACAAAAAAATAAAATAAGATCTTGCTGGATTTTCTAACTACAAGTAGTCCACCTGCATTCTGACGGATAAATAAGATAAACAATTATTTTTTGAATAACAATTATAATGCTATTGATATTTTACAGTCATAAATTTAAATCTAACATTAATTTTATTGCAGCCCAAATAGTCGATACTTAACAAATTAATATAGAGATAGTTTTTCTTTCAATAATACTACACATTAGAAATTTTTTATTTATAATAACTATCTCAAATGATGTGATATTAATTAATTTATTGTACAATTAAAGTGAATTAATTATATTATCTTACAAACCAATTAATAAATACTACATCATTTGAGATGATTATTTAAAATAAAAAATTTAGAATGTATAGCCCCATCTATCCTTTTCAGGAGAGGTTTATTTTCAAACTCTTGGTTCGAACAGGAGAAGTACGCCATGTTAATGTGTCTTGGATGATCCATATCTCAGGGTTAGATACTGATGAGCACATTAAACTATCCATGCAGTTGAAAGCCTTCACAGCCCAAACACAACAACGCAATTATCAGAGGTGCGCTATACCACTAAGCTAATATCCCGTCGTGCAGGCCTCCCATTAGAGCCCACTATACCAAAAGAGAGAAAAAGCTTTTGTAGGAAGGATGGCTAAAGATTTCTTGTAAAAATATTAGCTCCATTTAGTTCATAATGAGAATATTTTAATCATTTTTTATTCAATAGATTATTCTCATTATGCACATAAAGGAGGAGCCGTATGAGATTTTCATCTCATTTACAGTTCTGAAACAGATAATTATTTGAATCAAATGATGACCGAAAGACCCTGTGAAGCTTTACTATTCCTTTGGATTGATAACGCCTATTTAGCATACCTCCCACTAACCTGAGCGAGCATTCAAATATCTGTCCTACATTCATTCGCGAGAGTACTCCCAGTGGGTTGAAAACCATATCAACAGGCCTTGTAGCTCCCATAGTGTGACGGACGATGTGTACAAGGCCCAAGAACGAATTCACCGCCATATGGCTGACTGGCATTACTAGCTATTCTGGCTTCATGCATGTTGAAAAAAATCAAATGAAAGCACATGTTCAAAGTTTGGCAAAGCACATGTTCAAAGTTTGGCCAAAATTGGTCAAAGTCAAATTATTCAAAGTTTAGCTAAAAATTAGGTAATCACCAAACAAACTTTGACAATTTTAAAGGTTTGGTGAAATAGTGCTACCACGCATTCCTATAAATAGCTATTGTTCTTCATTTGTTAAGGCATCCCATAATCGAGAGCAATTACGAGTGAAACAATTGAGAGAGTTGAGAGAGCTTCTACTTGAGTGCTAGGAGAATTCATTTGGGTGTATTGGGGTATTAGGTTTTTGTGATTTTTTTCCAATTTATAAATTCTCATTTGTTAGTAAAATTATTTTTCAGTTTTTGCTCGTGGATGTAGGCTTTACGTTGAACCACGTAAATTATTGTGTCAATTTTCTTTGAAATTGTTTACACCACATTTAAGTTTCTCCACCAGTCACAGTTACCATAAATTGATAATCTGCTCAACCCGCGCTTCCACACAATAATTGGTATCAGAGTCGAAGGTTCGTACTTGGGGTATACGGTACTATTTATAGATACGGTACTAGATACGACCATTTGTACTTGGAGAACAGTCTATTGTAAGTAGTGTGTATTTTTGCATGTCTAGAAAAGTTCTATCAATAAGAAGATAAGAGTATAAGGAGTCTGAGTTTTAAGTGAGACCATTGTGACCTCTCTATTCTCCTGAAAACTTTTCTGGTGCATTTATTCACGCAAAATAAACATCATAGAGACTGTTTTTCAAGTGTAAATAGTTGTTGAAAGCACTGATTATTTGAGGTTGAGAAAGATGGCAGAAGCGTCGTCGTCGTCTTCATTAGTAAGGACTCACGTGATTAATGCAAAGTTTGAAGTAGAGAAATTTGATGATACTAATAATTTTGGTATGTGGCAATGTGAAGTGTTGGATGTCTTATGTCAGCAAGAGTTGGATCTCGCTCTAGAAAAAAAGCCTGAAAAGATGGATGACAAGGAGTAGAAAAAAATCAATAGACAGGCATGTGGTACTATTCACTTATGTCTGGCTAAAGATCAGAAATACTCTATCATGAGGGAGACATCAGTAAAGAAATTATAGAAGACACTGGAAGAAAAATATATGAAGAAAAACCTTGAAAACAAGCTTTATATGAAAAAAAACTCTATCGATTCACGTATGCATCTAGTATGTCGATAAATGACCATGTGAACTCATTCAATAAAATATTAGCGGATTTGCTAAATTTGGATGAGAAATTTGAAGATGAAGATAAGGCATTGTTGCTGTTGAATTCGCTTTCTGATGAATATGACCATCTCACAACTACTTTGCTTCATGAGAATGACAGTATCACATTTGATGCTGTATGTAGTGCAATCGTATAATCGTCGAGACCGAAAAGAAAGATAAAAAGGACCATAGAGATACAGTTGCAGAAGTATTGACAGCAAGAGGTCGTTCACAAAGCCGCAAACCTGGAAAAATGGGGAAGTCTAAAGGTCGGCCTGCCAAAGATGAATGTGTTTTTTGTCGCGAGAAAGGACATTGGAAAATGAATTGTCCTAAGTTACAAAAGGGCAAGACTATTTCTGATGCATGTGTAGCCGAGCATGATGAGGAGTCAGAATTTAGTCTGGTTGGCATGACGTTGACATGTCAATCGGATGAGTGAATTTTGGATTCGGGTTGTACTCATCATATGTGTCCTAATAAGGGTTAGTTTTCTAGCTTCGAGGAGATAGATGGTGGAGTTGTTTTTATGGGCAATGACAATGCTTGTAAAACCATGGAAATAGGTTCAATTCAATTGAAGAATCATTATGGTTCAATCCAAGTCTTGACAGAAGTTCGCTATGTACTAAGCTTAAAGAAAAATCTCATCTTATTAGGAGTCCTAGAATTCAAAGGGTTTACAATCACTATAAGAGATGAATTCTTGAAGGTAGTAGCTGGTGCACTGACGATGATGAAAAGCACAAGAAGAAATAACTTGTACTATTTTCAAGGGAGTACAATTATTGGATCAGCATCAACAGTTTCAAGAAAGGATGCAGATTCAGAGGCAACCAAGTTGTGGCATATGCGTTTGGGACATGCCAGTGAAAAAGCTTTGTAAACTTTGGTTAAGCAAGACTTATTGAAAGGTGCAAATTCTTGCAAATTGGAATTTTGTGAACATTGTGTTCTGGGCAAGCAAACAAGAGTAAAGTTTGGTTCATCAATTCACGATACAAAAGAGATTCTGGACTATGTTCACAGTGATGTGTGGGACCTACCGGAGTAGCTTCTTTGGGAGGTATGCACTATTTCGTTACTTTTGTTGATGATTATTCAAGAAAAGTATGGATGTATTGATGAAGAACAAAATGAAGTTTTAAGTATACTTTTGAAATGAAAGAAGATGGTTGAGACTCGGATCGGTCGAAAGGTTAACTCGGATAATGATGGTGAGTACAAGAATGATCCATTTTACAAGTATGCCGAGATGAGGGCATTGTGCAACACTTCACTCGCTCGAGGTACACCACAACAGAATGGGGTGGCAGAGCGTATGAACCGAACTATACTGGAGAAAGTTCGGTGTATACTGTCCAATGCTGGATTGGGCAAGGAATTTTGGGCCGAGGCTATTGTATATGTGTGCCATCTGATTAATCGTTTGCCGTCAATTGCAATTGAGGGCAAAACACCCATGGAAATGTGGACTGGTAAACTTGCTACTGATTATGATACTTTGCATATCTTTGGTTCCACTGCTTATTATCATGTAAAGGAATCTAAGTTAGACCCAAGAGCGAAGAAAACATTGTTCATGGGTATAACTGGTGGAGTAAAATGATATCGTTTATGGTGTCCAAATACGAAGAAGATTATTTTCAGCAGAGATGTGACTTTTGATGAATTAGTCATGTTAAAACAAAAGGATTCACAAAAGGATGGCAACACCAGTAGCACTCCGCAGTAGGTGGAGCTTGAAAAGGTTAAAGATGATCCAGCTAGTGTTGAAGAGGTAGATGATTCTCAATTGATTGAAGATAAAGAAGTAGTTCTAACTCAAGAGCCTTTAGAGCAACAAGATTCAATTGCACATAGAAGGCCACGAAGAGAGATTCGTAGACCTGCTCGCTTTGTTAATATGGTGGCCTATGCACTTCTAATTGTAGATGGTGATGTTCCTTCCACTTACAGAGAAGTAGTAAGTAGCCCTGAAAATGTACAATGGAAGCAAGCAATGGATGAAGAAATGCAGTCTCTTCAAAAAAAAAAAATGGAACTTGGGAGTTAGTTACATTGTCCAAAGATAAAAAGGCAATCGGGTGCAAATGAGTATATGCAAAAGGACGAATTTTCTTGTAAGGATAAAATTCGATACAAGGCTAGATTGGTAGCGAAAGATTACGCTTAGAAAGAAGGAATAGACTATAATGAGGTTTTTTCTCCAGTTATGAAATATTCGTCTATTCGGATTTTGTTAGACATTGTTGCGCAATATGATCTTGAGCTAGTTCAACTTGATGTGAAAACTGCGTTCTTATACGGTGATTTGGAAGAGGAAATCTACATGACTCAACCGGATGGATTTAGAGTCATTGGAAAAGAAAATTGGGTTTGCAAACTGACAAAGTCACTTTATGCATTGAAACAATCTCCGAGGCAGTGGTACAAGCGATTTGATCGGTTTATGAAAGGGCAAAAGTATACAAGAACTAAATTTGATCATCATGTGTATTTTCGCAAGCTATAAGAAGGATCTTTCATATATTTACTCTTGTATGTCGATGATATGTTAATAAGCATCTAAGAACAAAGATGAGATTGAAAAGTTGAAAACTTAACTCAATCAAGAATTTGAGATGAAGGATCTAGGTGAAGCTAAGATTCTCGGCATGGAGATATGCAGTAGATAGAGCTCGTGGTAAAGTCGACTTGTCTCGAAGCAATATTCGAAGAAGGTATTACAACAGTTTGGCATGAATGATTGGACAAAACCCGTAAGTATCCCATTGTCTTCTCATTTCAAGCTTTCTGTACAACTATCTCATTCAAAGGATGAAGAACAAGAATACATGTTGCAAGTTCCGTATTCAAATACAGTTGGTAGCTTGATGTATGCAATGATGTGTACAAGGCCTGACATTTCACAAGCAGTTAGTATGGTGAGCAGATATATGCATAATCCTGATAAAGGACATTGGCAAGCTGTAAAATGGATTCTACGGTACATTCAAAAAACCGTTGATGTTGGTTTACTGTTTAAACGAAATGACACACTTGGTCAAGGTGTGATTGGGTACGTTGATTCTGATTATACCAGTGATATAGACAAAAGACAGTTAACCACCGGATATGTATTTACTCTCGTTAGAGGGCCAATTAGTTGGAAGTCTACACTACAGTCTACAGTTGCACTGTCAACCACAAAGGCCGAGTATATGGCAATTACGGAAGCTATTAAGGAGGCGGTTTGGTTACAAGGCTTGCTTGGAAACTTGGGATTGATCTAGGAGCATGTTAACTTGTATTGTGACAGTCAAAGTACTATTCACTTAGTAAAAAATCAAGTTTATCATGCACGTAAGCATATCGATGTACGATTTCACTTTGTGTTGGAAATTATTGATGAGAGGAAGATTCTTCTTCAGAAAATCAAAACTGCAGAGAATCCCACAGATATGTTGACCAAGGTGGTGACAACGATCAAATTTGAGCATTGTTTAAACTTGGTCAATATCCTGAAAGTTTAAAACAGTGAGAAAGGTAGAGATTGGAGGATCATTTAACATATAAGGGAGTTCAGTAATATTTTGAACTACAGTTAGTTTGATCACAAATTTTTGGATACATAGGCAGTCACAGAGATGCAGTCACAGAGATGCAGCCACTTTGGGAATGATGGTTCGTTGGTAGTCGGCTCAGATTTGAATAAATCTTCACCGAGGTAGAGAATTGTTGAAAAAATCAAATGAAAGCACATATTCAAAGTTTGGCCAAAATTGTTCAAAGTTTGGCTAAAAATTAGGTAATCACCAAACAAACTTTGACAATTTTAAAAGTTTGGTGAAATAGTGCTACCATGCATTCCTATAAATAGTTATTGTTCTTCATTTATTAAGGCATCTCATAATTGAGAGCAATTGCAAGTGAAAAAATTGAGAGAGTTGAGAAAGCTTCCACTTGAGTGCTAGGAGAATTCATTTGGACGTATTGGGGTATTAAGTTTTTGTGAGTTTATCCCAATTTGTAAATTCTCATTTGCTAATAAACTTATCTTGCAGTTTTTGCTCGTGGATGTAGGCTTTACGCTGAACCACATAAATGATTGTGTCAATTTTCTTTGAAATTGTTTACACCACATTTAAGTTTCTCCACCAGTCACAATTACCATAAATTGGTAATATGCTCAACCTGCACTTCCGCACAACAATGCAAGCGATTACTAGCATTACTCTTTTTGTTTTTCTAATTAACGCGCGTGCATAACATATGCTTGGATGCCAGGCTCAAACCGAACCATGTCTTCTTTTGACAATCCTATCCACACATCTATTCCCTCGCAGCTATTCACCAAAACAGCTGCCTCATTAAATCTCATGCCGCTGCCTACACAAGTGGATTTACCCCACCCAAAAGCCGCTTCATCAAACCCCATTTTGCACCAACTTGTTATCAGAAAATCCCTATAGTGATAATAATCCTCTGATGATGCTGCTGCTGCTGCAAATCTTGATGACATTTTGTTCAACAACTCAACATCTCCATATAGCTTCCTCACCAATTGGTCATCCACCTTCCTTATCGATTTCCCAAGTTCTCCCACTAAGCTACTACAATGCGCTTTCTTCTCCATTGACAAATTTAATGCCGCAATTGAAAAGTTGTTGCCGAAAGATTGCTCCGGCATCGATGGATTTAATCTCTTCCGAAAATTCATGGCAACAAATGCTTTGATAAGCCTTGGATAACTAGATTCATCATCACTTTCTCTATGTGCTGCTATCAGGGCACCCAAAATAATCGAAACAACTTCAAAACATGTTGCACCCTCAATCTTTTCCCTTAGAGAAGATGTTTTGGAACCACTAAATGTAATAAACCTCTTTGTGACAGAATCTAACGACAAAAATGGTCTTGTAAAATATTTTTTATTGTTCGCTAAAACTGATAAATCTCGCCCAGGGAACATGGAGTTGCTATTGTAAATCACTTCCTTATTAATAAAGTTATGACTTGCGCCAGAAGCAAGTGCGGCCCAGGTTTTAACAAAGTTGGCATCTGTTGTTGCATCACCGATTTTATGGTGAAAGCAAATAGCAATTGCCATCCCACCGCAATCAAAGTAATTGACCTGGATTATCAGGTTGTGCCTAGGGCTCAGACATTCGTTCGATTCGAACTGTAACAGTTGTTCGAGATTATTGTTATGCATGGCCTCGGACATGGCATGACTTGCTGCATGAGCTTCGATGAATGTGACACCATGGTCGTTACAATCAACATAGAGATCCTCTTTGAGTTGTCCTGCGTAAGGATAATAGCGGGTTATTGTTTTTGAAAGAGATTTTTTGAGGTGATAGGAAGCGTTAGTGGTCTTATTTTGATGAGACGGTCTCGAGTAAAAGAGGGCAATTGAGAAGTAAGCACCGGGAACTAACTGATCAAGAAAAGAAAGCTTATGGGTTCTTAGGTGGTGTAAAGTCCGAGAAGATGGTTTGATTGTTTCTGTGCAAGTGATAAGGAGTTTCATTTTGTTAATTAGATAGTCGATGTAAGGCAACGGATGTGGAGTTCAATATATATATAGGATTCAAGAAGTTGACATCCGGATGGAATGAAACATTATTAATTAAATATTCTGAAGTGACGTGCCATGCTTTTAAAGCCTTAGTTATAATACTACTCCTCTTACAAATGTTACAGCAATCATTGCTGTGAATTTGCGGAAGAGAATCAATCCATCATTGCCATAACAGTCTTTTGGCAGCATCTGCTCAGCAGCATATTTAAATTTATCCATGGATCAGGATTATGATAATGAGAAGACAATCAACCACAGCATTTTAGCAGGACAACTTCACCAATCGATAAGGATGATGGATGATCAATTTGTGAAGAAGCTTTATTTAGAAGGTGAGATAATGAACATACTCAAAGCAGTTGAAGCTCAAGGGGTTGCCGAAGAGTAACAAGGTGTTTGCGATAAGTAGCTGGTGCAAAATGCCATTTTATGAAGCAGATTTTTGGTGGGGAAAGCCCATAAACATTGGCGTTGGCACCAGGTTTACAGAGGCTGTTGTTCTAGTCGATAGCCGTGAGACTGAAAGAATAGAAGCATTGGTGGGATTATCAAAACAAGACCTGACTCGATTTGAACACCACCCGGCATCATTGCTTGCACATTTTCCGCTAGTCATAAGGCATAATTTGAGGGTTATTCATTTTATAAGCGGGTTGATTATTTGGTAGTTTTAACATCGATGTCTTTTTACATTTTTTTTTCTTTTGAAGCTGACATAAGGCATTTGCAGCCGTTTTATTTTAAAAGAATATGATTTGGAAGGACCAATTAAAAAGTATATGGGTGCAGATGAGGTGGTGCCTTGTTTTATTTTATTCATTTGTCTCCATTCCCTTGTTAATAAATTGACTCTGAGGTGGTTTTTGGGATAAATATCACCTATCTTGAGTAATTTAAGAACATTATTCATTCATTTTTCATCCATTCCTTAACGTGTAATTGTGTATTCTTAAAGCACCACCACTTCTTCAATTGAACAAAAAGTGACATATAAACCCAAATGCGTTAAATTTCCTTTGCCACCTAGGGGTTAGAAGAGTCAACGAAATAATATTCTAATGTTGACACATACGACATATACTAGCACTTGAAATAAATTAATAAAAATGGTAAAGAAGAACCATCAACCGCGTAGATGTAAAGGAACTATTCTAACTTAATTCAGATCCTCTATTTGAGCTTTAAGAATACAGTTGTGATTAAATATTTGTTGGGAGAACTTTACCACCTCAGCGGTTTTACTCGACTTGAATTTGAATTAGTAAGAACCCAATGTAATTATTGAATATCAAATGATTCAGATAAAAA
The DNA here is from genome assembly GCA_025617385.1 of Murraya koenigii. NCBI lineage: Eukaryota > Viridiplantae > Streptophyta > Magnoliopsida > Sapindales > Rutaceae > Murraya > Murraya koenigii. The sequence goes on from CM046819.1 coordinate 23,135,252, forward strand.
AAAAAAAGATAAATAAATACTTAACACAAAACTAATTAAAATTGAATGAATGAATCATAGCATACATTATTAATTTCTTTAACTTGAATAAACACAAGTACATGCCTTGTTCATCGTCAAGATTTTTTCTGGTACCATAAACAATTGTTGTTTGAAGTTTAATATTTTATTAATTATATATATTTTTTTTAAATTTACTTGTTTAATTTTTATAACTTATGTATAATTTTTAAATATTTACATCTAAATAAAAAAATAAATATTTATTACTTTTATCTGAATAGAAAAAATCTTAATATAAACTAAATATTATACCCCAAAAACATTTCTATTGAATATATTTATTTTTTAAACTATAAAACCTTATCCCTTTTTTCGTCTTGTTTGTCAAGGACATGACTTGTTCATCATCAAGATTTTTCCAGGTACCATAAACAACTGTTGAAATGATCTAATGGCTAGCTATAATGAATTTGCTCTTATGGCCTTGTATTATACTATGAGATGTCATCTTAGAGATTATTTGTTAAATGTCTTAAGTATGATATTTTATAAAAATTAATAAAATTAATTTTTGTAACTTATGTATAATTTCACATTACATCTAAATAAAAAAATAAATTTTTATAACTTTTATCTAAATAGAAAAAAAATCTCAATATGAAGTAAATGTTATATCCCAAAAATATTCTTATTAAATATATTTATTTTTTACATTATAAAGCCTTATCTCCCATTTTTTGTTTTGTTTGACAAGGACATAAATGTTACGTAACTATATTTAAAATATTTTTTATTTATGAAAACAATCAATATATTGCTTATATTAAGATATTATATTAAAAGAAATAAATATGTTATTAAGATATTTGTATTGAAACTCACTTTTGAAAAATTCATACCAGATTTCTAAAAAAAAAAAACACAAACAAACAAACGCATTCTTAATTCACGTGCCATGTCATTGCCATCTTATGCCTGATCGGATTATGCTACCTTGATCACACAACTAATTCCGTACATAGCTGCCCTGAGAGCACGAGTCCAACACTAAGCAAGGACTTCTTCCAGCATTCGTGAAGCAAGCAAGCTATTAGAAGTAATGTTAGAATTCTAAGAAATTACAATCATTGAAAAAATTTTGTAATATTTTTATTTTTAAAAAATCATTATGTAAAAGTCATTTTTATTATATATTATTAATTTTTATTTTATAACTGTATTTTTTTTTTATACAACACTTAAAAACCAAATAAGACCTAAGTAAATTTTGAGATCTCCATTATTCTTACGCCATTTTCATGACATATTTACGGAGAATGCTACTTTTTCTCAGAAAATTTACCAAAATATCTCCCCACCAAGCCAATACAAATAAAAAACATGCAATAGAAAATAAATAAATAAACCCTCAAAATATACTTGGATTAGGGGAAGTGTAAGCAAGGATACCAGAATCTTTTTCAAATCGAGCTAAGTCTTTTTGGGTAATCCCACCCAAGCTTCAACTCCCTCACCATCACTACTATTAAAGAAAACAGTAATCTCATTAAGCCTCATGGAATTGCCTGCCCAATTAGGCTTCCCCCACCCAAAATCAGCTTCATAAAGTGGAGTTTCGCACCAACTAGTAACCCAAAACTCCCGCTTCTTCACTTCTTCAGCACCCGCAAGCCTCGGCAGGTTCAAGAACTCTGCTTCCCCATAAAACTTCCTCGCAAATTGATCGTCCACTCTCTTTATTGACTCATGAATCTCTTTTGCTAAACACCCGTAATCAACTTTCTTCTCCAATGGCCAATACACTAATCCCCGGATATTATATTCCCCATGCAATTGTCAGGGAATGGTGGATTCATTCTCTGCCGTAGATTCACTGAAATTATCGTATCTAAACGTTCTGGAACGTTAGATTCATCATCAGTTTCTCCCGTTGCAGATATCAAAGCAACCAAAATAACTGCTGACACAACTTCAAAGCGTGTTGGACGTCGTTCAAAACTTGTAAATGTTTCTTGTAAAGAAGCTATAGTAGCACCATCAAACACAAACCGTTTTGTTTCAGACTCCGGCTTCAAAAACTCTTCGTCTACACTCTTTGCTAAGCACGATAAATCTCTTGCGGGAAACAGGGAAGCATGATCAATGATCACGTCCTTAATTTCTCCAGCACCGCGAGCAATTACACCCCAGTTCTTAACAAAGAATGCAGCCGTTGTTGCATCAATAACTTTGTGTTTGAAGCAAAGACTAATCGCCATACCTCCACAACCAAAGTAATTGACCTGAACGGTTAAGTTGGAACGATCAGAATCAAAACCTTCATGCGGTTTGAATGGTAGCAGTTGTTCGAGAACGTCAATATTTGGTATTTTAAGAAGCTGACACATGTCGTTGGCGACGTGTGCTTCCAAGAATGGGACACCTTGGTCGTTACAATCAACAATAAGTTGATCATATTTTAGTTGTCCTGCTAAAGGATAGTAGTGGGTTAATGTATCTGAAAGAGATTTTTTGAGGCGATCTGAAGATTTGGCGGTACTTTCACCAGCTTTTGAATACAAGAGAATGATTGAGAAGTAAACATTAGGAGTTAATTGATCAATAATAGAAAGTTTATGGGTGCTTTGATGTTGAAGCGTTGGTGAAGAAGGCTTGATGATTTCGGTGCAAGTGATTTGGAGATCCATGTCCGAGTACGTGAAAGGATTATTAGGGTGGATATTACACTGATTTGGCTCTGAATTATTAGATAGCACCAAGCGTGAAGTCTAAAATAGGATCATGAAAAAGGCTATACGTAATATGACGATAGAATATAATATATTACAAAAATTGTAGTTAAATGTGTAGTTTTCTTTAACGAAGAGTGGGAATTATTAATAGCTGAAACAGAAATAAGGTCTCGAGCATTACTAAAAAAATAATAATAAAGTCAAGCATAAAGTGATTTTATCTTTGTTATTAGTCAAGAAAAGTCTACATAAAAAAATAGCTACCAAGTTTGACCATGGAGTGTTGCAAGAACAATCCATAATAGGATAATTGAATAATTTTTCCGATTCTCGCTTACATTAAAATTAGAGATAAATTAAAAAATAAAAAATATAAATTATATAGAAAAAATTTCTAGTTAAAAACTCATTCTAAGATGATATATTTGCAATTGCTGTGTTTTATTTGCGTTTAAATGGATTTAACAAACACTTAAAGAAAGTTTATATTTTTATTTTTTGATTTAATGACTTAATTGATTTAATTTTAATGAGCTAAGTTATTAAACCAATAATTTTTTCAACTTAATGTTGATTTTCAATCATTAAGTTATTAAACTAATATTTTTAAATATTTTTGTTTAATTTAAAAAATCTAAATAACATTATTTGCAGATATTCTTGAAAATATTCTATCTAATTAATTAGTTGTCATCCTTATCTAAATAAAATTTACTAATTAGCATTATTATATATCTCTATAACTTGTGATAATATAATAGTAGACTATTATTTTTTTATCTTTTTATTTTCTTCAAATTAGGATTACTTATCTTTATAATTTTTACGGATATTTTTTTTTATAAAAATATCATAAGCTACAATAAAATTAATTAACATATATTAATTTATAATTAAAGAATCGATAATCCATTATAATACTCAAGACTCCTTTTTATAAGTACTAAGAGAATCTTATTATTACAATAAAGACCAAATATTATTATTACATCTTATCTCTAGAAAATCTATTTTACACATCACCAAGAATATATTCCAAGAATATATTCCTGGTATTATTACAAAATCTTATTTTATTACTTGTATTCATAACGACACATTTGTCACACTATTATTGATTATTCACCTCCCAAGTGTACTATTGCTTCTATTGTGATGGTCCACTACAGCTTTCGTCAATCTGTGTCACTGTCAGAGTTTACAGGATTCTGTTGGTGCACTGTTTCATTTTCCCATTTTTTCAGTATTTTGGCCATTTCTTCGTCTTCATCTATAGGATCGTTGGGCACGTTCTCTGGTTGGGGCCAGTTGTCCCAATCATTATTCTGTAACCATTGTTCAACTTCATTATATGGATGTTGCCAATATGGAAGATTAGGTTCTCCCTAAGGAGGAATAGCATTTGTCCTTCCATATTGTATAAGCCAATCATGATATCTTTCTCTCATCTCAATCTCGTAGTTCTCATATGTAAAAAGTTGAGAATTTTTAATTTATTCTCTGTAATAGATATCTGGAGTTGTGACAACGTCAGGAAATAAAGGATTATGAGTGTTATACTGAGGTTTTGTCTCATACATTTCTACTAAAGCTTATCTGACGTGTAGGCATCTATTCCACATTGAAGAAGTGTCATAATTATCATAGTTGTGTTCAACTACTCGGATGAAGGGTGGCTTGTGACGATTCCAAATATCCCTTAACAGCACTATGACAATAATATTGCGAGTTAAGTGATATCCATTGATCAGTTTGAGGGTTATAATGTCTTTGAACAGTGGAAAAAACATTCTGTCAAGCCATCTATCCTTATTGTATTGACGGCTTGTGTGGATGACATTTGGCTCAAACATTACAGCTACTGAATACATGTTTAACCAGTACCAAAAGATATAGTAAGCTTGACTGTTTGCTTCACATATCACATAATGTCCCCAATGAATATTCTCATCAATGGTGCAGTGAAATGTCTTGTTAACAAAAAATATTATCTAGTGCATCTAGTCTTTTTTTAAAATGGCTGAAACAGATTGTGATCTTTCCCTTATAAACCGGCTTTTTAAACTCTTGCATTCAGTAAGAGCGATCGTACTCTCCATTTCGTATCACATTCATCAGAATCTTCATCGTAGTCAATTACCTTTTCAAATATCATCTCTTTGATTTCTAAAGTTGATGCTGCAATAAAGACTGGAAGGTTATACATGTAAAGAGGATTTTTTATGAGCCAAGTTTTAGGGAGGCTTCTGCTGGAAGAAGCTTGGTTTTCAAATGCTATTTTTATTACTAAAATTAGCCTGGAGAAAAAATCAGCAACTGTCTTAATTCTCCTTTTATGTGCTTGACTTCAAACTTAAATCTGGATAAGGATTCTACCCACCTTGTTAACTGGGGATCTGAAATTTCTCTTTTTTTTTTAATAACCCCTGAAGGTATTTGTAATCTGTTTCGATCACAAATGGAGTTAGAGAAAGAAAGAACAATAATTTTTCAATTCCTTTAAACATAGCTAACACTTTTTTTTGGAAGATGGATAGTGATGTGAGCATCACTGAATCGTCTTGATTTATAGCCACAAATATTCTTGTTTTCATTGTATTCCTCTATCAGTATTACACCATAATAATTATCACTAGCATCAGTCTGAAGGAGAAGATTTCCCTTATTTGGAATCTTTAAAGGTGTCAGTTAGACACTTTTGCTTTAATTGTTGCATAGCTTTAGTTGCATTCTCTGACTAGGTAGGGGCACCCTTATTTAAGTGTTTGGAAATCTGACTTGTTATTTTTGTCAAGTTTTGGATGTGATCTGCTACATAATTGATGATTCCCAAGAATTATTGAATTCGCTTCCTGCTTGACAAATCATCAAAGAACTGGGATATTTTTTCTGCAATATATGGTTGTGATATCATATGTCCATTCTTGATGTGGTCCTAAAAAATCAAATTTCTTTAAGACTAATTTTTATCTTTGTCTTGGATAATGTCAATCCATGCTTGAACTTCAATTCTTTAAATTGTTGAATATGTTCAGCATGCTGTTTTTCATCTTGGCTGAATATGAGAGCATCATCAATGTATACCAAACCAAAGTTTGATATTGGCCTGTATACTTCATCCATCCTGTACTGAAACTCTGATGGTGCATTCTTTAATTAAATGACATGACATTCCATTCATAATGTCCATAAGGTACTACAAATAATGTTTTATGTCTATCATCATCTTTTATGCCAATCTGCCAAAATCCTAACTTCATGTCGAATTTTAAAAATATCTTGCCATATGTAATTTTTTAAAAAAAATGAATTCGCCTTGGAATTAGGTATCTGATGTCTTGTAGACAATTGTTTAACTTTTTGTAGTCGATGACTAATCTTTTCTTTCCACGGACTTGTTCTGAATGTTTATTGATATAGAATGCTGAGCAGACTTAATAAGACTTAGAGGACTTGATGAGTTTGAGATCCAATAGCGATTGAAATTCTTTTGTTTGCACAGTTCTTCATCATAAGGCATTCCTGGATGAGAAGGTGTTCGATGAGGCAAACTCCATTCATCTTTGTACGGTAATGAGACAAAATATTTTCTCTTAATAAAAATTTATTTAGAATATCTGAACAACACTGCAAAAGCTCTTTGTGTTGTATCTCAAACTTTTGGACTGGTGAGGAACGAATTTTGGCTTTATCACCCCTCCCAAAGATGGATTGCTTATCAACACAAGGAATCAAAAATAAGTGGGATTTACGATTGATGGGATTAACAATGATGTAGCTAAATCCTTCGGGATAAAAGGTGAATGAAGCAATGAGACTGAAAAAATCAATTCCAAACAAGAGGTCTTTGCCAAATTGATCATAAGTAAAAAAAAAAAAACAGCTGTATTTTGGCAAATGGCAAAAGTTTAATTGCTTTGGTATACTTATGACTGTAGAAGTTATTGCCACTTGTTGCTGAAAAGCTGACCTGAATACGAACATGAAATTTCATGGGCAGACAATCATTATGGATAATAGAGGATATGACTCCTATATCAAAGTAGTGAGTGCAAGTTTTTCTTTAGTGACCTTAAGAATAACATTAACATATGGCTTGAACGGCGGTCCTGGTTGCATAGTTAAGTTACTTAGGAAGGCATGATCTCCTTATTTATCTTCTCTAATGGCATAGAGCAGTTGATTATCGTCAGAACAAAATTCTTAATTGTCAGATTCAATAGATGCATTAAATTCCAGATTTTGAACATCTAATGTAAATGTTGCATCCATTGGATTTTCAGACTATGTGTACAGGGTATCATCAAATTCTGGATCATCTATCATTTGTAAGAGTTTTGCTGGAACTCTTTTCTTAGATCGGCACTGTTTGGCATAATGTCTTTTCTTACACAGTTAAAACATCTACTTTAGCTCTTTTGAAAGTTGTGTTTTTTGACAAATCTGTGCTTTAATCCTTTGTTCCAGGCTTTTGGTCGTTTATGGAGCTTTGGTTTGAATGATATGTTTTACCGGTTTCTTGACACCCAAATTTTTGTGGTTTAATATTGCAATACTTGGAGAAAGAAGTTTTCTCAATCTGCTTCATATGTTTTTTCAACTCCTGATTTCTGCAATGATTCTGGATTAATTCTCTGGCAATCTAGAATAGTTTGGCAAGACTGAAGTTTATTAATTCAGTATGGCCTTCAGTTTTGAATTTTGCTTAAATCATTTCTACTACTAGCTAAGGCATGTTAAAAATAAATGCTCTTTTGATTATATATGTCTGCTTGTTGAATATATAATAGAGGTGTTCCTACTCCATATAATATTCTTCAAGCTTTCTAACATCACCATATTTATTCTGCAGAAATTGTTTTTCTGCCATCTCAACTTTATTGTCTTATGTTATAATGAAATTCAAAATCAAGACATTTATAACAGTAGTGTATGGTTTTAATCTGCTCAAGATGTACTCCTTTTGTTCTTTATTAAATGAATACCACCATCATCTTAAGGATCCAATGAATTCAGTAATTATTCTCCATGTGACAGTACGTTTAGTCAGATATGGAGCTTTTTTACTTTCATTTTCGTACCATGCAATTAATTTTTTAATATAGGCTACTCGTCCTTTAGTTTGATATCATTAATGTTCCAAAATATTTTCATATTTGGAGCATGATGAACATGAAGATGTATCTCCCATTCAATTTCACTTATAAGTTGAGGTGGAAGATCTTGTTGAGGCTGTGAAGGTAGTTGCTGCTGTTGATATGACTCAGCTGTAGCTGTAGATATCATTCTCGACTCCTGTCCAATCTTATATGTAGATTGTTAAAATCGTCTTCTTGCGGTATCTATATATGTAGGATTAACTGGAAAAGGTGGCCTCTCTATTTTAACAGGTAATGGTGTTGAAGAACTTGATTCAGAAATACCATCATCTGAGTCATCTTCCCAACCTGTTTCTTTTATGGTCATGGCTCAATAAGAGGCATTTCATAGCTTTTCCATAATCCTTTGGTGTTATTTTTAGAGGGACTTTCTTCTCAAATATGAGCTAGTTTGAAAGGCTTGTCTTTCTTCCAAGATATTTTCTTTTGTTTACGAAAATAATCTTGGTAGCATTGCAGTTTCCTCGCCTTTTCTGCATCACTGGCTCTTTCTGTGAAACAAATAATGGAAATTCTTCTAGGTTCATGCCAGTCAAAAAGTTACCTCGTGATTATTCTCTTATAAGTCCTTCTGACTTTCTTTTGCAATTATTGTATCTGTTATGCAAGCTGTTGTTATTGTTCAAGTATCTCATCCAATGTTTTATTTTGTTCTAAAGCATTGATATTACTTTAGTTGATTACCTTCTCAATTGGTCTGAACTCTGCTGGATTTGTCTTTTTAACTATCCATTTAGCAGCTGCATATTCTTCAGATACTTGTCTGACTGATTCTTCACTGATAAGAGCATTGATAACCCTGATTAGACCCGTTTGTCTAATCAGGCAAGATCTTCTCGGCATATATGAAGCGGGATTACGGATGTTTGCCAAGCAATTGACATTTTTCACAAGGATATAAAGATTTTGTTTCCCTAGGAAAAGAAATTAATACTTTTCCTTCCGGCCTTTTTTCAATATATGGGACTTCATGGATCTTTAAAGGTTTACTATTTTGCTCATATTCATTGATCCATTGAAGAGGAGAAAGTAATTTGTTTTAGCTGTATGTCTGAGGTTGAATGATTCTTCTTTCACACCAATCATTCTAGTGATAGGAACATTGATATGGTTAATTGAAAACATATAGCTTTGGACTTTATAGGTTATGAAATGATGTACTGCAATGGCTGATTCATTTGGATTCATTATTAACCCATTCATTTGGATCAATAATTTTATGACTTCGAAAGTGTATTTGCTCCAGTCAAAAGTTTGAGATATAATACAAATAGCTTTTATAATATTGTGCAGATATTCCAAACAAGTTACGGTCAAGAAAAAAATATATTGTCTCATTGTCATACAAAGATGAATGGACTACCTCATCAAACAACCTCATCTAAAAATGCCTAATGATGAAAAACTGTGCAAACAAGAAATCCAATTACCATTAGATCTCAAACTCATCGAGCCTCTAAGTCTCATTGGGCCAGCCCAGCATTCTATGTCAATAAACATTTAGAACAAGTCTATGGAAAGAAAAGATTAGTCATTTACTACAGAAAGTTAAATGACTGTCTACAAGATATCAGATACTTAATTTCAAGGCAAAATAATCTTTTAAAGAAAATTGCATCTGTCAAAATATTTTCAAAATTTGACATGAAGTCAGGATTTTAGCAGATTGGTATAAAAGATGATGATAGACATAAAACAGTATATGTAGTGCCTCATGGATACTATGAATGGAATGTCATGTCATTCGGGGTAAAAAATGCACCATCAAAGTTTCAACACAGGATAGATGAAACATACAGGCCAATATCATAATTTTGTCTAATACACATTGATGATGTTCTCATATTCAGCCAAGATGAAGAACAGTATGCTGAATATCTCTTACATTTTAAAAATTAACGTTTAAGCATAGATTGGCATTATTCAAGACAAAAATGAAAATTAGTCTTAAAGAAATTAATTTTTTAGGATTTCACATCAAGAATAAACATATTATACCACGACCATATATGGCAGAAAAAATATCTCAGTTCCCTGATGATTTGTCAAACAGGAAGCAAATTCAACAATTCTTGTCATCAATTATGCAGCAGATCAAATCCAAAACTAGATAAAAATAACAAGTCAGATTTCTAGACACTTAAAGAATGGTGCCCCTATATAGTCAAAGAATGCAACTAAAATTTTACAACAATTAAAGTAAAAGTGTTAGTCACTTCCACCTTTAAAGATTATAGATAAGAAAAATCTTATACTCTAGACCAATGCTAATGATAATTATTGGGTGCAACACTGATAAAAGAATCCGATGGCAACAAGAATATTTGTGGTTACAAATCAGGACAATTCAGTGATGCTCAGCACCATTATCCATCTTTAAAAAAGGAAGTATTAGTTTTACTCAAAGGAATTAAAAAATTCCAGTTCTTTCTTTGTCAAACTCTATTTGTAATCGAAACAAATTACAAATATCTTCAAGAATTATTAAAAAGAAAAGAATAAGAAATTTCAGATTCCCAATTAGTAAGGTGGGCGAATGCTTGTACAGATTTAAATTTGAAGTCAAGCACATAAAAAAAAGAATCAAACAACGTTACTAATTTTCTCTCCAGGCCAATTTCAGTAATAAAAATGGCATTCAAAAATCAAGCTTCTTCCAGCAGAAGCCTTCCACAACTTGGCTCATGAAGAATCCTCTTTACATGTATAACCTTCTAGTCTTTATTGTAATATTAACTATATAAATCAAAGAGATGATATTTGAAAAGGTAATTGACTACCATGAAAATTCTGATGAACGTGATACGAAATGGAGGGTATGGTTGCTCTTACGAATGTAAGAGCTTAAAAAGCCAGTTTACAAGGGAGGAGATCATAAACTATTTCAGCCATTTTTAAAAAGAGACCAGATGCATCGTATCTATTGGTGAAAATACTTATTGGGGACACTATGTGATATGTGAAGCAACCAGTCAAGCTTACTATATCTTTTGGTATTGGTTAAACATGTATTCAGTAGCCGTACTGTTTGAGTCAAATGTCATCCACACAAGTCGTCGATACAATAAGGGCAGATGGTTTGACATAATACTTTCTCCACTGTTCAAAGGCGTTCTAACCCTCAAACTGATAAATGGATATCATTTAACTCGCAATACTATTGTCATAGTGCAGTTAAGGGATATTTGGAATCGTCACAAGCTACCTTTCATCTGAATGGTTGAACACAACCATGATAATGATGACACTTATTCAATATGGAATGAATGCTTACACGTCAGACAAGCTCTAGCAGAAGTGTTTGGGACAGAGCCCTAGTATAACACTCATAGTCCTTTACTTTCTGATGTTGTCATAACTCAAGATCTCTACTATATGAAGGAAAGTAAAAATTCTTAACTTTTTGAAGATGAAAACTACGAGATTAAGATAAGAGAAAGATATTATGATTGCCTTATATGACATGGATAGACAAGTGTTATTCCTCCTTGGGGAGAACTTAATCTTCTAAATTGGCAACACCCATATGATGAAGTTGAGCAATGGTTAAAGAATAATGATTGGAACAACTAACCCCAATCAGAGAACGTGCCCAACGATCCTATGGATGAAGATGAAGAGATGGCCAAAATAGTAAAATAATGGGAAAAGAAAACAGTGCACCAGCAGAATCCTGTAAATCCTGACAGTGATACAGATTGACAGAAGCTGTAATGAACCTTCGCAGTAGAAGCAATGGCGTATCTGAGCGATAAATAACCAATAATAGTGTAACAAATATGTAGTTATGAATAAAAGTAATAAAGTAAGATTCTGTAATAATTAAATAAATTTATTCTTAAAATATATTCATGGTGAGGTGTAAAATAAATTCTCTAGAGATAAGATGTAATAATAGTATTTCGTCTTTATTGTAATAGTAAAATTCTTTTGATACCTATAAAAAAGAGCCCTGAGTGTTATGGATCATTGATCCTTACCCATTTCTTCTGTATAATAAAACTCTCTTCTTAATATAACTATTATTTTTATTTTGGTATCAGAGCCTCCACTCCCAAAAAAAGTCTTCTATATATTCTATAATAGAGTATACTCTGTGGTTACCGTCTAGTCGGATATTCCATATCAGAAATATTATAGATATTAGAAGTATAGTCTTAAGACCATGTTATTTTAGCTAAAATATATATAGCTTGAATTCTTTTAAGTAAGCGTGGTGCCCTCTGTTAAGGCCAGGAAGAGCTATATGTTTTGGGCTTATCTCAAGCAAAAAAGAACTATAGATAATCATGATATAACACAGTCTCAAGCAAATACTTCTAGTATGGAAGCCTCTTCTTCTTCAACTAGTAATTCTTCTATCATAAATTTCCATTATGAAGCTTAAGAATAACCTCAAAGACAAACACATCCTTTCCATCTAAATCCCCAATACCCATATAAGTTCTACTATATAAGTACCTTTGCTGTTTCTATTAAATCTATCGTACCATTCCGATAACCTAAGCTTAAGTCTGTGTATAAACCTTCTGTTGTACAACCTATTTCTTCTACTTCCAAAGAAACATATTGTACAACCTATTGTACAACCTATTTCTTCTACTTCCAAAGAAACATATCTTCATGTTCTTTATCCTAAAGATATCAAGGGATATAGGTCTAAAGGATATAATGTGTTGCATCTAGGAACCATCAGAATTGGTCTCCAACCTTTATTTCTTGCAGGAAAAAATGTCACTTATTCTTGGTAATTCTTGACATTAGGTGGAAAACTTTTGAAAATGTTTTGATCTCAGCAGTAGAAGTTGGTCTTAACAAGGCTATGTCATCATGCAAGTAGAGCCAAACTTTACTTTGGACCTACACATAAACACACTCCCAGAAGCCATAAAATTGTTGATCCAAATGAATGGTTAACAATGAATTCAAATGAATCAGTCATTGTAGTACATCATTCCAAAACCTATAAAGTCTAAAACTACATATTTTCAATAAACCATACCAATCTTCCTATCACTAGAATGATTAGTGGTGAAGGAAGAATCATCCAACCCCAGACATACAACCAAAACAAAATATTTTTCTCTTAACCAAAACTTGTTTGAAATATTTGAACAACACTGTAGAAGTTCTTTGTGTTGTATCTCAAACTTTTGGACTAGTGTAGAACGAATTTTGACTTTATCACCCCCCCCCCCAAGATGAATTGCTTATCAACCCAAGGAATCATAAATAAGTGGGATTTACAATCGATGGAATTAACAATGGTGTAGCTAAGCCCTTCAAGATAAAAGGTGAATGAAGCATTAAGACTGAAAAAATCAGTTCTAAGTAAGAGGTCTTGGCGGATTGACTATAAGCAAAAAAGCGTGTATTTTGCCAAATAGT
>CM046819.1:23748633-24314007 GCA_025617385.1 Murraya koenigii
AGGCCTTAATCTGATTTGATATGTGAAAGCAATAATGTCACCTGAACCCCACAGAATGTTGAGCACAAACAATTTCAAGCATCCCAATAGCAGCACAAGACTAGTACCAACTGATGAGATATTGAAAATATGAAACTTTTCTTTGATAATTTGATTAAACATTACAAATAAAGCCCTTATGCCCAACAGTTATAAATACATATCTCCTTAAACTGGTGGGAACAAAAACTTAATCAATTTGCACCTAAACACAAAGCAAAGCAGAAGATCTGCCAACCGGCAAACAAAAGAGAAATAATTCCAGAGATTTGACCCAACCAAATAAATCATACTTAAAACACACTTTCACCAAACAACGGTGGTGTAAGCTCTGCCCAGCTAGTCTAAAAGCAAAGATTATTATGTTTATTAAGAGTTCTCGTTAAGCCAAATACTTTTAGGAGAATAATTAGATTTTGGACTGTTTGGCAATCTTGAACCACTCGGTATGAAAAGATCCTTCCATATCAATCCTTTCATATGTATGAGCACCAAAATAATCTCGTTGGGCTTGGACCAAATTAGCTGGCAAGCTTTCCCTTCTGTATGAGTCGAAATAAGCAAGACTGGATGACATACCAGGTGTGCTAATGCCCGAGTTGATAGCAAGGCAAACAACTCTTCGCCAGGCAAACTGCCTATCAACAATTTCTTTTGCAAACTCCGGGTCCACAAGAAGGTTTGCCAGATCAGCGTTCCTATCATATGCCTTCTTGATTCTGTCAAGGAACACAGCACGGATGATGCAACCCCCCTTCCAAATCCTAGCCAGTTCCCCCAACTTCAAGTCCCATCCCTTTTCAATACTCTTTGCACGAATAAGATTCATCCCCTGTGCATAACTACATATCTTTGATGCATAAAGAGCCTGCCTCACATCATCAATCAACTTCTGCTTGTCCACAGCTTGGTCAGGCTGAGCACCAAAGCCACCTGATTTGAAGACTTTGGCAGCTTCAACTCTTTCTTCCTTTAAACCACTAAGGAACCTTGCATCCAAAGAAGATGCAATAGTGGGAGCTGCAACTGATAGATCAGCAGCTTGCTGTACAGTCCACTTGCCAGTACCCTTCATACCGGTTTTGTCCAAAACCTTGTCAACCAAGGAACCATCTCCCTTATCATCCTTTATTCCAAAAATATCGGCAGTGATTTCAATCAAGAAGCTGAGAAGCTCCCCCTTGTTCCATTCTGTGAAAACATTTTGCAGTTCCTCGTTTGTCAACTTTCCAACAGATTTCAGTACGTCATAAGCCTCAGCAATCAGCTGCATATCACCATATTCAATTCCATTATGAATCATCTTCACAAAATTACCAGATCCACCTTTGCCAATATAAGTCACACAGGGGCCGCTATCAGGAACTTGAGCTGCAACCTTTATAAGAATGTCTTCGATATGCTTGTAAGCCTCAAATGATCCTCCAGGCATCAAAGAAGGACCATGTCTTGCACCCTCTTCACCACCTGAAACGCCCATTCCAAGGTAGAGCAAACCCAATTCAGCCATGGCTTTCTCTCTTCTCTCGGTGTTCTCATACCACTCATTACCACCATCAATGATGCAATCACCTTTCTCCATGTAAGCAGAGAGGGTCTTAATGGTTTCGTCAACAGGTGCACCAGCTTTAACAAGCATGATTATCACCCGAGGTTTTTGGATTGAATTAACAAACGAGTGAGGATCATGGAAACCAAATAAAGGCAGATCTCCCTCCTTTTTAGCTCTTTCAACTGTCTCATCAACTTTGGAGGTAGTTCGGTTATAAACAGAAATGGGAAAGCCTTTTTCAGCAATGTTGAGGGCGAGATTTTGGCCCATGACCGCCAGACCAGCAAGGCCTATTCTTGTAAGTTGTTTGCTCTCAGCCATATCTTCCTCTGTTCCACATTTGAGATTGATAGTGAGATAAAATCAAAAAGATTTTCACAAACCAAACAAATTCGAGATCCTTGAATAAATACTTTAATGAAGCACCACCCATGATTCAATGCCAACTTATGATCTATTCTTAAATATGAAGTGGATTGTTTCAGGGAAATAAATAATCAGATGCAATAATGAAATGAGTGATGGTCATGTATGTACTCCTGAGATTATCAATTTGCAAAAATTAAAAAATTATTTAAGCAGCATCATCATGCGATTAACATAATTTAGTAAGAATTAATTAGCCAATACACCCTTGCATCTTAAAAAGGTCTCCAGCTGAAAATGCACATTTTCAGGAAACCTGCATACTTAGAAGGCCATTGTTAGGAACACAGTGATTAACTATAGAAGGCCATTGTTAGGAAAGTAGTGATTAACTAGTTATGTCTAAAGTAAGCAAAATTAGATAACTGAATTGAGAAGCCATCCGTAGCCAGATGGGACTCACCTCCAAGTGGGCTCTCCCACTTGGGTTCAGTCCCCTACAAGTGAAAAATGGGAACGGTTTTCTCCCTTAATAAAAGGGAGCAAATCTCTACTGTGCAGATTTTCAAGCAACGCAAGTAGAGCCCCAACTCTACTATTATTGTATGTATTTTAGAATTATAATAGACTAATACTGTAATATCAGTTTATTATAATATAATAATTCAAAAATAAACAATAAAATAAATGAATGATTCATAAAAAATAAGATCCAACTACTAGCCTACAAGTGCCTAAAATTGTGACTCTTGTGAGTGAAAAGGAAATGAAACATAGTCACAAGAATGATCAAGGAGATAAAGGATTCTTAAAACAAATGAATCATATAAACTCAAAAGAAACCGAGAATCAGCGAATTCTAAACAAAACGCAGAAAGATCATTACTTTGCTCAGTCTCCTAAAACAAATACCAAAATCATAAAACTCAAAAGACTTTAGAAAGTTACGAAAGAATCAAACCTTAAAAAAATTCTTCTTCTTCTTCTATAATCTGATGCAAAAACAAGAGAACGAAAATTCAGACAAATCAACCCAAAATGCGATCTGGGTTTAGCAGAGCAGAGACTCTATAAATATAATATAATAAATGATTAAAAGTACAATAATATACAATTTGACGGAAAAGTCCAAAAAAAGATATATTGCTTACCGGAATAAAATACGAGCTTTTTATTAATGCAAAGGCCAAAGTGGCTGCACCAGCACTCATAATCGTGTCAAAGTTGGCAACTCTCCTCCCCCAGCGAATCAGCAGTCGTTCGTTTACCTCTTGGTCTTGCCATGTCATCTGGGTTCAACAACCACTAGCTGATGTGGCAAAAAACTTTTTATCTTTTTTTTTTTTGGTCCTTTTTTCAGTTTAAAGAGATTTTTATTTTTTAAAGTTATTAACACTTTGTTACTAACAATGGCCATTATGCAGAAAAAAGGAACAAAAAAAACAAAGGGGTTAGTTTGTTGTTCGGTTTGTTTAAACTAAATATGCATTAAATGTCCTTAATCTTGCATATAGGTATGATACATATTTTAAAAAATTTAAGATTTACCTTGATTAGTCATGAATCCAAACTTAAAACACGCCATGGAGCTTAGTATGGATTACCAAGAAATTGATCCAAGTCTTGCAAAGTCATTGCTTCACCTCGGATCGAAATTGCTTGAGAGTATTGTGTATATAAATAGTGAAGTCGGAGAGAAGCGAGAGAGAGAGTGCACTGCACTCATTCCTCGCTTTTTCAATGAGTTAACTTCAATAGGCTAAGTCATTTATATCATCGTGGTGAGTCATGAGGACCCTCATGTGTTAGTACAAAATTGCCCATCCCATTATGAGCTATAATAATACAATTAAAGGTTATACTTATCCATAATATACTACCATATAGGGTATGACAAAATCAGACTCATTAACACAATATTTGATCACTTAATACATGAGTCTGTTAAGATTGCTCCTTAATATTTGACATTAGTCACGTATTAATTCGGTAAAGTATAGTGAAAGTATTAATAACATGAGTTCTGTAGGTATATACTCTACTGATATATAAGATAGAGTAATTTTCTCTCTTACAAATAAGTATTTAATATCAATATACTTGGAGCGTGAGAAACTCCCTGTATTATAAGAAAAAGAAACAGCTGCAGAATTATCACAGTATATCTTTAATGGCCTCGGCACAGCCAACAAAAACTAGTCCTGTGATAAAATTCTGCATCCATAAAGCTTGACGTGTAGCCTCAAAACATGTTACATATTCTGCCTCCATTGTTGAAGAAGCTATAAGTGTCTGCTTGACACTCTTCCATGATACAACTCCTCATGCCATCATAAAGATATAACCAGATGTAGATTTCTTGTCTTCCAGACAACCTGCGAAATCAGCATCAGAATATCCAATTATATTTAAGTAGTCAGATTGCTGATATGTCAATGCAAAGTCTTTAGTAGCTTGTAAATATCTGAGCACTTTCTTTGCAGCCTTCTAGTGTTCAAAACCAGGATTGCTCAAGTATCTTCCAAGTACACCCACTGCAAAAGCAATGTCGGTGCGTGACAAACTTGAGCATACATCAAGCTACCCACAACTGATGCATATGGGACTGTTTGCATTCTAGCTTTTATCTCCACCATTATCGGGACATTGAGACTTAGAAAGTTTGTCACCCTTTGTTATTGGTGCTTTTCCAGGAGCACAAGACTGTAGATTAAACATTTTCAGAACACGATCAATATAGGTCCTTTGAGACAATCCTAGAACTCCTCTAGATCTGTCACGAAGAATCTCTATCCCTAATACATAATGGGCTTCACCGAGATCCTTCATATCAAACTTGTATGACAACATATGTTTTATCTCAAGTAAAAAATCAGTGTCACTAGTAGCGAGCAATATATCATCCACATAAAGCACTAAAATGATGTATCTACTCCCACTGATCTTCAAGTATATACATTGATCAACAATGTTCTCCTGAAATCCAAAAGATGTGATAATATCATGAAATTTCAAATACCACTGTCTGAACGCTTGTTTAAGTCCATAAATAGACCTTTTAAGCTTACACACCATGTTTTCTTTGCTAAGCTCAACAAAGCCATCAGGTTGCACCATATACACATCTTCAGACAAGCTTCCATTAAGAAAAGCTGTCTTCACATCTATCTGATGTAATTCTAAATTAAAATGAGCTACAAATGCCATGATAATACGGAATGAGTCTTTGGTATAAACAGGAGAGTAGGTTTCTGTATAATCAATACCTTCTCTCTGACTGAAACCCTTGGCCACAAGTCTAGCCTTGTATCTTTCCACCTAACCTATGGCATCTCTTTTAGTTTTAAAAATCCATTTGTAACCAATTGGCCTGCATCCATCTGGTAATTCAACTAAGTCCCAAACCCCATTGTGATACATGGATGCCATCTCATCCTGCATGGCATGTGTCCAAGATGAAGATTCTGTACAACTGATGGCTTCCTGAAAGGTAACAGGGTCAGATGATAAATCACCATTAATATCATGTTCCTGCAAGTAAACCACATAATCATCAGAAATTGCAGGTCTCCTAACCCTTTCGGATCTTCTCAATCGCACATCAGTGACATCATCCTCCACAGCCATAGGCTCTAAAACATGATGAGGTTCAGGATCAAGAACATGAACATCAATACGTGGTAATCCCATTACAGAAGCTGGATAAGATGGGATAGGCACAACCACAAGTTCTTCTCTTAATGTGAGATTGTGAGGCTCAGTACTTCCACTATTCTGATCATTCTCAAAATACAAGTATACAAGTAAGAATGGAAAATTAATATAATACAATTAATTATATTTTCATGTTGTCCAAAATGAAAAGTATAGCCACATCTATCTAAAATAGATACAGATATCAAGTTTCAGTCAGAGACTAGAAAGTAATTTAATTTTATTTACAGTAAGGGCCAAATGTTTTGTTATTATAAACAGTGGCTATATTTCTGAAAATTCTTCATTTAAGTACTTTTCATTTAAGTACACAATATAATATAATTAATTCCGACAGGATACTCCACACAACAAGATACTCATATATACGTAACTAAGTAGTAGTATACAAGTATAAAAATGAAAATAGCATAGAAATGTGATCAACATGTCTATGTCGATAAGGTCCACATGTCAAGCAAAATGAGACGAAACCAAAATGTCTCCTAGACCATCGCTTCTATATAACCATAATGAGACTATATCAAAAGTATAACCATAATGAGACTATATCAAAAGTATTTATTTGACTTAATATTTAAGTTTGACAATTCGGTAAAGTATAAAACAATTAAAATGATTTATGCTAGTCCACAATATGTGAGAAATAAATCTAACATAAACTTTAAATAGTTATGATGATTGATGGTTGATAATTAGACTTGCTACAACTATTGATGGCAATTAAGTGATACAGTGATTATATAAGATTCGATCATTTCTATCCTGTTATTTCTTTACTTCATTATTTTGACTTAATTTACACGATTTTACACAATAGCATCCATATATATAGATGTGCTATCTAAGATAAATGATGTCTTCGATCGTAATATTTTTGTTCATATAATATAATACTTACTGATTATAAAAATATGACATGATACTGAAAAAATATTAATGTATAATATATTTAACTGATTACTTTTAAACTAAGGAGCAAAATTATAAAGATGATCGATATAAAAGAAGCAAGAATAATAAAAAGCGTCGGTGCACAGTAATTAAGTGATTATGCATGATTCAATTTGACCTCTCTCAAAGGTAGTGTTTTGAGGAACATCAGACTTGCAATCCCCAAAATTGATACCAAAAGGTGTGGAGTCCATCACAACCGGTGTAAGAAAGCTTATAGATAGTTTATTTCATTGAATCCATCAAATATTAATTTTATTTGTGTGTGACAATGTGAAGTTTCAATAAATATACTCTTTTTTCTTTTTCTTTTTTTCAATTTTTCGGGGGGAGGGAGGGGGTGCTAGAACATCTTATAGATAGTTTTCCTTCCATTTCATTGAATCACTTGTCAATGTCAAATTTGATTTGATCATTTTAGCATGGACGGCTGCTACTTTAACTACTTTGATCTTTGTGGTTAGCTATCAAGTTTCTAATCTTTAAATCAAAACTAACTCCAAAGAAAAAATGGTCCTTAAGGGTGTAGTTGAGTTGATCACTATGTTCGCTGTAGAGTCATAAAAACCTGAATTCGATTCTTAGAGATAAAAAGAGAGTTAAAAAAATTATATTTAAACTTACCCGTCTCCTTCCTTCTTTAAAAAAAAAAAAATGCAAAGAAAAAATGGGAAGAAAATGGGCTTTTCTAGTAATTGAAACTTATAATGTCAAGGCGGGTTATTTATTTATTTACAAGTCAGGTCAGGGTCAGCAATAGCGTAAAGGCATGATCCTTCACTTGAACAGTTAGGTCAGGGTCGGCAATAGCATAAAGGCATGATCCTTCACGTGAATTACCAGAAGGACAAGTTGATAAATAAGAAATCATTTCTTGTTCGGTGACACCCTCCACCTTTCTGTCTACCATGTCTTGCCACTAAATCAAAAGTCATCGAAACATAAATAAATAATGGCTGCCATTCCGTAAATGAGATCAAAAAATTGATTGATGGCAACAAGCTATACCATAAGAAGTTGGAAAACGAAAACGACTTCATAAACGAAATAATTAGCTACTTAAAGTCATCATTGAGATATAAATTTGTCCGAATTTCTCATCATATAATGAAAGTTAAATTAAAAAAAAAAAAAAAAAAAACCTGCATTTATGCGTGTTTACATAATTGAGTTCTGATTGTTTACAATTTTAAGCTCAATGCTGTAAAAACTTAAACACCTTAAACATCACACACCACCACTAAGCTTTGGAGAAGGTTACAACAAATTAATGGGGACCAAAAATTGTATGAATATAAAGTAACCATCTATAAACAAACACTAAAACTCTGTGTGTGTGTGGTCCCTGAAGAATGAGAGTTGTAATGCGATTTCAATTAGAGGCCAAAATTGCACACCTGCACAAACTCCATATCATTATCCACATATTTAGTCCAGAGACTCTTGTATTGATTCATAGCAATGTCAAGCCAAGGTTTCATGTTTCCATTGTAATGGATGACTGCAGCCTTGTTGATTTCATCCCTACTGATACTTGGATTGTACCCGAGTCCAAGGATATGCCAGGATTTGTCCAATGACTTTGTTGTTGAGTAGAAAGTGATGAGGCCAGGTGGCAGGGTACCCAATTTCCACAGAGTTCGATCCTCATTCTGATGAAAAAACATTCATGCATAAATTGACAGTATAGTCCCATCTCAATGTCAACCCAAGAATTCCAAGTCCTCGCTAAACTAAAGCGTCCAGCAATTTAATTACCAAATTAAACTAATTGAAAATGCATGTGAATTGCATTTATTTTAAGCCATCAGATTGGCAAAAATCCACAAAATGGAATTCTATTGAAAGCATAGACATACTTACCAAGTTTTGCCAGTAATGGTATTGGTCTGTGCATTTCTCACGCCTCCAAGCATCAAGATCAAATATATTCATCCCGTATGCCCACGCACAAGCCTTTGGATTAAATTTCTCCCTGATTAAGGGATGTGAGAAATTTAGATATTGAGCATAACGATGAAATGACCCAAAGCAGGTCTCCACAGCCCCATTCACCTTTCCATCTAAATCAATGTTCCACAACCCAGTCAAGTCCTTTTGAACCACAACATCATCATCCAGAAACAAAATCTTGTGCAATTTGGGATACATCTCAGGTAAATAAAACCTAAGGTGATTCAACATTGACAAGTACTTAGGATTCCTAAATTTCATGTTATTCAAATCTTTAGTTGTATTCTCCGCCTTATGGTCAAAGTAAAACTTCTGCATCTTAGCAGACTCAAGCTGCCTCAATACTGGTACATACGAGGAGTTCAGGAATGAATAATCCTCCACAGCCTTCACTTCCACATGTGCACCACCTTCCACGGGCCTCATCCTGAACCAAACCTTCATTGCCGCAATATTCATTCTATCAGTAACCACATGGAAAACATGTTTCCACGGTTCCTGCGCATTCTTCACTACAGACCTCACTACAACTGACACCGCAATCACGTTATCCGAAAATATAGCATAATGATACAAAGTGGGATCCTCAAACTCCTCCTTAGGTGGCTCCTCCTTATACTTGTCTGGGTGTGAAATCCTCTCCTCCACAAGTCTCATTGCCAAACAATGCAAACTCTTAGGAACTGATTTAGCAGAAATCAAGCTAGCAAATGCCCCGTTCTTCTTCGCCTTAATCAACAACTCATTAACCGCAAAGATCGTATCTTTCAACTTCTGAATCTTCAACTGATTATCATAACTCTCTTTCGACTCACCAATCATCAACCTCGCAACTTTTACTTTATCCTTCACTTCCTTCTCGAACTGCCTCAACACATCCTCATCCACAGCACCCTCCGACTCAAACAAAGCCGATTTATAAGCAGGTTTCATGGTAAGATCCGAAAAGTTCCGAGCCAGATCATCAAACATCCTTAACTGCCTGGATATATCCAGCTTCAACTTCCTAGCATAAGCAGCATAAGTATTCACTAAAGTGATATGATCATTTGCTTGTTTCTGTATCAAATCTAATCGAGTCTTAAGTGGATCAGACTTCAACGCCAAAAACGTCCTTTGAACATACGCATTACCACTACTGGGCAGCCCCTATCCAAAACCAAAAACACAAATAAACATTCCTTCTCTGACGACCCCTGTCAAACATTTTCTTAAAATCCCAAAGCATCAACTCTTTTTACAGGGAGTCAGTAAAAGACAAAAAACTTATAAACCGAAAAAGAAAAAAAAGAATCTTAATCTATTCAACACTCAACATTTTCTTAAAATCCGAGTCATCAACTTTTCTCATAGCTTCAAAATTTGAAATTCACAACTTTTTTTTTTTTCCAAAGTACACACAAGAGCAGCTAAAAGACAAAAATGAGTCCAATTTATTCCGCAATTAATAATAATTGATAGTAAAATTTCATAGAAATAGTTGATAAATGGCATTTTAAATAAGTGAAAGAATGAGCGAAGTGGAGGTGGACTTACGGGGTCGTGCTGAGAAGTGGAGGGGTGAGAGGTGAGGATGACGGAGAGAGTGGCGAGGAAGAGGAGAGAAAACATGGCGGAGACGAAGATGCGGTATGAGAATAAGCTGCGTAGACCGGGACCTACGGCGGTTCCGCAGCGGCCTCCGCGAATGGCCACCGCCATTTTCAGGTTTAAGCGATCTGATTGCTCAATTTGAGATCTGAAGTATTAAAGAAGAGAGATTTAGAGCGGTGCTGTCGTGGTTTTGATTCAATGATTCTGAGATTTTTTTTTTTTTTTTTTAAATTGCTTTTTCTGAGGGCTCGATATGGTCAACAAAGAAGAGGCAGATCAGATCACAGTCCAGGTAGAGTACACAGTTGACACTTGACGTACAGTACACACGCGGTATGGTCGAAGCCGATTCTATTAATTTATACGACACGCCATTTGTAGGAGCCGATGTCGTTTTATTTGTCACAGTTCCTAATAAGGACGACTTGTCATCTAGCCATACGCAATGACATTGTTTTGACTTTATTATTCCAGAAGAAGTCAGAACTTTATTTAATAACCCTGTGCATCTCATTGAATTCAAGTTAACATCGAATCAAAAGACCAATCAGATTTGAAGCTCATGCCACCAGAATCAACTCCGCGCAAGCAACTGCTGGGATATCAAATTCAACAAATTATCAATAATTAAACCCATAATTGTGTGGAACCTGCTCGCATATTGCACAAGATCATGTTATTTTGGCAGCCCACTCAAGTGCCACTCTATATTGGAATCGTAATAACTAATGTGATCTTTCATTTACCTTCACAAATGGCTTTAACAAGTCGATTGATGTTGTCTCATGGGAAAAGCCAGAACAGGGTGGGCTGCATTGACATATTATTGTATGGTTCCTATGAAAATGTAAAAGAGAAGGAATAAGAATATTTGGACTAAAAATAAAATATGACTACTTAGGGTCAAAATAAATTTATTTCTTATAAAGATCATGAAATGGCGGATAAATTATTTAAGATAAATTTTCTAGACGTCAAAACTTCAAAGCTCAAAAAATTTCAAAATCTTAAGATCTTATTCTAGGATAAACTACTTAGGATAATCCTCTTAAGTTGTAAGATCTCCAAATCTACAAGGTCTCAAGGTCCTAGGATCATATCTTAAGATAAAAGTCTAAAAAATCTCAAGGTCCTATGATCCTATCCTAAGACAAACTAGTTAGGATAATTCCCATAAGAGGTAAGACGTTAAAGCTCAAAAGGTCCTAAGGTCATATGACCCTATCATAAGATAAATTATCTAGGATAATCCTACTAGGAGGTAAGGCTTCAAAGCCCAAAAGTTTCAAAGGTCCTAAACTCTTAAAGTTAAGACATTTATTCATTTAATTTGATTTATTCATTTAATTTGTAGTCAAACTTGTATATTCATGTGTCAATCAACATGACTACAAGAAGACAAGTGTCATCAGCTGTCACAAGAATAATGACACTTATCGTCAAAGTAACTATGACTCAAGTCAAATCAAATTCGTCTATAAATATGCCCTCCATTCTCATTAAAAAAATAAGAAAAAATAGACTCAAAAGGAAAAATACTTACTTTCTCTCTCTAAATTTATTTTGAAATTTCGTTGACTAACTTGACCGTTGGAAGGTTTACGTCGATAAAACTGACCTTCTGACTATTTTCTTGTGTTTTTACAACATTTTTGGACAAAAACATCATCATCTCCAAAGGAAGTGAACTATTAGGAACAAATTCAAATGCCCATTAAGTTCAACTTAAAAGATATATTCATCATTATCGAATCTAACAAAGAAGGAACCCAGTCTTAAACGGCCATTATTTGTTAGAATTTTTCCTTATAAATTGGAACAAAACTTGCACCAACAAGAATATATGAAAATAGCAACATATTCAAATAATAATATGAAGTGCTTTAAATTTATATACCTCAGGTTCATTACTCATATCTAGTATCGCTTTCACACTACATCATAAAATTAAGCACAATTTAATCTCCTTCTCTTTTATAATCAAAGATGAATCTACAATCTACTTCAATGTAGAGCATATGGCATATCATGTGCCAGTATTGTCCTCTACCTTTTTAGCACCTTTTTTTTTAGCATAGGACATCCCTTAATATATAATTGCAAAAGTAAAGGTGGCAGGCCTATCTTTGGAAGTAATTAGAGTTTTGGACAGTTGTAAAGACGCAAATCTTCCATTGAAGTGAGGTCTAGAATAATTGAAGATATGTATTCTAGATTCTGAAAGTCTCGAATCCATAGTTTGGTTAAGGAAGTAAGAAGTATTATATTCTCATCTCCTCCTGCAGGAAGGAGATCATATATTCACCTCAATAAAATGATTATTTAGCTCTTGAAGTTACAAATTTAAAACAACAAAAAATATCTCAACTCGAAAATAATGCATGTTTGAGATCTCTTAGGCCTTACATCGTGATGGACCCCACGGTAAAAACGCATCATTCATGTTAAGGACATCAATATCATACTTTAAAAAAAAAAAAAAAAAAAAAACCTCACAAACCAAAGAATCTTAGCCACCATCTCTCATCATTTATAAGTTTTTCTTACATATTTCCACCAATTTTATAGCATTTAAAATATCTTGATCCTTTTTTTGAAATGCTTGTGATAACTCATTTGAAAATGCAAGTATATCTCTCATCAAATATAGATTGAGCACAAAATCAGAAAATTGCATAAACTCCACCAAATAATTCGCTTGAAATCTCTATTCACTAGAGTTGACTTATCTTTGCAACTATTTCAAGCACATAATTATATGTGGTAATAAAGAGATTATTTGAAGTAATGTACCATAATATAAACCCCAACATGTATCACCAAAACATTTTAATGTAGTCTCTTGATTTTGGCCTTACCCACTCAGTAGGTTATTATTTTCAAGTGCTTAAACAACTAAAAGTAGTTGCTTTTCTCGAGGAGTATCTCGATGTTTACATGAAACCCCTACAATATTAACAACATTAGCATCTATATTGAAGAAAGAATTTACTTAATCGTGTTTCTTTGCCACAGCCACAATAGTTAGCTGTAGTTTATAAGCTAAACAATGTATATAATAAACACCTTCATTTTCATTCTCATTCATAACAAATGTTTTAAGATCATTGAACTCGTCTTGTATATTACTAACCCCATCATAACCTGGCCCCCGCAATCTAGATATTCTCAACCCATACTTACAAAACAACCGATTAAGAGCTTATTTGAGTGAGATAGTAGTAGTATTAATAACATGTTTAAAACCTATAAAACGCTCAATAACAGACCCATTCTTATCTACATATGTAATACAATAATCATCTACTTCTTCATAGATGCATCACGTGATTCATTAATCAAAACAGAAAATAATGCATCATTTTTATCTCTAATAATAGCATTGGTAGTATCAGTAGAACAAGCATTTACAATATCTTTTTGAATTAAAAGTGAAATCAATATGTCATTTCTAGGTGCATTATTCAAGGTAACTTTTTTTATATATTCATTATGATTAGCAAGAAATCTTAGAATCCGAAGATAATTACCTTTGTTACTTGAATTATTAAACTCATTATGACTATAAAATACAAGCCTTTGCTCTAAAAGATGCTTCATAATCGATGTGAATAGGCAAGTTCGATATTCCTTTCGATCTTGATCAGAGCGTTTGTCAAAAAAGGTTCGAACATGTTTATTTTGTTTTATTAAATCTTCACAATCACTCCTAGTCTTATTGTGAGCACTATTAGGACCTCTAACATGATCTTCTAATCTTTCTTGTTTCTTCAAATTTGAAATCCCATTTTTCGTAAATATCTCACCACTTGCTTGCTCACCAATTTATGGTCTGAAAAGATAACAACACAAACAATATGCAGCATCCCTTGATATAGTATATTCTAACCAATTTATGTATTTATTGAACCAAATAAGATTGAATCGTTGTTTTTGTTGCCCAAATTTAGACTTACAAAGATTGTGGAATTTAGGTTAGCAATGACCTATTTGTAAATATGTTCTACAAATTAATCTCGACGAGTTGTTGTCTAGGATCAGAAGGAAGTTTTGACAATTCTAAATCAGACTTATTTAGTTTTCTTGGACCATTATCATCTCTCACTAAAAATGATGGAAATACTATTTTTCTTTTGAAATACTTTTCCATATCTATTTCAAAAATCAAAATTATCCATACGAGTACTTATATAAAATAAATTTATTACACTTACAAAAGGTGGAATGCAAAAGGTATTTATTATATAACTAATAATCTAGTAGTTATTGACAAAATCACCAAAATAAAAATTGTAAAGCCTAGAATTATGAACTTAAACAATTATAATTGGTATATAGATCTATGAACATGCAAATTATGAACAGGAATTAAATACTATATTATTAACTTAATTTGAAAAAGATATGTTCACGTGATTTAAGGATGATGTAAAAAGTAAAAGCAAACTGATCTCACTCACTCAACCTCACAATAGTTAAATAAATCACATCCTCCTTTTGTTTTCTTTTACCGAGATTATGACAATCTCTAATTAGAAGTGTTTCACTCACGATTTAATAATTGAGATTATAAATATTTTGGACTGTGAACATTGTTTTTTAAGTTAGAATATGATTTTTATAGTTATTAAAATAATAATTTAAAGGATGGGACTATCATTAAATTTAGCAGTGGTTATAAAAAAAAATTATTAATTTTTCTTTATGAAAAAAATGAAAAATTTTTTTCCAATGGGACCTTGTCCTGTAGTAAATTCGCCTCTGCTTTGAGCATCCAGTTCCATAGAACTCTGGACGTGCACTCTTTACCCCAGTGATTTCTTTGATAACAGGCTTCATGAGAAAGGGGAGTTGCCCGAGTGACGGAAAGGTAGTACATTGGCCACAATATTGCAATATTAGGAGTACTAATTAGATTAAAATTTATAATATTTAAGAATATTTTAATTAATTTATATTTTACTTTAATTAATTAATTTATTTAAATTTTTATTCTTTAAACATTATTATTTGAGTTGTATTTTTAATTTAGGAATAAGTTTTTTTAGCTAAATTAGAATAAATTGTAGTTAGTATAAATAAATATTTTTTACAGTTTTTATAAATCATTTTTTGACATTCTGTAGAATCAACGAGTTTTATTACTTAAATTTGTGGATATTCTTTGAATTAAGTCTTAGAATCAACATTAATTTAACTTATTTATTTATTTCGATATTTTTAATAATATAATCCAGTAGAAATTTGATGTTCTTACATTCAGTTTATTCTAAAAAATAAAACATATACATAGAAGAGTACTGCTAGTGATATTTTATTTGTGTTACGCTATCTTCAGGTCACATTGCCCAGTTGAAGAGTTAGAACTGAACTTTTGCTTGGATTTAATTTAAGATTTGTCAATTGTCTTCTTTGTGTTTTTTTGTTAGAGCCAACGGTGTTATCAAGGGATTATATATGAAAAAAGATGATTAATTATCACAATAAAACCAATGCAAATTTAAATGATAAAAAACAAAACGATTGAGGCCTTCCTCAATTTTGACACATGGGCATCCATATATATTCTTTCTTGCACGCGTACTCTCTGGAAATAATGTACATACAAGTGAGTGGCGGTTTCCAGAGAGTCCACATTATTATTCTCGTCGTATCAAATCACCTAAAGTTGATGTAGACTGATAAATCTTCAGGGCATCTCTGGATGATTAATACCAAACTTAATTGCCAAGGTGAAGCTTACAGCTTTTTATAATCCTTTTTTTTTTTTGAAATAATTATATAGTTATTTGTATGATTCAGTTGCCTTATTAGTGCATCTATATAATTTGAAGGCACTTCTAATCAACATCATGGAAAAGGCCGCAAGTGGTGACACAAAAAAGGAACTAGTGCAAAACAAGGTAGAAAGTGTTTTAATTTTTATTTAGATATATATGCGTGAGTGTATGATTCAGTTCATATATTTTTATGTCTACAGGATTCAGGACAAATCTCCTCAAATCAGAGTAAGGTTGTGTATGTTTTAGGTAACTAATTAACTATTTTGGCACTTCGGAATACAATATATGTACAATCCTAGCACAAGGTTGATATATAATTCTGGTTTCTGTAATGCAATGTCAAATTAACATTTTTGCAGGGGGACCAGGGAGTGGGAAGAGCACCCAATGCTCCAAAATCGCCAAACACTTGGGCTTTCGCCATCTCAGCGCCGGGGATCTTCTTGAGGCAGAAGCTGAGTCTGGATCCACTGACGGGTACTTTGCGTTTCCTGTTTAGTTTAATTTTTATTATTATTATTTTTTGGATCAAGCAGTTTGTCTGACAAGGCACATTTTTTTCAGATTTTTTTTTTTTTTTTTATCAAGACTTTAGCGCTTCTTATTTCTTCTTAACTATATATATATATATATATATATATATATATATGGTTAACAGAAAGATGATCCGGGAATATAAGAAGGACGGAAAGCTTGTACCATCTGAGATTGTCGTCAAGCTTCTACAAAAGGCTATGCAGGAAAGTCAAAACAAGAATTTTCTCATTGATGGGTTTCCTCGCAATGAAGAAAATCTCTCTGCTGCTGAAAACAATGTAGGCTTAATTATAACTTCACACACACACACACGCGCGCGCGCGCGCGCGTATGATCTGTTATGTTGATTAATTTTTGTATCATCTTAATTACAGTTGAAAATTGAGCCGGATGCTGTATTGGTTTTCGATTGTTCGGAAGAAGAAATGACGAGACGCATTTTAAGTAGAAGCCAAGTGAGTAGTTTCGCACAATTCTGTTTTTCCCTTTCAAAATGCTCATATTGAATTGCATATTTGCAATAATTGCAGGGAAGAGTTGATGATAAAATTGACACAATTAAGAAACGGCTCAATGTTTATTCTGAATCCACGCTGCCCGTGATCAATTACTATAGCTCAAAGGGAAAGATTCGGAAGGTAATATTGTTGTATGACATACTAAATTTGATGTACATGCAATTACAATTTTATTTATGCCCTTGTTTTCTTTGCTGGCTTTAGATTGACGCAGAGAGGCCGATTGAAGAGGTGTTTGATGAAATCAAGGGTGTGTTTTCTGAGTTAAATGCCGGACAGGACCTGGGGTGGGGAAAAGAATCAACGTCTAGTTGATTAATGTAGACGATCACTTTACTTGATTAAAGCTAGATGCCCAGACTTTTGTTTTGAGTTAATTGATATTAATTTGCAAATTGATTCGTTCAGTAATAAGTACGTAGCTTGTAATTTATGCATCTTTGTTGATACATAGCTACGTACTCCTCGGTGTTATCTTACGACACCTTCAGTCTCTTTCGAATCAAAGTAAAATAAAGGGAAATTAAAGAATATGGAGCTGTAACCAATGCTTCGTAGTTAAGTGAGAGAGTTTTTGAAAAATTTGAGTTTTATGAGAATTAATTTTAATTTTTCTTTAATTATTAAATAATTTTTAGTAGAATTTTAGAATATTAATATGTATGTCATGAGGGGATTTAATTGTAATAAAAAAATAATAATAATTTGAAACTGTAAACTGAGGAATGCATGTCGGTTCTAATTGCCATCAATTAAAAGAAAAAAGAGCCTAGGACTAAATTTCTTAATATTTTCTCACTTTATGCCATTTTTCTTGATAAGTTGGTTGTCAAAGAATAATGTGTAAGTCGAAGAAAATATTATCATTTTTCTCGCCAACCAAACAACAAGAAATGAGTAAAGCAAATGGAAAATTTTATTAACAATAATCCAAATAACATAATATATATATATATATATATATATATATATATATATATATATATATATATATGTTTTAGAATTTTGAATTTTATTAAAATCTGAAAAAGTTATTAAAACACCTAGTTTAATAACATAATATAATTTTACGATTGTTATATTATTAAATCGCACGATTTAATAATTTTTTAAATTTTAATAAAATTTATTATCCTAAATTAAAATTTATATATTAGAAATTATCTAATCAAGAATGTTGAATTAAATTAATATTATATACATAATCGCTACTTAGTGAAGGTTCTCGTATTTTATTAAAATATGATAATACTATTACAATATACAATGTATTACTATAATGCGTTCTCACCTCCACTTTAATAAAATACTGAAACTCTCAAATTTCAATGAATTATTTCAAATATATATATATATTAAAAAGAACGAAGTACTAAATAAGAGTCTTTAAATTATATAATACAATTGAACCTTAAATTACATGGAAATGATCAGCTCTTGACTCACAAGTATCTGCAGCATGTGTAACTGTCCGGTTATTCATTTTACGCGTTTATGAGAAATTTCATGTGGGGCCGAGGGCGACTTCGTTCTTTGAAGTCCAATCGAGCATATGAAAATTGTGGGCAGGTTCGGGCCAGCATGGTGAAATCCAGCCCATTTAGTATTCACAATTTTGTCAATTACCTTTTTTTTTTAATTTATTATTTTCTTCTTTTCAAAAGACCGTGAATATAACGATTGACAAATGACAATTATTATATCAAGAGATCGCTAATTCCTCTTATGATATTTAATATATATTATTTTTTTATTTTTTAATAATTAATAATTCTCTTGACAGTATAAATTTATAATATTATTTTAATTTTTTAAATATAATTTAATTTATTTTATTATAAATTAAATAAATTACATGACTAAAAATTAAAATAAAAAATTAAGCATTAAAAATATAAAATATGTGTTTTATTGTGAACAAAAAATTAATATAAAATATTTTTTTCATATTTTTTATTTTATTATAATAAATATTTTAAAATTAAATGTAAAAAGCATAAAAAATTATTATTTATTTTATAATAATTTTTATTTATCATTCAAGTTTATTATAATAATTTTTTACATTTTTATCATTTTATAATAATTTCTTATATATTTATAATAAGAAAATATTTGTAAAATAAAAAATATAAGGAAAATATTTTATTATTAATTTTTTATTTCAAAATATGTATTTCTTATTTTTAATACTTAATTTTTTATTTTAATTTCTATTCTTTGCGATTTATTTAATTTAAAATAATAGAATAAAAATATATTTGAAAATAAGGATAACATTATAAATTTATACTATCAGGAAAATTATTGACTATTAAAAAAATAACAAGGCAATAAATTGAGGATTTTTAAGAAATTTACAATCTCTCTTATTATATTTATAAAGTATAATGATAGAGACACAAATATTTTGTATAAACCGATATGATATGAGAAAATTAGTTATATAAAAGTATCATAAGCCTACATAATTTAAAAGTAATTATTATTATTACTTTTCAATTAATTTTCTCATATCATATCGGTTTGTACATATTTATTTATACAAAATATGTGTGTCTCTATCATTACACTTTATAAATATAATAAAAAGATATATAAAAATATCATAGGCCTACATAATTTAAAAATAATAATTATTATTATTTTTTAATTAATTTATTCATATCACCATAATTTATAAAAATAATTTATGATTCTAATATTAATAATTTATAAATGTCGCGTCTCTCCAAATTGAAAGTTAGGGTCATTAAATTATTTAAAAGGAAGAATCCCAGAAATTTGCCAGCAAAGATAAAGGCCCTTGACTTTTGTTTCCTGGAACGAAAATTTCTCCGGAAAAAGAAAGCGAAATCAATTAAAGCGACTTTTGGTAACTCCCCCACATTTCTTCATACCCTCACAGAACTTTCCTACAAAACTTGCCACGTACTTTAAAAAAACAAAAAGAACACACGAACACTGAGGGCTACGCAGTAGATATAAATAAATACAATGATCTGCAGATTGTCATCCATTGCATAAACAAACCTCAGTTTGAAACATTTTAATTCCTAATTGCCTAAAACTAAATTTTGTGTAGATACAAATTGAGAATGAAGTTGAGAGTAATTTGTGGAACAGAAGAGGAGCTGCTGTCCGTGAGTCAAGTACCGGCAGCTAAAGATGACAATTCACCGCCACCAGTTTCAGCGACATGCTGCACACACCAAAACTGTCTCAAAATTCAGTTGGATGAGGTGATATTCACAGCATCGTGCATGGCGACATTGATGCTCTTGCAACTTCCTATGACAAATGGCGGCAAGCCAGTGCCCATACTTGTTTTTGGTAATGCGCCGCCGGCATTCCATGTCTTCCTCATATGCCTTACGGGGGCTTATTTTGGTTCCGTGTGCTCCATTCATATCCGCAAAACCAACCCCAAGATTGCAAGCTTTTACCATGCTTTTTCTGTGCTCTCAATGTTTGCTAGTCTTGCCATTGCCTTTTCTTGTTTTGTATGGGAATAGTTCAAGGCGCTCTGCTAATTGTGTTCAATAGCAGCTATAAAAATGTTTCCAAAGTCAAGCATGTGAGTTTTTAGTTGGCGAATTTGGAATAGTATAAACATATAAATGTGTTTGTGTGTGCACGTACAAGTGTGTTAGTAACCAATATGAAAGATGTGTTTGTGTTAGTAACCAAACATGATAATGAACTAAATTTAAAATGCATTTACTTTTAGTATGAGATTTGCTAAATTTCAATTTATACTGCTTATTTGTAATACAATATTCGTAAAATGATAAACTTATCGATTTGAGTCTCGAAAGTAGTTTTCGCTCAGAGAGAATCTTCAAACCTTGTTCTGACATGCAGCCAAGTTTGAGATGCCACATCATTGCTGACTATTCTCCATTTGACGCGACACATGCATCAGCTTCCTATAGTATTTCACCTTAAAGTATGACTAGATTCGCACCGATCTTTTCTACCTTCATTAATACAAGCGCTTCTCTGACAATTTTTATCATCTCATTTTCAATATGAACTTTGCACCCAAGACTATCTATTTGTCCCAAAAACAATAGATTTTTCTTTAAGTCTTTGACATATCGTACTTCCTGAATTGTGCGAACTGTACCATTATACATTTTTATTTTGACAGTACCAATACCAGCGATCTCCAAGGCATGGTCATCGCTTATGTACACAGATCCTCTTGAGATAGATTCATATGTGCGAAACCATTCTCTCCGAGAGGTCATGTGCCATATTGCTCCTGAGTTTATAAGCGGATGTCGCTTAGCTACGCTAATGCTGACTCGCTTTGAATTCGCATCATCAGTACTAGCCACTACCGGCATTTAATGACTAGGTGTTATTATCTCTATTCTGATGCTCAGAATCCTTCGACATGCCATCATCTGAAGTACTAGCCACACTACCCTGAGCATTTAATGACTTAGGTGTTTTATTATCTCTATTCTTTTGATTGCTCCAACAATCCTTCTTGACGTGCCATTTCTTACCACAATTGTAGTATTTGACATTTTTCTTATTTCTCGACTTTGATCTACCATGATTGTAACATCCATTGAGGCAATGTTCTGTTGATCTCCCTCTTGTCACCAATAGTGCTTTCGCTTGCTGCGAACTTGCCAGTCTGTCTTCCTTGCTTTTTCACCTGCTTTCCTTGTTTAAGATGGAGGCTGCAACATCATCGAAAACTAGACTGTCTGTCGGGTTGTTGTTCGTCAGGTTGATGATGAATTGATCATACAAATCTAGTAGACTTTGAAGTAAAAGTTCGCACGTTCATTTTCCTCTATTTTATGACCCAACGTTGTGAGTTGCGAAAATAGAGTCTTCAAGGTGTTGATATGGTCAGTCACTGATGTAGATTCCACAATGCGAAGAGTATAGAGTCTCATCTTTAAAAAGATCTTGTTGTGCAGCGACTTAGACTCGTACAAATTTGTGAGAGTATCTCATATTTCCGTCGTTGTCTTTTTCTCTACCACACCAGATAACACCTCGTATGCAAGTGCTAAGTGTAGATCAGCAATTGTATTGCCGTCTATCTCATTCCATTTGGCATTATCAGTTATCTCTATGGGTCTTTCTCTAATTGCTATCAAGCAATTGTTTTTCCTCAGAATAGTTTTCATCTTCATTTTCCACAACAATAAATTATTCTCGTTGAACTTCTCAATATCGTATTTTGTCGTCATTTTTTTCACCACGAACTACTTTTGTTAGGATCGACTCTCACTGTTTCACGTTAACACTATTATATATGTGAACATTAATCGTATACGTAAATAGTAACTATATACGTAAATAGTAATCTCACGTGAACAGTAACCTGATTAAAAAAAATACAACCAAGGTTCTAATACTACTGCTAGGAAATTTATGGGTGAAGTAGGGCCACAGCTAAAATGAAATTAGAAGAAAATAAAGACCAAGCACAAACTATGACACCAGAAATTACATGGTTCGACTTTTAGCCTACGTTCATGGACGAAGACAGAAGGAAAATATTTTACTAGTGATATGAGGATTACAAGTATTATAATATTTTGGCTCACTTCTCAGAACCCCAATACACCCAATCTCTCACTTATTAATTCCACAAGAGTGTTAAACTATTTAAACTCTCACACATACCCTTTCTCTCTCAAAAAAATGTTGAAGATTGAGTACTTAAAGAGGGAAATAAAACCTCTATTTATAGGCTTCATTTCCTCTCCTCATTATATTAAAATAATAATAATATATATTTTATTTTATTATTTTTTCAAATTCAAATTTTGAATTTAGAATTCAAACTTTGAAATATGATTTTTAGATCTTCTTCTTCTCCTTCTTCATTCAAAGATTGCTATTTCTAAATTGCATGGTTCTAAATTATACGTTTCTATATTATACATATATGTATTTTGTTAACATGTTCATCTGGATCATCTCTAACAATAAAAGACAAAATCTAGCTAGGAATATGTTTAG
Organism: Murraya koenigii; assembly: GCA_025617385.1. Taxonomy (NCBI): domain Eukaryota; kingdom Viridiplantae; phylum Streptophyta; class Magnoliopsida; order Sapindales; family Rutaceae; genus Murraya; species Murraya koenigii. Next base: position 23,771,640 of record CM046819.1, read on the forward strand.
AATCATCAATTCAATGGCTGTTAAATATACATCTACTTCAATCTTTTGTTCCCCTGTTTTTCTCTTTTTACCAATTGGTTTAACGTATGAATTACATACTTAAGACAAGTCACAATATAATCACTAAGTACAAAATTCAGATCAACAAAGACAAATATATTGCTGACTTGGTTTTATTTTTTTAATAATTAATAACTCCCCTAATAGTATAAATTTACAATGTTACTTTTATTTTTAAATATAATTTTATTTTATTTTAAATTAAATAAATCACATGACTAAAAATTAAGTATTAAAATATGAAATATATGTTTTATTGCGAACAAAAAATTAATATAAAATATTTTTCTTATATTTTTTATTTTAAAATATTTTCCTTATATTTTTTATTTTATTATAATAAATATTTTAAAATTAAATGTAATAAACAAAAAAATATTATTTACTTTATAATAAATTTTATTTATCATTCAAGTTTATTATAATAATGTTTTACATTTTTATCATTTTATAATAATTTTCTTATATATTTATAATAAGAAAATATTTATAAAATAAAAAAAATAGAAAAATATTTTATTATTAATTTTTTTTATTTCAAAACATATATTTCTTATTTTTAATACTTAATTTTTTATTTTAATTTATATCCATGTGATTTATTTAATTTATAATAAATAGAATAAAAATATATTTGAAAATAAAGGTAACATTGTAAATTTATACTGCCAGAAAAATTATTAGCTATTAAAAAGATAATAAAGAAATAAATTGTGTATATTTAAGAAATTGATTATCTCTCTTATTATATTTATAAAGTGTAATGATAGAGACATAAATATTTTATATAAATAAGTGTGTATAAACTAATATGATATGAGAAAATTAATTATATAAAATTATAATAAAACTACATAATTTAAAAATAGTTATTATTATTACTTTTTAACTAATTTATTTATATTACATTAATTTTTATATATTAATTTATAAAAATAATTTATGATTCTACAATTAATAATTTATAAATGTCGCGTCACTGCAGATCAAAAGTTAGGATATTAAATTATTTAAAAGGAAGAATCCCAGAAATTTGCCAGCAAGCAGCAAAGATAAAGACCCTTGACTTTTGTTTCCTGGAACGAAAATTTCTCCGGAAAAAGAAAGAGAAATGAATTAAAGTGACTTTTGGTAACTCCCCCCACATTTCTTCATACCCTCACAGAACTTTCCTACAAAACTTGCCACGTACTTTAAGAAAAAAAAAAAAAAACACGAACACTGAGGGCTACGCAGTAGATATAAATAAATACAACGATCTATCTGCAGTTTGTTATCCATTGCATAAGCAAATCTCAGTTTGAAACATTTTAATTCCTAATTGCCTAAAATTAAATTTTGTGTTGACACAAATTGAGAATGAAGTTGAGAGTAATTTGTGGAACAGAAGAGGAGCTGCTGCCCGTGAGTCAAGTACCGGCAGCTAAAGATGACAATTCACCGCCACCAGTTCCAGCGACATGCTGCACACACCAACACAGTCTCAAAATTCAGTTGGATGAGGTGATATTCACAGCATCGTGCATGGCGACATTGATGGTCTTGCAACTTCCTATGACAAGTGCCAGCGGCAAGCCAGTGCCCATACTTGTTTTCGGTAATGCGCCGCCGGCATTCCATGCCTTCCTCATATGCCTTACGGGGGCTTGTTTTGGTTCCGTGTGCTCCATTCATATCCGCAAAACCAACCCCAAGATTGCAAGCTTTTACTATGCTTTTTCCGTGCTCTCAATGCTTGCTAGTCTTGCCATTGCGTTTTCTTGTTTTGTTTGGGAATCGTTCAAGGCGCTCTGCTAATTGTGTTCAATAGCAGCTATAAAAATGTTTCCAAAGTCAAGTATGTGAGTTTTTAGTCGGCGAATTTGTAAGAATATAAACATATAAGTGTGTTTGTGTGTACGCATATAAGTGTGCTAGTAACCAATATGTAAGATGTGTTTGTGTGTGCGCCTAGCATATAAATGTGTTGGCAACCAATATGTAAGATCGTTCTTAATTTTTGAAATAAATGCCGCCTAATCATGTTTATTGTTTCAATCGTAAGCTGAAATTTTAAGGGAAAAATATTATAATTTATCAAATTTGAATTTTAAAATTTGAACTTTTAAGAATTTGTAATTTTTATGTTGAATTCATACTTATAATTAACTAAAAAGTTAATAATTATCTCCAATTTATATACATAACTCAAAATTTACTCTCACTTCATACAACTGGGGCAGATCCCTACTAGTTCTTTGAAAATTACAAAAATATATATACGATATATTTATGATTTTAGCTTTTAAAATAGAGTTTTTAATGATTTAGTCCCTGCAAGTTTAATCTTTAACAATTAAACTCAGTAATCAAATACATTTTTTTTTCAACTTTAACCCCTAAAAATTTACTTCTATAAAATTTTGGCCCCTCCAAAGTCCAACCCATGGAATCTGTAGCACTAAAGAGGACGTACTCGATACCTTCGATATTCCACTTTCCCTCTTTGTTCATCTCGATCATCTCTAACAACAAAAGACAAAATCTAGCTAGGAATATGTTTGGAACCATCAATTCAATGGCTGTTAAATATACATTTACTTCAATCTTTTGTTCCCCTGTTTTTCCCTTTTTACCAATTGGTTTAACGTACGAATTACATACTTAAGACAAGTCATAGTATAATCACTCAAGTACAAAATTCAGATCAACAAAGACAAATATATTGCTGACTTGGTTTTATTTTTTGAAAGCAATACAATACTTTCTCTTTTGCTTTTTTTTCTTTTTTTTCTAAAAAAAGATTCACCCACTATAATTGCCAATATCAATGCATTTATATATGAAAAATTATATCAAAAGATTTATTTTTTCATTGACGGACTTTCCCACATTATAAACTTATGAGTTGGCCTTTATACAACGCTGTATAGCTATAATACACCGTGAAATTAGTATAAGGTCAAATCTGAGTTTTACAATGTGAATAGAATAACTACGTAGTTTAATTCGAAGATCACTCGTTGATTTATTTAGGAAACGCCAATATATCTTGGTAAGTACTTCCGGAAACCCTACTTCAGTCCGGGGCATCGGCACTCTTCGTAGACAGCCAGTCCGAAAACTATGAAGAGCACAATTGTAAGACAAATCCATGGCAAATCCTTGAGATAGCTTGGAAGAAGAGAAGCAAAGAACATGGTCAGTGCTAGCAGCATGCATAAAAATGCAATAAGGTAAAAGCATCTTGCCGCCTTGGAAAAGACGGGCCACAGGATGATTCCGGCGACCGATGCATAAAATCCGAGCATCAACATCAGGAAATATAAGTCACAGCGGAAACAGACTGAAAATCCATTGCCATTTTGTTGTTGTGTACTCAGGGATGCAGCCAATAAAGCAATAGTGATATCACATGGCAGCATTGCCATTTTGTTAGCCCATGTCTTGAAAATTCTCTTGTACTTGGACTTGAATATTGCTTCTTCTTGTGCACTTACAGGACCTCTGAGTTCTGGTTCATCCCTTGGTTTGCCTTTCCCCAAACCAGGGTTCCCATTCTGGCGAAAAAGAAAATTGCAGACCAATTAATTAATATTTAATAAGAAAAACTTGGAAGGCGAATTAAATATATAGGTTAATGCATAGTTACTAGCTAATTGTCTTCAGCTAATTATAATATAAATAGACTGTCATCTTGTCCGATGGACTTGGCCGAACTGGTTACCTACGTTCAAATCTTAGAATTTTATAAGAGGCTAAAAAATTAATTTTAATTTTTTTCCCTCCCTTACTTTTTAGAGAGAAAAAAATACACTGTCGCCTTATGTACATAATTATTATAAATGTTAATAAACAAGAAAAAAGTAAGTACTTAATTATTGAAATAAAATTAAGATTAAGATATGAGGTTTGTCTCTTTAACTATAGATAATCAATAAGAAAATTTAACATGAATACTGTTCAGGAGATTGAAAATGACAAATTTTTTTATACTCCGAAGATTTTGTATCAGTTGAAACCAACTAATGCCCCCGTATTCGTAAAACCATAAAAGCATTGCAAGCTTAATGAGCTTGAGAAATAAAGAACAAAGACTCGTTGAATTATACCGAAAAAGCATAGACCAATAATTAATGCACAAGTTTATAGAGCTTGTGTGTAACCTTAATATCCATTTTGGATTTGGAGTTGAGCGGGAGAAGAGGAGAAACAAGGTCCTAGAAGCTGCTTATATATCTTCAACTTGACGGCAAACATGGCATCGAAGGCGTCTCGAGCTTATCGATATGACCTAAATTTGGATGCCTTTGGTTCCTGTCTATAAAATCTATGACACCAAAATTTACCAAGATTTGTAATACCAAGATCAATTTGGATGTTCCCAATGCATGTTTCTTTGGAGTTGGCTTCCGTACCGACATAAGCTCGAGGGGCAATTCTGGAGTCACAATCAACACCCTCGTTTATATAATCTAGAAATTTAAGGTAATGACTTAAATATGTGTTAAGGGATATACTTGATCTTGGCCTCATAATTAATTGTACGTGCGTAATTTGTTTTAAGGTTAATTAGGAAGCATTGATTTCTTTGTGTTAAGAATTAAGACTTGCCTTAACATGTTAGGCTTTTGGGTCACCTAAAATCTTAATTCATATTATATAAGAGCCAAAATCTTCAGTTAATGACCTGAAAATAATTGGTATTAAGGTAAGCGAGGCTGTTATTATGTTATGGCTCAAATAATTTATAGTCGGAGCTAGGTCATTTCAAGGGCGGCCCCCTTTTACTCACTTTGCCATGGCTGTGAGTTACATGAACTGTAACTTAGCCATGGCCTTCGAGGAAAGCATCTAATACGTGTCGACAACATATCCTGATCATTGCATCCTTGTTTAGAGATCTGCAATTATTGAAATTTGATTTTCTAAAGATTTGACTTTCTATATGACATTTAAATAAATATTTTAAAAAAAAAAAAAACTGGATTAGACTTAAAATCTGGAGTGGACTTATATCCAAATACATGCGACAAAACTTGGTGAGAAATTGCCATACACTCAGTCTAAAACCAAGAATTACCGCAGAATATTCCACTCCACCTGTTGCCGCCATTGAAATCACAGCCGCAGGCTATGAAGCTTACTCCCAAGTAATTTTACTCTTGATTTATCAGCCAAATGTTTCTAATTTTACATTACATATTTTCAGCTTGCACGTGCAACAAGATGGAGATTAGATTTCCAATAAGAAGACAAAGAAGAATATGTGAATATTTGTTATACTAGACAACTTTAATTCCATTGGTTATCTTTGGGATATGTGGATTCTTTGCTTCTTCTTCATCTTCGTTGCAATTTTTTTGTTGCTGGCTTTTGGATCGATAGTTTTCATGTTAAAGCATTTTAATTCAATCTTATTATATTAAGATTCTGATTTGATGTGAGTTTCTTTTTCGTAAAATTAATGGGTACTTGATGCTAAAAGCCTCTCAGGTATTAACTACTCATCCAACATCCTAATTAATCCACACCCTAATCAATGCCGTTCAAAGTTTTCTTTTCTGTTTCTTCCCTGGTGCTTGATGATTCAGATCAGATCAGAAGATCTTGCTATATAGCCTTTGGATCCATGCCCAAATTGAGCCAATAATAATAATAATAATTGGGTTTTTCCCAATAAAATTCTTTCTTTGGTAGGTCATAAAAAGACCTACCAAAGAATTTTACATCAATCCAATAATTTTTTCTAAGTTTTTGGGATCTTTTTTGGTTTTTAACAATTTTTTTTTTTTTTGAAAATTCAGAAAAAGTTATTTTAGGCCTCCAAAAGCACACGGTTTTGGGCATTAGAGTTCGAAGCCGTGATGAAGATGAATTCGAGTTAGTTTTTTACACACGTAGATATTGACGAAACCATACCACATGAGAAAACGGACGTCAATTTGCAGGACCAAAATAATTTTTATGCATTTTAAAAAGTTAGGAGAACTTGTTAGATCAATACGAAACTCTTTAAAAGATCTTTTTATGGCTAAAATATTGGTGGAAAAAAAAATTAATTTTTTTTTAGACCCTATTTTTTTCTTAGGTCCAGAAGGTGATTTTGTAATAACATTGAATGTTGAGCTAGTTTTTTGCACATGTGGAAATTGATGAAAATAAAACTAGACCACAAGAAAAAAAGGGTGTCAATTTAAGGTTCAAAATATTTTTTCTGCAAAAGCTTGAAAAATTAGAAGAACTTGCTGAATTGATACGTCTCTTTTTTTATGTCCCATATAAAATTTTGGTGGAAAAAAATCAATTTTTCCCTTCTTTAGTTTAGGTATGGAACCAAGATTATAGCATACGATTTTAGAAAGTGATTTAACGAAAGTGTTGAATTTCAATTTAACTTTTTACACGCACATAGATATTGGTAAAATTAGAGTAGACGAAAATAAGAAAAAAGGAGTCAGTTTGGAGGCTCAAACTGATTTTAGAAAAATTTCTAAAAAAAATTAAAAAATCATGAGAACGTGTTGAATTGATGTAAGTCCCTTTAGAAGGTCTTTTTATGACCTAAATCGGTTTTCATTGTAAAAAATCTAAATATCCTTTTTCGGACCAGTTTAGGCCGATAACCGAAGGCTATACACGTTTTTGGGCCTAGATTATTTCATGATGGTGTTGAATTTTTGAGCTAGTTTTTTGCATGCACATATATATTTTTTAAACTAGGCCACATAAAAAAATAAGAATTGATTTGAGGCCTATAATAACTTTTATGAACTTTTGAAATTTTTTTTTGAAAAAAAAATCTTGAAAAATTAAAAGAACCTATCGGATTGCTATAAAAATTTTTTGGGAGTTCTTTTTACAGCCTATATAAAATTTTGGTAGAAAAAAAAAAACCAATTAATTTTTTTCCAGGCATCGTTTAGGCTTTTATCCTAAGGCTATACCACATGGCTTTAATTCTTTAGAGTGCGATTTCATGATTATGTTGAATTTTAAGCTTGTATTTTTTATGCATGTAAATATTGAAGAAATTAGACTATAGGAAAAAAAAAATGCAACTTTGCAAATTTTTACGATTCTGAAATTTTTTTTCTAGAAAACAAAAAGATCTTAAAAAATTGAGAGAATCTTTTTGTATTGATGTGAAACTCTTTGAGAGGTCTTTTTATAATCAAAATAAGGTTTTGGTAAAAAAAAAAAAAACTTATTTTTTTACCAAGGCCCAGTCTGCGCAGCACACGGTTTTGGACTTTTAGATTATGTTAATTTTGAGCCAGCGTGTAGTAGGGTTTAGGGTTTAGGGTTTAGGGTTTAGGGTTTAGGGTTTAGGGTTTAGGTATCACCATATTAGATATTTTTGAGGAATAGAAAAAAATCTTAAAAAATTATGAGAACTTATTGGATTGATGTGAAACTCTTTTGAAGATCTATTTACAGCCAAAATAGAGTTTTGGTGAAAATATTATATATATATATATATATATTTTAAAGCTCTAGTTTAGGCATATAACCAAAGGCTATACACACAATCTTTGTCCTTTAGACGGTGATTTCATGATGATGTTGAATTTTGAGCTAGTCTTTTTAACAAACATAGATATTGATAAAACTAGATCATGAGAAAAATGAGAGTCAATCTGGAGGGATAATATGAATTTTACGAATTCTGAAATTTTTTTCCCAAAATTTGAAGAAAATCATGAAAAATTAGGAGAATTTGTTTCACTGATTTGAATATCTTTGGGAGGTCTTTTTATGAACCAAATAGGATTTTAATGGCTATAACATATTGTTTCGGACCTTCAAATGACGATTTCACAATGGTATTGGATTTTAAGCTAATTTTTTACATGCACGTAGATATTGGAGAAATTAGACTACCAAAAAAAAAAAAAAGTGATTCGATTTAAAGGCTTGAGATAATTTTTATAAATTTTCAAAAAATTTCGAAAAAAAAACAATCTCAAAAAATTAGGTGGTCTATTTATGGCATAAACAGAGTTTTGGTTAAAAAATTCAATTACTTTTTCCAGGCCAGAAGCAAAGTTATATAGCATGCAATTTTGGACAGTCAGAGGGCGATTCCAAGCTAGTTGATGCATGCACGTATGCATTGGTGAAACTAGCACACATGAAAAAAGGGATTGGATTTGGAGGATCGAAGTAGTTTTTACGAATTTTCAGAAATTTCTCTGAAAAATCAAAAGAATTCAAAGAAGTTACTACATTTATGTGAAGCTCTCTACGAAACCTCTTTATAGGTTAAATTGAGTTTTGGTAGAATAAACCCAATTCTTTTGGGTCCAGTTTCGGCCTTAGACCGAAAACCTTTTACCATGAGGCCCAATTTCGGATTAGGCCCCATGCTGTTTATGTCTTTTGGGGTCCAGCAAACAAAATCCTTGGGCATAATGAATTATAATGCACGTTGTAACTTAAGCTAATTGTTTTTGGTATTTTGGCAAAGAATGTTTGCACCTTGGCTCTGATAGCATAAGTTTGCATTTGCTTCAATTTTTCAACCATTAATCCTTTTGTCAAGATGATCAAGAGAAAAACTTAATGAGAAACCTAAAGCTGGTTGGTGCCAAATTGCGCTGGCCGATGCAAATTAATAAATGATGGGTTTATTTGGAAATTAGACTATCTATTACTGACAAATTCACTAATTAATTAAGAAATGCACTAATATTATTTTTTTGGTTCTTAAAGAGTCAATTATATTTGTATATATCACAAATCTAATTTAATCTTCCCACTTACCCCCATTTGTGAAAATATGAAATGTGGTTACATCACTTACCTCAGCGGCAAAAGTCCAAAATCATCCAAAAGAAGATATATGTATTGCAAAAAAACAAACTTCTTGTCACTTTCACCAATGGAGAAGCAGCAGCTAACCAGCCTCTAGCTATGGCTCTCATGGTATCCGCAAAGGTCACTCAAACAAAAGCAATATTCAACATTCTATTCCCTCTAGAATTAATAAACCTGAATTTATAGTAATTGTGGCCTTTGGAAGCGGCTTAAGCTCAGGATTAATTTGTACTGATGCTCTATCTTTTTCTAAGGAAAATTTAGTGATATTTATTAATTTATTTATCTATTTGAAATGTATGTGGGGACCTAGAATTATTATTACCTCAATCATTCTGAGGTTGAAAATTTTGAAAATGATAGTGAGTGATGTTTCATTTATGCATCCTCCCTGGTTTTGTTTTATTAGATGTATGACCTTTATGGGAACCCACCTTGCCAACTGAAAAAAAAAACAAAATGCCCGAATAGCCAAATCAATAGCACGCTTTAGGTCTTGGTGGTGCTTGTGTTCGCCATTCCGGTCCAGGACAATCAGCTGAATATCAATCATTAGCTAGCCCATTTGAGTGTCAAAACATTTTTGCACATTTGTTGGCCACAAATTAATTGGTTGCAATGGCAACAATATTGCGTGCTAAGTTCTTGGAATCTTGCGCACATGCCTGCAGACTGCAGTAGTAAATATATAGGCCAAAGTTTGGGGAATTTCAGGTTCTGAGATTCGAGCACGAAGCATGAATTCTGCGTGTGGAGTCGTCATTGCTAGACCCATTTAATTTGTACTAATTTGCCATTTCTTTGTCAGATGTAAATATTAATTCTTGCTTATACTTTCGAAGCCATAATTAAAACATAATGGAATCCTTATATACTTGTAATTTGTAAATCAAAATTATAAACATGCATTTCAATTTACAAAGAAATGAGGAAGAAAACAGACAATTAATGCTGTGATAATAATCGAAGAAAATTACTCTTTAGCATAAATATATATTTAAATTTAGGTAAGATAATACAATTAATTTATTTAAATTTTATAAAAATTATCAAATAATTAATAAATAACACATTATTTAAAATAATTATTCTTGACAAAAAATTTGAGATATCTATACTCTTTTATCATTTTATCAGTTCAAAATTAATGAAAACAAAACAAACATCACTTTCACTTTCCTGTAAGATACTCACATCATTGTTCAAGATTTAGGATGATTTTATTCGTTGCATGACAAGAAATAAAGGTCAAGAAACATTGGAGTAAAAGGAACATATGGTGACTTGATGGATCAACTTCAAAAAAAAAAAAAGAAATTACAAGCAATATTTCATAGGACATGCAATAAAACGATATAGAGACAAGCAATTGCCAACAAAAAAACAAACAAGTGAAAGAACAATGCATACACTAGAGGGTGCATATCGCAGCATACAAATCAAAATAAAAATGACATTTTCATGATTTGTATTTGATAATTTTATCAAAAGCTTCTTCACGCAAATGATGAAATCCAATCTTGATGTGTCATCACATGGCTGCTTTACAAATAAAAATTTAATTAAAAATCCATTTCCAATAAAAAATTACAATATAAAAAATTGAATACAAATTTTACAAATCAATATTCTAACATTAATCCTAATCTTAATATATAACAAAATATAAATTTTTTTCACTTTTTTATAGAAGTAAATTAGATTTTTCCTTTGTCAAGTGAGCTTGTGTATATAGGAGAAGACAGAAAAATAAATAAAATAAGAATAAAGATAAAACCAATTCAGGGGGTTTAATTTCTGTTGATTTTTTTTTTTTTTTGGTTAGGGGGTTAAAATAGAGGTAAAAACGTCTTTACGCCGGTCAGTCATTGTTGGGGATTGTGCTGAGAACTTCTGAAAAAGTTGGAGGCACGTTGATGTTTGTCGATATTATTGGGTGTGGGTGGAATTTACCCTTTAAAATCTAAATCAACGCGTTAATTGGACAACATCGAACGGTTCACATTACAGAAGCAATAAGTAACAACAGGGGTCGAAAGGGACAATTTACCACCACTAAATTAAATTAAGAAAAAGGAGGAAAAAAAAATCAAATGCAATTATTTGCTTAAAATAACCCAAACACCTTTATGAATTATGATCCACAATGTTAGTGGATCCATTGAAGACCTCGCTACAAGTACGTAAGCAACATGAACTGTGCGTGCAAGTTTTTGTGTCACTTTCAATGATTAATTTAATCTCTTAATTAAATAATTAATCGAACCACTCTCCATTAATTAATTGATCTTATGGAAGATGACAATATTATTGTATAATATTGGAAATTAAGAAATTATTAAGCAAAGGTGTTAGATGATGATGGGCACAGGCTTATCCGTTTATCCACCAATCTCTGTGTATCTCATTACCTTCTTCGAGAAATAACTGACAAAAGCATGAACTTGTTAGTGGTGATTAGGTATTCAATTTCCATCTTTTATTTCTCTTTTTGGGTTAAAGTACTGTCAATAGCACACCAATATCAAGTGTTTTTAATTCCCCATGCTGGAAAGTTAGTTATATTGATATAATTAATATGAAGCTAATAGAATTTTCATTTTTAATTACTTTGACTAAAAGGGAAAAAAAAAAATCTTAGCCCTTAGAAATATATTTTCATTATGATGATTGCTTAGACTAATCACATAAGAATTCTACAAGCTAGTCCATGTTTGCTTGCAACTTTAAAATAACATTTATAAAGCATTTGAAAAAAATAAACTTTGAGATGTATATTTATATACTTATAGAAAAGAACGATATTTACATTACTAATAAAATATTAAAAATCTATAACAGATTAAGTGGTAATATTTTTTATATACAATGAATGAAAGCTTGTCATTCTCTACTGATAATTTAATTAAAATCAATAAAAATTAAACAAATCAAGCAAAGGATAGATATAATAATACCTCTAGATTATAATTCAATGATAATAATAATAATAAACATACACATACATCTAAACACTTTGGAGTTGCAATATGTCTTCATTTGGGCTAGTTGCATGAATTATCCGTGCCTTCATGTTGCAATTACACCACCATGCGCATTAAACAAAATTTGTCTTAGGTTGCTTGAGTGGGGTGCACAATTTGATACAAGTGACATTACCCAAATTCTCAAGCTCCCCTTGGTAGTCGTGGAATTAAAAGAAAAAAGAATCCTTCCAAAAAACATACCACCATCGAGCGAAAGAAATGAAAATGAAACCCTAGAGAGAGAAAAATCAAGGGATCTTTTTGGCATGAGTTGACAAGCAAACCAATGGGAGTAGAGAGTGGTGCATTAGGCAACTCACGCGAGCTTTGCTTGTAGGGTACCCCCCATAAACCCATAAACTGTGTTTATGATCATGCGCCAAGCTATAGTCTTTATTTTCTTAAGAAAAATGATTATTAATTTATTAATTTTGAGTGTGCTTTTTTATTATGACTACGATTTTGGTGAAAAGAGATGAAAGGAGTTAAACAAAGTACCCTTCGGCGCAAGATCTAAACCGATATTCTAGGGCTATGTTTTGTTAATGAGCATATATTTTTTTAAAAAAAATTAAGGTACCCATCGGCCGATTTTTGTGATTTAGCGAAAGAATTTGAGGGTATTATGGAATTATAAAACTGGTAATTGGATGTGGAGAATGATTTGTGAAGGTAGATAAGATTTGTGAGCCTCGGAAGAAGTTGAGTTTAATCATTGCCCCCATTGTTTTGAGTGAGATAATTTTAAATTGAGAAATTATCACTACATCATTTTTTTTTTGTTAGATATATATATTTAACCACTAAAAAATTTTGATATGTTCTTTGAACCACCTTTATTTTTAAACTTGTATAAACCAACAATTTTCATGCTATAAAATGACTATTTTACCATTAAATAAATCAAAATAATATTTATTTTACAAAATTTTTAAAAATAAAAAATTATAATTACAAGATTACCTAAAATTTAATCAAAAAAATAAATATCAAAATTCAAATATGTTTATTTTTTTATAATTATAATTTCATTTAAAAATTATCATTTTAATTTTTTTGTAATTATAATTTCGTTTAATTTGCATAGAGATGTTTCTTAATTTTAATTATAAGAAAGTTTATAATTATAAGAAGTTTTTCTCTTCATGTTAATTTTTGTAAACTTCCATATACTTAATTTAATTACAATACTTAAATAAAATTATCATTACAAAAAAGTTAAAAAATTAGCATGATAATTTTAAATAAATTATAATTATAAAAAATTAAAATTTTAAACTTTTTGATTTATTTATTTTATTAAATTTAGTGTATTATTGTAATTATAATTTTTTTTTTAAATTTTTGTAAAACAAAATAGTATTTTAATTCATTTAAGGATAAAATAGTTATTTTTTTGTGAAAGTGGTTAATTGATACAAGTTTAGAAATAAATGTGGTCTAAAGAACATACTAAAATTTTATAGTAATTAGATGTATATATGATAAAAGAAAGGTGGTGCATTGATAATTTATTTGTTTCTCATTGTTAATTTAAATGGTAATTGTTTATTGGATACACACACGTACGAGTTTAATTTATTATTAAAAAACATAAATCGGATCGATTAAAAAAATAAAAATTCTATTTTAATTTGTTCCTAAGTTTGTAGGAGAAAAAAAGAAAACTAAAGTTTTGGGTACAAATAAGTAAAATGAAAGAATTGCATGGTATCCAAATCCTATTCAAAATTTCACATGGATTGGGGAAGGGATTTACCCTATGCTAAAATGATTGAAATAATTAATGAAAACTATTTATGTGTAATGTCTTTAACTAATATGTTGATACTGAAATCCAGTTGAGATGTGTTGCGATCGGATGATTGTTACAACACTTATATTTGCTCGCTTCTTTTGCTATTCGAGCAAAGTCTAATGACTACGAGCACTTTTTTCAGAATTTACTTATGCTCACAAAGAACAGATAAAGAGATGTCAATTTTTTTTTTCATACATCTAACATTCAAGTCAATTATATGAGTTTTGAAAAAAAAAAAACTTATATGACAACTCCTGCGGCTTAATTTTAATTGCCTTGAACAAAAAGTTTTTTAAAATTAAATCTCAAAGAAAAGAGAAAAGAGAGAAGAATTATGAGAAAGAGAAAGAGAAAGAGAGAACTTGCCAGTTTTTAAATTTCAAAAAATATTTATTGAAGACCGAGACTCCTATTATTAGATAAGTAATGTAGCCATTCTTTGAAGAGAATCCATAAGTTAACTTTTGACCGAGTTTTCAGGTTGACTTAGTTTAAATCTGTACTCGCGGATACTTGTGCAAGCACACTTTCAAAAAAACTGACCGCTTCTTAAACCGATTTGAGGAATATCCCGAGGAGGACTTCTGCTGCCGCCAGTCTCTAAGCAAGCAGGATTTTGTGCAAGGACGCATCCAATCGTGCTCGCTTTTTTACCCCTCAGAGACAATAAATTCTTCTTCTTTTTTTTTTTTTTCCTGTTATAGTCATTTCTACACATTCAATGTACTCCACATATAAAGGAATACATAGAATTGAACATAATAAAATAAGAAATTGAAAGATTTCGTTAAAATTAGTCGTTTGGAAATTTTTCGAAAAGCTAATCATAGGTTCTTCTCTCCAGCGGAACAATAAGGCCGTTATGCTCATTATTAAACTTGTTGAAGAGATGAAATATAACCAAGGCATATTTTTTTTATCAGAGGTTGAATCGATCATCAGAAGAAGAATTAGGCCAAAAATTAGGATACATTCTGAAAAAATAAAACTTCTATAAAAAAGAAGCAAATGAAAGGCTTTTATAAAAATTCTCCTAGAATCAAGTATGAAGTTTTCATTCTGTACATGCCAGATCATGAATTAAGTTTTTACCCCTCAAAGACAATAAATTCTTTTTTTTTTGGGGAGAGGATTTCAGGAAATAAGCATACATTGTAGAGGTGGCGATTTTATTTATTTTTTTCCTCTAATCGAGCAGCTGATGGAAGATTGAAATACGTGTTGATAAGTGACTTCCATGACAGAATGTTTCAAGTGGAGGAATTCAAGGAAAATGCTGTGCAAATGTACTCTACAAGTACGATAATAAAAGTCGAACACTACTGACTTTGAAAGACGTAGAATTTTAATTAAAAAAAAACATGTAGAGATGCAACAAGGAATAAAACACTCACTAGACAAGAAAAGAAGAGGAGTCTACATCTGTCTAATTATATTTTTGACCATTCAGTAATCCACTAATCAAACCTCATAACACCAATTACCTGATATGACAAGAGAGAAATACATTTGTCTCCACATAATTTTTGGTATTCTATGCAACAGAAAGCCTTTAATTTAATGGGAAGTTAAGAATTCAAAGAAGATCCATTTCTCTTCGTCATCCCTCCACCATAAGCTTTAATTTGCCACTAAGTGCTGAATTTAATAGGGAAAAAAAAGGAAGCCAAAACCAATAAATATTTTCTGATTTTCTGGTTCTAATTTTTGGAGCTGTAAAATTTGACCCCCACAACACTAACTTCAAGCTTGAAAATGTGAATAGGATAAATTTGATATGCTCAAAGAAAGTGGGATGATCAATATAAGACCAGCTATTAATCAATTTGATGAAAACAAGTTGACATCAAGTGAAACCAAAATTCAACCTGATTATAACCATTAACAAGTTGTTCTTGACCATGGTATTGCAAGCTATGTCACTACACTTATCCCTCTAGACATTAATTTATTTATAAAATCTCATTGTGAGCAATTCTAGGTTCCAGATCAGAATTCTTTCATTTGGTGGGAAGCCAAAGAGACTAATAAATTTCAATAGATCTTCTAGAAAATTTTAAACTTTTTTCTTAGCACTTAAAGCTATCAACTCCAACAAAAATCTTCATGCTGAGATCAACATATTTGTCTTACTAACAAACAATGTTAATCACAAAGGAAAGAAAAAAGAGGCAACAAGAAACCTGTGTTCTTATAAAATAAACATAGAACACCTTAACCACAAGAATTGATCGCCATTAAAAATGTGGCAAGCTTTTCTCTTCGATTAGTGTTCTCATATCTAATACTCCAATTAAACAAAAGAAACTAAAGGATTACACTGCCTTTACATTAATTAATTAATAAACTAATAAATCAAGATTAAGATATTTTGCATCAAGTTTGGCCAAACAGCTGGCTTTCGGACATTCTACGTTTTTGTAAGATGACTCTCCTTTTACGACAGCTGATTTCGTTTTAATTTTCTCTTCATTCACGGTCATTGACTGGTTTTCAGAACCAAATGCTATGGAAATTGTAAGTGATTTCAAATAGAGTAAGAATTGACTTTGAAACATTTTAGTTATAGAGGGATGAAGTGCATATATAATAACTAAAAAAAATGCGATAAGAGATTCTATAAATATAGGAATATATTTGGCCGGCTTGATGCATAAGAAAAAGTATAAATTTGTTAGTAAGCCTTAGTATGTTCCTAAGAATGACATATATGATTATTACACTTTTTATAATATGATTCATTAGACTAATGCTATGCTTATATAGTTAGGACTTGAATCTCAGCAATTGATAAAAAAAATTTAAAGAGTCATTTACTGATATATGATCTAACATTGCTATTAAGAGCATGTATAAAGTTAGTAATAGTTTAACTTAAAATGAAGTATAAATTTGTCGAAAGTTTAGGTTCCTTGTGACTCTAAGAATGAAATATATATTTTTGATATCATTATTGAGATAAAGAAGCCCAAGATTAGTAATAGAGGTTAACTACTGTGGACCTAAAATATAATGATAGAGCGATGTAGTGGAAGCGGAATTGATAGGATAAGGAAAACTAGATATCGTTTTAGTACAGGACCAAGGTAACGCGATTAGGTTACGCTCTAATCGAAGCGCGATTAGATCTGTTCTAATCCAAACGACTCAATGAAATTTTTAATAACGCATAAAGCGAGATTAGATGAAACTCTAATCCAAATGATTCTATAAGAGAGATTTTTGATAAATAATTCTAGATGAATTATAAAAGAGAAATTTTATTGTATTATTGAATTGAAGTTATGAAAATAATTACAAGACCTTTCCATTTATAATAGAGTAATCATACTTTCCTTAGTTAACTTAAAAAGGGAAACTAAATCACAATTAGAATAGAAATAAAAGATTAAGATATTGTTCCTTAATTAATTCTAATTAAAATAAAAAAAATAAAATTCTAGAATCCAAAAATAACTAAATTAACGTCCTACATCATACTCCTCCTCTTAAAAGAAACTGATTCTCGAGTTTGAATACAGTCTGTAAGATGAAACGTGTAGCGTAGGTTCAAATCATTTTGTAATTCAAACTTGATTTCTTTCTTATTAATCTTTCTCTCTTTCTCATCAATCTTTATTGAAACTTTGAAGAATCTATACTTCAACAATTTCTTTCGCTTACATATTTTTCTATGAGATGAAGATTTCCAAGAACGAACAACAATCAAATAACTTTTTCCTTTCCCTAATTGTTGCTCAATGCGCATTCAAGCACAATCTTCTTGTCTTCAATATGAATAGATAGAATCATTTCAAATTCTTCAACATTATTTTGCTCATTATCTTTAACACTTATCTTGTTCTCCAAAGAAATATCGTGCACATTCTCACGTAAATTATCAGATTGAAATTTTAAATCAACAACAAATTGTAACTTTTCTTGTTTCATCTCAAACGAGTCTTTTTTTAACTAATTTCTCACAACTAACTCTCAGTTTCTGTTCTTTCATGATAATATTGTTCACAGAAAGTGTAAGATCTGCGATTACTTGCTCTATCGCTGCCAATCTCAGGTTCCAAACTTTCTCAAACTCTTGCAAGACTGCTTCTCTGATTATCTGTTTGATAGTCTTCACAGACATTGCCTGCATCCTTTGATCATCATATTTGGAACGAATATATATAGATAAGTTCAGCATATGAGAATTTGGTGGGTATAAACGATAATTTTGCCATTTGTTGTCAAATTTTCACGCAATGGCAAAATCGTAAATAATACTCAACTCTTAGGTTTGGTGTGACCGATAGCCGGTGGCCGTGATTTGGTGTCGGTTTGGTTGGATCTGAAAGAGATGATGGTGAGAAACACAAAGGTAGCCGTGGATTGGTCGGATTCACTGTGGTTTGGTTGGAAAATGAGCTTGAAGTTGCAGCGGCTTCTGTTGGTGTTTGATGGCGAGGTTAGTCGGGTTTTGGTATGTGATAGGTGAGGAATCTTGTGGTAGTGGTGGTTGATGCTAAAGAAGACGGATGGTAGTGATTTTTGTGGTAGAAAGTCTCGGCCTTGGGTGGTTCGTGCGGCAGCTACGTGACTTAAAGGAGGGGTTGACTGGTCGGGTTTTGATTTACGGCTGGAGGCGAGGTTGGTGGCGGTGTTTTTTGACTGAGCGGTGGTAATGGGCGGCTGTAGATGGAGGCGACTGCGATGGCGGTGTGGTGGCTAGGGTTTTAAGATTTGACTTTTTTTTTTTTTTTTAATGATGGAATTGGTGGTGATGGGTTATGGATATCTAGGAAAATTGTGCGATTTGCACAGAATTACTCTGATACTAATTAATGGAGCGGTGTAGTGGAAGTGAAATTGATAGGATAAGAAAAACTAAATATCGTTCTAGTACATGACTAAATTAATACGATTAGATTACACTTTAATCGAAGTGTGATTAGATCCGTTTTAATCTAAATGACTCAATGAGATTTTTAATAACGTATAAAGCAAGATTAAATAACGCTCTAATTTAAACAACTCTGTAAGAGAGATTTTTGATAAATAAATCCAGAGAAATTATAAAAGAGAAATTTTATTGAATTATTGAATTGAAGTTATGAAAATAATTACAAGACCTCTCTATTTATAATAGAATAATCATATTTCCCTTATTTAACTTAAAAAGAAAAACTTCACAATTAGAATAAAAATAAAAGACTAAGATATTATTCCTTAATTAACTCTAATTAAAATAAAAAATAAAATAAAATTTTAAAATCTTAAAATAACTAAATTGACATGCTACGTCATATAGTTAAATTGTGAAGGGTCTCAAATTAATCATCAAGTGGTTGGTGAGTCATTAACTCCTAAAATAATCCGAAAATGGAATCCTTTTCCCTAACTCCTTTTCATTCCTTTACGTCAGAAAATTGACTCCATTGGCTTAAGAGCAACCCATGTAATTAACATAAAAGGCTTGGCTCTAATTAAACATTAAAGCAATAATCATACTCACGATCCAGATCCACTCAAGTGATTGACTTCTTGAAACTCCATTCTATGTGTGTGTGCTTATTTCTTTAGCCAAAACGGTTTCTCCATTAAAATAATTATTCTCCCCACAATTCAGACTCCTTTTCTCTCTCTGATGTAAGCATACTCTCATCTCAAAAATGATTATCCATAACATATATACATACATATATATATATATATATATGTGTGTGTGTATGCATCATACATGCATGCATGCGTTGATGTACTTGGAATGTCCCGAACATCACTAAGGATGCATTTGGAGTTGCTTTTGGTATACTACTAGAAAGTGCTTTTGAAGGGAAACATTTTCTAAAAACACTTGTAACACGCTTGCATACCATCAAGCATTGTGTATATTTGCATGTGCAGATGTATGAATATGATGTTACAAAAGACATTACACATTACATAATCTGCAAGGATCTTCCAATGAGCTAGCCTAGATACAAGCAGAAGCTTTCCTACAGTGGCTCTAACAGTGGGGCCCATCTGATAAAGTCTCAACAAGCTTTTTCCTCGCTATATAACACTAGCTTTGCTTCTCCTCAACTTCCAGTCTCCTCCATTCTAACTCCATTACAATAAAGTCATCTTGCAATTAAATTTTCTTTAATAATTAAATCCAAAGCCATGCAGCCCTTCAGTGAAGTTTCAGGTCTCCATTATCTTCTTCCGCCAAGCCTCTCTCAGTATTCACCTCATTACATAAGCAGCAGCCACCACAACACACCCACATGCCAAATCGACAGATTCTTGAACCCAATGCTAAACTGCCACCAAATCCCTCCTCAAGTCCCAGAAATCATCAATCCTCAATCCTCATCTTTCAGCAGCAACAACTCGACTTCCGACGAAGCCGACGAGCAACAACAACAGAGCATGATCATCAACGAGAGGAAGCAAAGGAGGATGATATCAAACCGGGAATCTGCTCGAAGATCGCGTATGCGGAAGCAGAAGCACCTTGATGAGCTGTGGTCACAGGTTGTGTGGCTCAGGAACGAAAATCATCAGCTTGTTGAAAAGCTGAATCATGTGTCCCAGTGCCATGACAAGGTCATGCAAGAGAACTCTCAGCTCAAAGTTGAAGCTACTGAGCTGCGTCAAATGCTCACTGATTTGCAGCTTAATAGTCATTACTCTTCTTTAAAAGATCTCGATGAGGTGCCCTGCTGCAACGCGGCAGATTTGCTTGGCTAAAGCTAGCCGGAGGGAGTGGCCATGTTTTGGATTTTTTGTCATTTGTGTCCCCTTTTGCTTCTTCTTCTACTTCTTCTGCCTTGTGTGGAAGTTAATTAATTATGGCAATAACATGTTTTGAGTACTATTTTATTCTCTTATGTAAGATCAGGGATATTTTCTATAAGTTTCGCATGTTGTTATTTTAGTTGCTTATTCGACAAAGTTTGCAAAATGGTCCTTGAATGTTCAATATCCTCGTTTCAGGAATCGGGAGGATACATATGAAGGAATATCATCAACAGATACAATCACAAATCAATCTCAGAAGGGTTTAGAGTTTGGACACGGACGGCTCTAGATTTTTATAAGAGCATTTAACTATGAACTAAAGACATTGCTAAAATTTTTTATATGGGTTTGAAATGTTATTTTTAGTAATATGGAATATGGATAAATGTATTTGATCGGTCAAATAAAACTGCATCAATTACTGGTGTACTTTCAACAGTAAATAAGAGTGGCATTAGGTGGAGGATTGGATGGTGATGTAAAAATTAATTAATTACCATGAAATCCTAATTAAGTTATCCTAATCAATAATCCAATGTAAATATAAAGTATGTTTATAATTGAAGTTGACAGCTATAGTTTTTAAAATATAGTATTAAGTGTTTAGTATACATTAATTGCTGTAATTTAAAAATTATATTGATATAATTTTTTATTTATATAATAAAAAATTTATTATATATTTATTAATTTTTTTAAAATTATATTTAATATATATTATTAAATTTTTTTATACAACAATTATAACTTAAAAATTACATATTATATTACCTCAATATGATTGCATATTATTGTCTATTGATATGGCATTTTGAGATGTACATTGACTAAGTTCAACTTGAAACATATGTGTACCCACCCCCACCACTAGTTTTGGATTGAGTCAGAAAACCTATATATTACTCAAAAACTACTTATCTTTATATATCTTATATATCTTGCCCTGATACATTGCAATTTACATAGCAATAGTATATATTTTTGCTTATTATTTATTATTTATTTCGAAGAGTTCCATAGTTTGGTTTTGATAAAGCTGCTTCTTATAATCCAGCTTTACTAAACTATCTCGATTAAAAAATTTGTTTTTAGAGAAAGTGTACCATGAAATTGTCGTACGCGATTAAAACTCAGACTCTTTGCTTTTTAACTGTTACCAAAATGGAGGCCAATTCCCGATTAGGGTATCCGGGTTCTTATATTTTACAAATTATAACATATTTTGTCCATTTATAACAAAGCAATCCATAGCTCATGTGATATTGCCCTCATGGTGGTATGGATAAATTTAGAATTACATTTTTTTTTTAAATACAAAATCAACTTAAAATCAGAAAATGGTGAATAGGGGAATGAAAATAAAGGTGCCTTTTCCCTCTATTTTTGCTCTATGTCGAAACAATGATATACAAGATAAACACTTCTCAAATCTCCAGAGAAATTCTTGTATTGAAAATTAAAACTATAAAAACTCTTGTATTAAAAATTAAAACCATAAAAACTAACAATAAGCTATAGCTAAAGTT
Source organism: Murraya koenigii (assembly GCA_025617385.1). NCBI lineage: Eukaryota > Viridiplantae > Streptophyta > Magnoliopsida > Sapindales > Rutaceae > Murraya > Murraya koenigii. The sequence continues at coordinate 23,793,614 of CM046819.1, forward strand.
TGTACACTCTTTTATATCAAAACCCTAGTTAACTCCTTTTTATATCTTAACCTTAAACGATTATAATTTGGTCACATATGTAAATTTAAGTCATTTTTCCATAATGAAATACCATTGATTGTTGTAAAAAATTAAAATTTCACAGTTCTTTATTTTTTTTTAAAAAAGGGACTTTAAACAGCATTTTAAGATCCTAATAACAAAATTTAATAAAAATTCAATGAAAATCGTAACAATAGTTGAGTATTTTAATCCTTGCATCGCAAACTTTGAAATAATATACATATATACTTTCGCCCAAATCTTGGACATAAGCTTAAAAACATGTTAAATGCCTAAATCTAAGAAAAATTTGATACTATTCCACATGTTAAAAAGAGCATACAGCCAACATCATAAGCTAAATACTGTGGGGGCCAGCAACACATGGAGTTCAACAAAACGTGAACCTAAATGCACCCACCTAGTGTCTAAGTATCCCTATATTGCATGTACTGGAGTTAAAATAAATATTGGGCCATTTTCAAAGCCCATGCTCAATCAGGCCCATATCGGCAATAACAGAAAAAGAAACCACGAGCGAGCGGGAATGGGCTTTACTCCGTCGGTTCTTCTGTATCAGTCGCTCTCCCTCTTCGCTTCCGAAGGGTTTCAATGGAGGAATCGGGTCGTGTTGCAATCGGATCGAGGCAATCGGATCTCAACAAGTCCTTTAAGTTGGCCATTCGTTCTCTTCTTACGACCTGCTCCAAAGAGGTAACTTCTCTAGGCCTCACTTATGAACAATCTCTTTCTAAAATTCCGTTTTTTACTCATTTTGTTCACTTGATTCCATTTCAAACCCATTTTTTTTTTTTTTAAAAAAGAAGGAATTTGGCAAAGCATTTGGTAGGTTTACTAGCTCCGAACAAAACTCTCTCCACCGTCTATTTCTCCAGGTCTGCTCTTTTCTTCTTTACACACAATTGTAGTTTTTTTTTTTTTTAATCTAAAAATTTGAACTTTGACCTGATACATATTATGGGTGTATGATTTGGTGCGAAAATTTTCAGGTCATTACTTCATTGCATGAAAATATAGAGGTATATATACTTCCTGCTCCCCTTTTTAAATAATTTTAAAGATATATTAGATGCAGTAATTAGAATCTTAAATTATTTTGTTAACCCGTCTCAGGTTGCTAGTGTGACTTAATAAGCACGTTGCTAAACTTCTGTTTGATTGTTAATTTTCCATATATTTCTTTTTTTCTCTCTGTGTATTCTGTTCTTATGTGAGCTATTACATGGTGATAATGGATTAAATAGAAATTTATAACAAACTTGTAACTTTTTTTTTTTTCCTTATCAAACTTGTAACTTTTTTTTTTCCCTTATCTACTTACATTTGTTTCATACTGACATATAAGCTACTTGGGAACCATTGGGTTCATCTTATTTTTAACCTGTTTTCCCTGTTAGACATATTGGAATTGAAATGAAAGTTTAAACTATCAGGTAGTGTGACCAAATGTAGTTTATTAACAACTTGCGAAACTAGTTTCCAATCGTATAGATTATTATAATATGCGATCATTTGAATTCTAATGGTGCCTCTTTGCTTATTGCAGAATGAATTTCAATCTTTGTGCCTTGAAACACAGGTAATTTCTTAAGTTATTACTTCTTTGTTTGTTTTTCCTTCTTTGTTGTGCTTGGATTTGCATCTAAGATTGCCCCTAATGGCGAGATACATCCTGTCTCATTTACTGGGATGTTGGCATTCTGAAAGAGAATGTATAAATGTTCTGCCTCTCTCATTGCATGGTAATTGCACTGTATTGTCATAACTAATAGAAATTACATTCACTTTCGCAGGTGGGAGCCACTCTTGATACTGTTGAGCAAATCGTGGAAGAATACAGTCTGGATCCCTTGTTTTCGGAGAAGTATGTATATCTAATCACTCAGTGATGACCAGTTATGTCTACAATGACCTTTTATCAATTCTTCCTGAGGAGATGGTGTTAACCTGGTCTGTTAAAATGATAAAAGAAATAGAAAAATGGAATCAAAAACAAAGAATCATAGATGGAGAACTGCTGAAAGCTTTCGTTTCTCTGTCCCCATTATTCATACTTTGGTTCAGGCACAGTATGACCTTATGACAGCACTAGGACTATCCAACTGAATGGTTTATGCTGGAACCGGTTTCTATGTCTTGGCGTTTCTACTTGATTAGCTTGCTTTTTATTCTATCTGTTGCAATTTCTAGATGCGTGATATTTCAATTGGCATGACTCACATGCAGGACAAATGTGATGGATGTTGCATGTGATCTGACAACAGCGAAGAAGAATGAGATCCACTACTTGACATGTATGCTGGAGAGGGTGAGTATTGCTGAGAATTACATCAAATCTGTCCTTTTAAAAGTTGTATTCAAGGGTTGGCTTAACTTGCATTCATATGCTCAAGTGCTGCAAGTGATGGAATCAACTTTTCTTGGGTTGGTTGAAGAGCAAACAAGAGTTCAATATCTCTCCTTTTATTCTTGTTTCAGGACCAATTTGTACATCGCATCTTATTGAACTACTGTGGTCGAAATCAATATTCTTATGGTTTTAAGAATCATATTTTTCCCTTTGTTTCACCATTAATGGGGTTCTTATAGTTACCATGCTTCTGTTTGCTTACACAATTTATCCTTTTACATTGAGAAACAAGCAAGTGCCGTATTTTATGCGATCAAGAAATAGAAATCTCATAAACCAATCTATTTAGGACTCACTTATGATGATTCCCAGACAATTCTGGCTTGAGGCTATCTTACTTTTGCTTCCTTCGAGTTAGAATGTTTCTGTACAATTTTATTCATGCTTTAATTGATTTATAAGTATAGTTACGTATTTGATGGAATTGGCTTCAGAAGTGGACCCATTCGTGTTTAGATCCTGCATAGTGATACTTTCTGTTTTTCTGTTTTCTTGATGGATTCTTTCCCCACTTCATTTATTAGGTTGAAGAACAGAATCGCCTCCTTAGAGCACGTCTTGAACTACTTAAGAAAGGAAGGCAAGATTTTTCAGGCATGACAGAGGTTGTTGAGAAGGTGAGATGCTTGTTGTTGCTATGGATTTTTCTTCTGTTTTTCATCAAACTGCAAGAATAATAATAGTAAGTAGAAACGATTCTCAGTTTTGTGATCATTTATCTTGCTAATTACAGTTGAGAAGCGGGATAGCATACTACGGAACATACAATAATGGTTTCCATGATCCAGAATTAATGGGGTAAATGCATATTCCGATTGAGTTGCAAACAAGAACACTTGTTGGATCGTGCCCTCATTTATATGTGAAGATTAAAACTTTCCTTTTATTAAGTGTGGACTTTCTGCCCTCCTAGTCAGAATCCACTGGCATAGGGTGCTTGTCAACAGTGTTTAGGTTGTTTTGTAAAATAAATTTTTATGATGTTTGGTCAAGTACACTCTGTTTATTTTATAAAGATGAGAAGCTGAGGATCTTGTATTGTTCTATTGATCTTATCATACCAGCTGTTTTATCACTTTTTGTCTATGCAATTAAACGTGCTTCTTTATCTAAGTAGCATGTGCATGGAGCCATCACACCTTTTCATATGAAGTGATTTTCTCTTTTGGCAATGATACCACTTATAGCAAATCAGATTGGAAGGGAAACGACACAACAGCTGTCTCGACCATTTTAATATTGCTAGTACCTTGTACTCTCTCTTAAGTAGAGCTTAACAGGTCCAAATATGAATTCTTTTAGCCTGCTTTTCATAGTGTGATTGCATTACGCTTAACGTACAGTAAATGTCTTTGGTTGAGCTCACCAAAAGAAAGCATCCAGAATTTTCCCCAGTACAAATGCACAGCATATATCACAAATAGCTGGCAATGAGTTGGATTGAAAGGGCCAGTTTGGCTTTGGGTTGCAGGATGACAACACTGCTCTTCTTCATCAATTTATATTATTCATCTCTGAATAGAATAACAGAATTTGCCCCGCTAGTAAGTGCATACCCAAATCAACTCATGGCTCTTCTTTCTTAAATCTCCTTCGAGTAAAGACTATCCTACTGCATAGCAAGTTCTTATGTCTTCATTTCAATGCACAGTGACATCAATGTCAAACCATTCTTTGCTTATTTTATTTTTCTGGAGTTGAAGCATAATTATGAGAAAACTTTGAAGAGAAGTTCTGAAGCATTTAAGAAATGTTCGGATTTACCTTAATTCTAAAAATGTCCAAAATTTATCTTGGAATAAGGGTATGTTTGGGATTGAGGTTGGGCAGCTGTAGTTTTTAAGCTGCAGTACTAAAATGTTTAGTAAACACTAGTTGCTGTAGCTTTTAAGTTATATTAGCTATGTTAATATGATTTTTCATTTGTATGATATAAAATCTAGTATATTTTTAATAATTTTGTTAGAATTATTATTTAAAAATTATATTTATTACATATTATTAACTTTTATTTTATAATTACGAATTTTTTTCCATAGATATATAACTTAAAAGTTACAGCACTTCAATCTCAAACATACCCTAAGTGTCTTTTGAACTTTATTTTACTGGAGTTTGTTTATGATTGAGGTATTATGACTTTTAATCCCTAAAATATAAGGCATGTTTATAGATGTTGTACTTTTTACTCCATTTTGTATAACACAACAATTAAAGCATTTGATGAACACAAACATTTACTTGAAAGCAAATTTTTATCCCCATTTTATTCTTACATCTAATAATATTGAGCCTGTTGTGAGGTGTTATGGCTTTTAAAGTCACCACCATTACCAAATGGAATTTACAAGAGATCAAATAAAAGTGAGCACTTACCAACGGTTTAAGCTCAACAAGCATAGCAATCCAAACAGGTAGGATTCATAAGTGCTGAAACTATGCTTTGGCCTTATATGTTGTGTTTCATTTAGAAGATTCTGGTAAAACATTGCAGCTATATATTTCATACTAAGTTGACTTTCTCAATGAAAGAGACCAAAGGGGAGAAAAAAAAAATGCAAGACCTTGTATTTAATAGATTCGTGCCAGCTTGCAGGTGTAATCTTTGACCAATAATAATATTAAAAAATCACCATCATCATCATTTGTGGTTCATTGCTAAGCTACATGAACAGATGTGCAAACGAGATTTAATTTATTTTTCAAATAGAGAAAGCAGAATAAATTCCAAATTTCAAAAGAAGAAAACAAGAGAATACAAACAGCGGGAAAGAATTAATTTGGGTGGTTTTTAGTTAGAAATAAAGCACAGTCAAATCGTCAAAATGTCCAAATTAGCAGCAGTCTTTTCAATTGCTAATGTAGAAAAATAAAAAATAAAAAAAAGTCATCTTCAATGCTGACATTATCATCCCAACATTATGAACATTAAACATTATGATTATGATTTTGAAAGAGTTATATTCATCTGTTCATCAATCTCTGTATGGACACAAATTTCTCGTTTTCAATTTTGACATTCATGAAAGACATCCGCAACTGATGGTGAAATGCTTTTGAATAACAAAAATCTTCAACTGGCATACTTCAATTGTTAATCTTTTCACATTTACAGCTAGCATATGCCTTGTGCATGCATCTCCTTCTTCTTCTTCTTTTTCCCTTTTTTTTAATAATAATAATTAAAAAAAAATCAAAACAACAACTCTATTAGAGTATAGATTTTGAGTAACGATAGGGATTCCAACTATAATGACAGGGATTCTAACTATATTCTTAGTATTTGAGTATCAACTAATGTAATAATTTATCTATAATTCATACCAGTCAATTGGAAACATTTATCATAGAGGGGGTGAAATTGTAATTCATGAAAATTAATAAAAATTAATTGTTAAGAAGATGTGGCAGTTGAAAATAAAATAATACATCAATTGTGATATCCTTAATATTATTGTCCCAGATAATTTTCCCATATTTTAATTTACATATGTGAAATATGATAGTTAAAAATAAAATATCACATCAGTTGTGACATATTTAAAATTATCACCACAAATAGTGTTTCCGTGTTTGATTATTAAGTTGAAAAACCCAAAAAAAAATAAATAAATAAAAATTGCTAAGTTAATATTTAAAATGCATTTTGGATAAGTTCAATATGAAATGGACTGAAACATCAAAGCACGTTTTGCAGGCAAATCCATGAATCTATCAACATTAACACCAAAGGTGGAATGGAAAACTCGTGCCGTCCTAACAAGAAAGAAGAATCAAAATCAGAAACCCGACTAAGATTTTCGTGTTATTTGAAATTGTCAAATGAGAAATTTGTTGTCATTCTTTGGGAAAATGATTCGAGTTATAACTTAATCAATTAGAGATAAGCATAGATTTTTTATTAATTGACTCTATATTGCCACAAGTTGAAAAATTAAAATCTGGCTATACTAATCAACAATCATGGCAGGCGTTTTTGGTCCGTTGTGTTTGTTAAAATTTCAAGTATTTTGACGAAATCTTCAATGCAGTAAATCTTGGAAGGTTTTGGAGAATTAATAAAAGCATTTCCAAATAGTTTGATCAAGCTTAAATAATACTATTATTAGGATGCTTGCTTTATGATTTTGTAGTTGAATTCCGGCTTCAATATCTATCATACAACCATTAGTTTTAGGTTGGATTTCACAAAATTTTCATTCGCGAAAAGCAATAAAATTTTTTTAGCCATGTAATATTGAAGCTACACATAATTAATAAATACGGTCTTGAATTTCCGTAGTCCTTAATCCGACCTTTCAACTTTTTTAACTCTTAAAAAGATTGCGGAAGCCCAAGACTGTCACTGATATTATTATTAAGCACGCAACTACACCTGTCTAAATCTTATTAAAATTTACAGTATTTTGCTGGATACCCTTGACCTTGAATACGTAGCATTTGATTTTATCAAACACTATAAATTTTGTCAATGCATGTTTAGAAAAGGGAAGCATGGAAGCATTCAATTCATTTACTTAGATTTTTTTTTGCAGAAATCTTGAATAATTGACGAAGTCAAGTCTTTGTATGAATACACGTGAAAAGGGGTTAAAAAAAAAAAATGTAATATATATATATATAATAACAAGGAAGCAATGGGTTGAATTTGATTTTCATTTTTCGCCTTGCGGCATCTTATGACTTCCTTATATTTATAAACACTTACAAAAACACTCCCAAATTGGGGATCAAGATTAACCCACTTACACACATTGAATCTAATTCCATCTGAAATTCCTTGCCTGATAAAATGGAAAAATAATAAAAATAATCCGATATGCTTCCTGTTTTTGGAATGTTGGGAAGGCTCTTCTGTACAATTAAGGTTTCCTTCTTGTATGCTAATAATAACAATAATCTTTAAAATCTCTTCTCACTTTCTTCTCTTTTGTGATGTGTCGTCTTGTCGTTAATTTTTGGTTTTCTTTTCTTTTTAAATCTCTTCATCATCGTTTTCGCTTTCCACAATTAGAAAGTTACATGTTGTGGATCGCGATGTGGGACTTGTCCTTTGACTTTTGGGCTAATCTGATGGGCAATCCATTCATAGGAAGGGCAAAAGGGCCATATTGGATTCCACTATTTGTGCCCACCATTGTCCATCTGCAAACAAAACAAATTGCCCACGTCAGAAAGGAAAAGTACTCGAAACAAATTCCCCCATCATTTATGGCAACTCAACTCAAAAACTTTTATCTAAATTAAATTATTGTAAATCAAATTTTTACCAACCTGTACTTCGTAGTCAGATGATGAAGAAGCACCAAAATTTCTAGCTTGGCTAACTCATTCCCTGGACATGAATGTGTCCCATTCCCGAATGGCATGAATGTATTTGGCTTTGGAGATACCTGTCGATTCATTACCAAATTAGGACACTGAACAACCAAAACCAAAACCAAACTATTAATCAATAATTAATTATTTATTTATATATTTTTTTTTGTTACCTCAAATCTAGACGGGTCAAATTTCTCAGGGTCTGGGAAAATTTCTGGGCTGTGATGAATGTTTCTGAAAAGAGGCAAAACTTTCCACCCTTTTGGTATAAGGTACCCTGGGGAGATGAAAAGATAAAAAGGGCGAAAATCATCAGCATACTGACTAAGACACAGGCATGGATAAGTGATAAGATTTTTATCAGATATTCGAGATAACTGAAACTGACCTTCATATTCAACATCTTCCACGGCTTCTCTAAAAGTAAAAGATAAGATTGAAGCAACTCTAAGAGTCTCCTGAATGACTCTAGAAGTTATTGGCATCTTCTTTGTATCTGCCCAACTCAGAACTTTCTCCTCGCCACTCTTTTCTTTACTCTCTATTATAGCCTCTTGCTCTTCCTGCAAAGCCACCAGTGTCAACAAGACAGAAAAAGAAAAAAGACCCATTAGCCTTTTGCCATTATTAAACTATTATCGTCACATAATATATTAAAATTGAGATCTTTTTTCTAGGGGCCAGGATTGAAATTTTCTTACCGTGACAGCTTGTAGGACACGGGGGTTTTCACCAAGGTATTTGACAATCCAAGTCAACACACTTGCGGTGGTGTCACGGGCAGCGAAAATAACTCCAATAATGTTATCTGCAATCTGCTCATCAGTGAGGCCTTCTTTGTCACCCATGAAAGATCCAAGCAAGTCATTGTGATCAAGCTTCATTTGTCTTCTTGTTGAGATGATTTTTGCCACAATTTGAGCCAATTCTCTTCTTGCTTTCATTGATTTGTGGAAGAGTGTTCCTGGAAGATTGATTGGCATTGAATTGTAACCCATTTCAAGAATGTAATAGCACCTTTTCAGATCTTCTCTGTACAGCACCTCATCTTTTCCAAATATTGAAAGCAGAGCAACATTGAAAGTATACTGCACAAAAACAGGAAAAAAAAGAAAAAAAGCGAGTTTAGCTTTTGCAATCAGCAGAAGGTGAGAAAAACAGGGGAATGAAACAGAGAACTCTGTTTTTGCTCTGTTTCTGTTCTGTTTTGAATTTGGGAACTCACTGTTTTCATTTCTTGGTAAGTGTTGATCAACCTCCCCTGCCATGATTGGAGAGAATCTTTAGCTATGCATTCGATATCAGGGATGATGTTCTTGATTGCTTGGGGCATGAAAGCGCGAAGAACAAGCTTCCTGAGCTTGGTATGATAGTCTCCTTGGTGAAAGAAAATGGCTTGTTTGCCTAACATCCTTTCTTTGCTAGCTGGAAATGTTGGCTTGAAAAGATGAGCTCTTGTTACTAGTACAAATTTTGCAGCTTCCGGGCTCGAAATCATTATGCAAGGACATCCCAATATGTGAGTCTTGAAGATAGAACCGTACCTATAAACCAAGAAAATGATCACTTTAGTTTCAATCATACAATAATTATTCAATATGCAATAGCATGATGAACAGGAACTGGTTTTAATATTAACCTTTTCACTTTGGAAGCAAAAAACACATTTGGGTTCTGAGAATAAAGCTGAAAGGTTTCACCAATATAAGGCCAACCCAAGGTGCCTGGAGGGAGAGGTAAATTTCTTCCGTTTGAGGAAATGAACTTGAGAAGCAAATAAAAGAACAAGATGAAGCAAATGGAAGCAAATGGCAAGAACAGCAAGATAGTAAAATCCATGTTTGATATGCTTCTTGTTGAGAAGTATAAGAAGAAGAAGTAACAGTACTAGTAGTAGTAGCAGTAGTAGTAGTTGAGTGGTGAAGAAGTTGTGTGAAGAAAACAAGTGAGCAAACAAGGGTATATATAGGATTTTTGTGGCTACAAAAAAAGGAAGAAAGAGAGAAACTGAGAAAGTGCTTTTCAAAAAATACAGCTTGAATCCCACACACGGAATCTCCCTCCAGCTCATTCATGTTTTTGGTGATTTACATATTTCTGCTAGCTAACTTAATATATTTTTTTTTTTACAAGACACAGGAAGCACGTGTCAACAAGGTTGCAAAAAGCACTTTGGGGAAAAGAGAGTTTTGAGACTTTGACCACAAGACTTAAAATTGGCCCTTAAGCAAGACAAAAGGGGAGTTCAGTCTTTAATTTGCTCCATCCGTACTCTCTGCCTTTTCAATTATTATTTACAACAATATTAGTTAGTTTAATATGCACATACCTTCAATCGTCTACGTAATTCTTTTGCCAAACCCTACTTTATGAGTTCATTCATATGAACTAATTTGATTAACAAGTTAATAATTTGATGAATTTGAATACGAAAAATTTTAAAAACTAATGAAATTGCATATTATTATGCATCTTGAAATAGATGGGAATTGGTGGTTTTCATTTGTTTCTACTTATCAATATGTTTTAGATGTGCTGCAGAAACCAGTTGAGTGGTTTTTTTTTGGGGGATTTTAATTTCTTATCTTATTTTGTTTAGACAATGTGATGGCAATAAAAATGCTTGGAGACATAACAAGAAATGAGTTCCAGTTAATAGGTTTTTTTGGCAAATCAAAACTCTCCACGTTGACCAGTCAAGTATGGGACATATGGCAAAAATACAAGAGCTAGTTTGTGGATAAAACGTGGGACCTTTCATTAAGTTCTAGGTCTACCTTAAGACTAACCGATTCAATATTTCAACGTGAGAAAAGTCTTCGAATTTGAAGGTCATGCCGATTTAGCTTTTAATAAAATCATATGATTTTTTTTTTTTTTGTGAATCTTATTATGTTGATTTCCCCATAATTTTTTCTAATAAATTTCTAGGACTTTCAGCCAAAAAAAAAAAAAATTACAAACTAACACTTTTTATATATTAATTACAAAAAAATTCTCCTTGTTGACTCTACTTTAAATTTTATAAATGATAATTTTATCTTGAAAGAGAAAAGGAACTTTCAATTATAAATTATAACTCTTTTCCTTTAGAAAAACAAAATTAATCACTAATTATGTATTTATTTGGAACATCTCCTATGAGTGGATGAAGACATAATAAACCTCACTAATAATTTGGTATTAGTCATATATTATTTCACAAACCAAATAGTGATAGTGTGATCCCCATTATCTTATTCTTCTTCTTCTTTTATTCTTGTTTTTTTCTATTTTTGATAAATAGCAAGTGAGCACCTCTATTTCCTTACGTGATTACGATAATTATGCAAATAAGGTAATTAGTCGAAATCAGAAGATTCGATGGTGACTAATAACTAAATTTTAATAATTTGCAAAATGTGACATGTGTTTCGTACAATGTGTGTGTTCATCTTATGTGTGTACCCCTAATTTGTTAGTTATATCATATGAATTATAAAGAGAAATATTTGCACAAAAAATATTTTTATTGTCCTATTTTTCTTAACAAATATTTTCACAAATTTATTGTGAACTTTACAACACATCAATTACATTTTTTTACTTGAAATAATAGGACACCAAAAATGTTTTGAAATGTATCAGGCTAAAAAACACTCAAAAAGTAATTTTTGGAAATTTCGTTTAAAAATGGTCTAATTCAATATACCTCATATTTAAAAGTGTAATATAACTTGTACAAAATCAAGTAATCTTAGAGGAAATATACCAATATTTACTCGTTGCAGCCATAAAAAATCACCTTTTAACAATATCCTCCCCCCTCCCTCCCTCTTCTCCCGCAGCGTCAAAAGAAAAAAAAAAAGTGCTTCACTTGCATGTATTTGGTCTTATTCTGTATTGTGTAATAAAACATAATTAGACTTCCAATAAAACATTGAATCATACAAAAAGATAAGGTGACCAAAGTAATGTAAACGCTTCACATATGACATATATCAGAGGAAATGTATCCCCAATAGAAAAATAAATATATTAATTAAATACATTTACAGATTACAAATATGAAACATGAGCAGAGGAAGAAGAAAGAATGGTTCACAAATATTCAAGCAAATGATGAAAGAATGATGCATAAACCTTTATGCATTAATGAAGAGAGAAAGTTAGAAAAATCAATATTTGGCCGTGCAACATTTATGAGCCCTACGCAATACATTAATAAAAATTATTAATTGAATACATAGAAACTAAAATGAGATAATAGCCTAATTTATTAAATAGACAAAATAATAATAATAATAATAATAATAATGTGGGCTTGAAAATTTTGGAAGGTAGGAGGTGAACGTCCAAGATCAGTATGGAGGCAGGTATTTATTGACATCTTGGACGTATGTGAAAATTTTGCGTATATATCATAAATACGTACGTCCAAGATGAGTATGGAGGCAAGTATTTATTTACATCTTTGAATAAATAAATATTTTTCTTATTTAAGTATGTATTATGTATATCAAACTTTTGTGTACTGATATTTTGCCCAACTAGAATTGTTGGATTGTTTCCATATACGATAACTTCGTGAAAAGTCATTTAGAGATCGATGTGAAAGTATCTTATGTGAATATTGACTTTCATATCATTCTTTAATACTTGTTTACAATCAAATTATCATTTATTTAAATAAATAAATAAATAAAATTGGACACCAACTCCTGATAACTAATTCCCGACTTTAATAGTATTTTCTTAAGGGTTTCTCTTACTCTTCAATGAAGCATACATCATGAAATCAAATGTGTGTATAATAAATTATGTTTAACAATGTCAAAAACCTATTAAATATATAATTTCTTTTATTAAAAATAATTAAAATTTGGATACATGTTCAATCACAAGTGGGCGATGATCTTGTTTTGAGCATGCTTCATCATCTCCAAACATTTATTAATTTGAAGCACCAAACTAGCTGACTTAATTTACAAATCAAACATTGCTTTCAAAGAATCCAATTTTAGTCGATTGACTTTTCTTTTGCTAATCAAAATTTATTCTTAAAAAATGTAGTCAACTACCCCTGTGCAGATCTCCAAAGGCTCCATGCATGCATTCATTCATCACGACCCAAACTTAAATGAAGTATAATTATAATTTTCTATTTAATATTGTCTTTTCTATTATTCATAAATAGATAAGCTAGTTAATATTATTACAAGAAGTCTCTAACCAATCTTCACCCGAGGAAAAATAAAATAGAAATCATGTACTTTTAGGTATAAAGAAACTATTTATGAATACTACAATACATAAAAGTACTAATTATAATCAAATAATTTATTCACTAATCGAGTGATTCAGGGTTACACATGAATAGCGAAAGGTTTAAATTTACTTGTATAGAAATATGCAATTTAAAAGTTATCACCGCAAAAGCAAAATACCTAACCCATTATACCATTACCAAGAATTTTAATCCTAGAAATTTTCTATAAAGATACGAATGTACATTAATTTATGCTCAAATCAATTTTGTTGAATTATATATGGGCGCTTGGCCTTTTATCTATGGTCGGGCGACTAAGCACCTAATTAACAAGAATCCAAGTGTATAATGCAAATAATAAATAATCCACGTGCCCGTAATTAGTTGATTTTGCATGAAAGTCGCCAAATATTTAATTTTCAGGTTATGAAGATAATACTAATTAAACTATACTGGCAGTAGAAATGTTGCTTTTTAACAAGTTTATGTAAATATGGTGCGATTGGTAAAGATAAAGCTTTATTTAATTAATAACATAGTATTCATACGAAAAATAATATCATATATTCAGTTAATTTATATAATAAGCGATTGGAATCCAAATTCGATTTTACCTTCTCTTGTCTTATGTGTGCATAAAAAATCTGAATTGGTACGACTGCTCCAAGAAAGTATTTACAAGTAGATTCTATGATTACAATTATTGATTATGTTACCAATTTAAAAAAGATTTGTAATTTTCTTAGAGAAAATAAAAAGTCTAATTAGACTTGATTTGTCCTCTTACTCCAATATATGTATATACGTATCTAACCAAACATTCAGTTCAACCAAAACTCCATTTTCTTACATTTTATATCCCAACATTTTCATCTTTTTATCATATATTGTTAATTAATTAGTTCCGTAATTATCAAAATCTTAGCTTTTTGAGTTAATTAATGAAAAAGTATAATTTCATCACCCTTCTAATTTTGAAAATAATAAATAAGTCCATATATTTCAGATTAGCTGGATGATTTATTTCTTGGTAAAAAAGTTGGACGACCAGCTCTTTAGTCAAATTGGGCATAAGGTTTATTTCTTAAAATCTTCTTGTTACTTTATCGTGTGAAATTTTCAGTTTTTACCATTTAATCTCTGACAATTTTCATATTATCATTTTTTTGATGATATGTTTCAGATTAGGTGGATGATTTATTTCTCAGTAAGAAAGTTAGACAATCAACTTTTTAGTCAAATTGGGTATAAGATTTATTTCTTGATATCTACTAGTTACTTTATCCTGTGAAATTTTTGGCTTTTACTATTTAATCTCTTATAAACATAATCATTTTTTTTTTTATGTCAGAACCTGCATAGAAACACTCATCACACCCATGGAGCATCTATTTTATTTTTCTTAGAGGTTTGACTTAATGGGATTAACAAAATTATGAAACTATGAGGAAATAAGTGGTAAAAGATTCCCCTATATATATATATAGGGGAAGTGTCAATCTCGCTTACACACTAATATCAATCTTATATCGTGTTTGTTGAATAGAGGATAATTAGAGACAAATAGATGTCGCTACAGATGGTTGAATAGTTAATAAAAGATTCCAAAATACAAACATCCTAGTAATTAATTATAGATATGAAGCAGAATAATTGAATTTAATTGGAAGTTTGAGACGGAGTTTGATCGATCGACGAGGTCCTAACAAGAAAAAGGTTAATTATTGAAAAATTAATGCATCCATGCCAACACAATAGCAAACAGCAAATCACAAATGAATTAATCATGAATGAATGATAGTGATTAAGCCCGTAATTTAATTATGGATTAATTCATGACAACCTACCTTATCTTCTCTTTCTCTTGTACATATGATTATGAAATATATAATCTATCCAAAAAGAAAATTAAAGTAGAGAAGTACATGAAAAATAAAAATCAAAGACGAAAACAAAAGTGGACCCCTAATGCCATTACCATGCAACAGCATGCACCTAACTTGCTGTCAAGATTGTGGCGGAAAAATAATTGAACAGGGAACTGGTACAACAGCAAAGACACCTGTACGTACTAAAATCCACCAACTTTTCAGCTGTGTCTATCCATATATCCCATGCATAATAATTCAACTACATGATTTATATCAGCATTACAACCATACGGTAAATTAGGGAGATTAACTCTTTATCATCGAAGTTTTTGGCTTAGATAGATATTTGTTTGTTCAATTTTTATATTTTGATTTAAATTTTTATTCAAATTTTATATTTAAAATATATTTTAAGACATTACCCTCTTAATATCATTTAACAATAAAAATGTCTTCTTATATATATTTTTTCTCCTTAGGATGAGCTCTTTTTTTTAACCAAAAAAATTTGACTTCAAAAGGGATAACGTGATATTACAAAATTTTAAAGGATATTTAGTCAGAACATGAAATAATATGAGAAAAGTGACATTCTCCCAGTAATATCACGTGCCACCAACATCACATTATTCATCAAGTGATAATAACGATCATTTGGTGTCGACATGTGCACATTAAACAATTATGTGCAGTGTTGTGTAACCTGAAATTCAATTGTGTTTGTGTGCAATGGCACTGGCGCAAGTTTATCTCATAGTACCAGAGTGGATGCTCAAATATTAAATTTTAAAGTTTTAAATTAATCGAAAACAAACAGTGCATCATACCAAATAAATGGAAATAACATTACACGACTGTATCCTTCGCGACAAACCGAACCGTGTATTACTGTGTACAAAAACATGTAAGTGCATGCACGTACAGAAGGGGTCCCCCTACTTTCTATCCCATCGGCGTCTCATAATCATTCATCATCGACCTCGTCATCATCGGCTTGCCCCAAAAATTGATATGACAAATGACACAAAGGGCCGCATGTTGTTCAAACTTTGAAAACATTATGCTCTGATTATGGTTGTGTTCCCAAGCATATGGCTTTGGGTCCACGCGTTTATAAAATTTTATGGGGTCCTCAGTCTTCACTCATTTACAGCAAGACCATAGCATGCGCTATTCATCGCCCCTCCCTTGTCTCTATCCTCCACTGTATATCTATAATGAATTTTGATCTAGTGTGCGATATCAGGCGCTATATTAATTTTTTATTAATAATATTTGATTATATATATGTATTTATATATGACCTTTTAATTCATTATGAAATAAAGAAAGAAAAAGATATTATAATGGCAGTAGAAAAATATTGAGGGTTATAATATTGGAGTTATCAATGTATGCATTTTTATTTGTTAAGTTTTTAGTTTTTACCATATATATCGTTTCTCAATCAATATATATATATATATATATATATATATATATTTTCTACTGCCATCATATATATATATATATATATATATCTTTCTCTAGTGTAAATATTCATATATTTTTAAATGTAAATAGACAAAAAAAATTTCATAATTTTTTTCTTCCAATCTTTCTTATTTTTAATAATTTATCAAGTGTATAATAATTATATCAATTTTTTAAAATAAATATACACAATTAATTAATTATTAAAATTAAAATAAAAACTTAAAAAAACTGAGAAAAAATCTTAATTCAATACAAATTCACTGTATACACTATCTACACTTAGAAATGATGGAACTTGGGAGGCCCCAGGCGTCAGAAAAAAAAGATTCTAGGCAATTGTAATTTGTAAATATTTAAATTTAAAAGAAAAAGTAATTTATAATACGGTCCAAGATATTTTAAAATTTAGAATTTGTCGTAATGTTTCTTTTCTTTTATAGATTTGGCATACCTATCTTTTCACCATGACATTTTGACCACCATAACTTTAAAAATTTCAACATTTTGTCCTTAATATCTTCAGGATAATTTAGACTTCAGCCAACCAGCCTCTTCACATTTACCACTTTGATATTTTGGCCTTAGATAGTTAGATGTAGATTTTCAATCCTAAAAATAAAAGGTCATCTGATTATTAATCATAATTACTAGAAAATTGTGCAATTACCTTAATTGAAAGTTTTATGAAAGGTATATAAAATAAATGGAAGCAAATTTTTAAAACCAATGCTGTTTTATACGATTTAAGCATCTATTGTATTCCTAAAAAGTTTAAAATTTGAGTTTATCTAATTTAGACAGATAGCTAAATTTTTTAAATCTCCCATCATAAGCTCTGCTTCAATTGCGACTAGAGGGCTATAGAAAAACAAAATCTAAATGAGCTTATGACAATCAAAAAAAAAAATAATTGGCTTTAGAAGAGCACTTTTAATTCTTTTTTTTTTTAAGAAAATATGTTTTTGCATGCGTATTTTAAGAAGATCAATTTTTTTTTAAATGTCTTAAATTCCCAATCTTTTTAATTTTTATCGAAATACACTTAACAAACTATGTAAAAATATTTGATGGCGGTATCATGGACGAAGGAACAAATACTTTTAAGTCATGATGTAAGAAAAGGGATAAAAAAAAAAAATCATAAGACACTCATTCATCTACGGCAGTCAAACACACAAAAAAAACTACTAGCAATCCATTTTGTGTCTCATTTCAAGAAATGATCGATTCATCAAAGATGCGATTTCATTTTCATTGATGGAAATAATTTCTTTTATCAGTTTTATGCCATACGAAATCTTTATTAAACTATTTTTTTAGATTTTCTCACTTACAATTACCATCCGTGCATGAGTCACAACAAGAAGTGGTACACTTTAATCCAATTTGTCTATCATTTTCAAATAATAATGTGAACCGCATTTATCGAAATTGTAATTTTCATGTTAAAAAATCTTAAAGAAAAAAATTATTGGAGAACGAAATCCTAACCAACCCCTCTCAGGCATAAAATGGCAATAGCTAATAATTCTGCCTAGGGACTAGGAGTCTCTGATAGGCAGCTGATGTGGCATGACACTCTGGCAGCTTCACAATAATATCATATATAACCTCAAGTTGAAAGGAATAAAATGTTCCCCCTAACCCTAGGAAACGACAATACCTCAAAGACAAATTTGCAATTCCTATTTCTTTAATTTTTTAAGGGACCCGAAAGATGAAATAGAAAAATGCTGGTGTTTTTTATTGTTTTGTAGTAAAATAATGTGTATTGCTTTGTTTTGCTTAAAAAAAAAAATCAAAATTATACTGCTCTAATATATATTTTGTAAAATACAGACATATATCCATCCCTGAGATGATGATAAAAGATGCTTGATTACAAATGGCAACGTAATATACGTAAACACGTGTCATGATTCCATGGTAATTTGACAAAAATTAACGACAGGGGGATGTGATGGAAATTTTATTAACTACATGATTTGAGAGTTGTTAATTAATAATTAGACTTTGGAGGGGTCAAACAGTCCCAATGCAGTTTATAGCATGCTGGCTCCTTTACATCATAGCTGTGAAGATAAGATTTTCTTAATTAAAAATTAAAATTGTTGTATTATATTCACAATAACTTAACCCTCCATGCCTCCTAGGTTTCTAATTAAATTGCAATTTTAGAATATGCAACAAGTGAGGAGCGTACCTGTACTGTTATGCGTGCAAGGAAACTTTATTTTAATTTCTTTTTAAAGTTGCGTACAGATCTGTGCGAATTGTATAATCGAACACAAAAATCATTTTTGTACGCATATGTTTGTTAGGTTGCAACACTATCAAAAGTTTTGATTGGTTGATATAATTAATTATGTCATAATGTTTATGAGGCTACGGTCGAAAGGATGGTAAAGTGAAGTTATGTGGAGATAGTAAATATCTTGAAATACATATATATTCTTCATACGAAGACAATAAGTAAATGGTTTAGTGATAAAATAGATTAATTTGGTGCCGACGATATTGCTTTTAAATAATTTAATTCAAGGAAGTCCAGCCTTGAGACTTTCTAGATTTAACAACAACATTATTAAGCTGACAAGTTTAACGAAAATCTCTGACAGTCTTCCCCCCATGCCCATAGAAAATGCTCTAATAATCTCTTTTGTTTAAGCAAATTAATTAGTTAGTTCTTATATTTAAAAAAAAACTACTTATAATATTTTTGTGGCATATTTACTTTCGTTGAAATCTACTTAATTATCATCTGTTGTGTTACTAGATTTGTTTGAATTTTTAAATTACTATATCATACGTCCTTGAATAGTAATTAGATCAAGATCAAAAAAGCACCGAGAAAGTAATGACAAAGACGTTTTAAGTAATTTTTTAAAATACATGAACCAGTTAATTGGGTGATTGACCAAAACTATAGGGAACTAATTAAAGGAGCTTTCACCGCTTGTATTCGTCAAAACCACGGAATGGATTTGAGGGAAAGCGGCTAAAGAATATTACAATATAAACGAAGATTGGCATAATACCCCTATGCATCCTCAGGAACATTGATTATCTCCCTAGGAGCACAATCCCACCATGTGAATTAATTAGCATATACTACAAAACCATAGTAGCAAATTTATCAGCTACTGAAATAGGCCCCGAGAGTAATATGTTTAAGAAAATAGGCTGATTCTGTCATTGCCAACTTTTGTTGACCTAAAGGCAAGTGGTCACAAAAATATCCCAAAAAATATTTTAATAATTTATAGTCGAATGCTGTGTGACAATTAAAATCACTCAGCACAAAATAAATTAATGTAGAACGTCGATTGCTCAGCAGTAGACCAGCGCTGTTCAAAAAATCCTGTGAAGGAAACGATATTTGATGTACGTGTAAATTTACGTAAATTTGACATACCAAATCGGATGTGATGGATTGTCATCTTCTTTCTAATGTAGTTGAAAATTTCCAAATAAAACTAAATTCTTAATACATGCAGAGTTGCATGTAACCTAACCATGTGAGAAGTAAAATGAATAATACATCAAAAGACCCTCAGGAGCCACCACATGACAATGACTTTTTCGGAAAGGTTAATCGAATCAGTACAATTCGGTAACAAATTATATTCATCATTATTTTAGTTTTGCTTTTGGAAAGTTTGTTAATTATTTCTTTATATGGGGATGGTTTGTTAGTTGGTCATAGCTTGGTTTATGTAACGACAATTCTTAAGTATCTTACTAAATATAAAATTGATTAAAGCCACATATAATTGTGCTTAATAGCATACAAAAATCAGTATCACTTTTTTATTATTAAGTGAGAGAAAATTGGATCCAGCTATCAATTGTGTGCTTTTTTGGAGGATATAGAGAGAAAGACACGAGCCACTAGTCATTTAAGAGTTGTGACAAATTGAAATGGACATTCACTTATGCTTAGGGACGTTTTGTAGTAAATTATTTAGAAATTAGGATCTCTCTAAATTTTTTTTCTTTTAACTATCTTTATCTTATAATAATTAATTAAATATATATAGTCATTAAAAAAATTATTATAATTATCTCATACTTATCAATTATTAAAAAATAAAATAAATTAAGAAAAAAATTAAGAGAATTTTATCTTTTATTTAGATAATATTCATGGAATTTCTATAATAGCTTTTTTTTAAAATAAAGAATTAAAAAGATTAACTATGATTAAAGACAAGATTCTCTTCCTCTCTTTAGCAAGTGACATGGATCCACCACAACTCAAAATCAAAACGTCACAATTTCTGCTTTAATCTTTCTTTTTTTTTTTCAATTAAACAATCATTCTTTTGTCTTTATATATGTATACATGCTACACGAAATTGCTAGGCTACTACTAGGCTTTGCAACTAGCAAGTCGGCCAACCTACAATAGGGATGGAAAAAAGTCGACGATGGGACGACTTTATTACGATCATTCCACAAAATCATGTCACGTGTTATAAATAAACTTAGTGATTTTTATCTCACCTTGAGAGGGAAACTTTACAAGCAAATTCAATTCAATTAATGATTGAATGCTCGAATCAAAACCAGACCTACAGAAAACATCAACCCATGAAGTCTCTATGAACGATTTTTGTCTTTGTTATTTCCATTTTACCATTGAAAGAAGAATCCAAACACGGTATCAATTCCATTTCCTCGACCAATTACTGTGAATAGAAAGTTTTTGTTGACTGGACTCAAAGTGAGAGAAATTAGATGACTTTGACCGGAATCATTCCACGTTCTCTCAATTATTATGAAATACAATGCCACCGTTATTATTTATTATCTTTTGTTTGTTGTAAACATCAAGAACAGGTACAAGATTAGAAGTCAGTCGAATTCCCTTGGACTATTTCTATGATCTCAACATGCACAGGATCAATCCATCAATATGGACCGTCAAAATTGCCCTATCACTTTTGGAATTTTGATAATTTTCAGTCAAAATTGATTTCATAATCCATCAATATGATAATAAAATTTGCCCTAATAGAGTGTATTAAACATAACAATAGTCTTTTTTCTTTTTCTCTAATGAAGTAATCTAAGTAAACAACCACTTATACAAGATGAGATCTACAAAGTGACTAAACTAAAATGGATTATCGACTGTCGTAAACAGTAGTTATAGAACATAATAAACTAATATGATCCTAAATACCTCTATACTTGAAATACAAATTTGAATAATCGTTGGAGTTTATGAAGTCAAAATACGCCTAGCATAATGCATAGAAGCAAACTTAGTGATATGATAACCAATTATCAACCTTTTGAATTTGACATCATAAAAGATATTATAAACTAATGCCCTATACAAATATATTAAGAAATAGATAGTCATGATATGATTTCTACTAGAAGATTTAATGCACGTCAACTCTTATGTATATATATATATATATATGTGTGTGTGTGTATAACCTATGGGCCAAATAAATACCACTAAAACAAAACCAGGGTCGATGATCGAATGAGCAGTCTCCATGCAAGTGGCTGGTTTGGTTGGAATCAGATAAGTTTCAACTTTTTGAAGCCTCCACCCGACCCTCACTGAATTCTACTGTCTTTTGGCTACATCATTATTATTAATTATTTTAAAATATGCCGCCTATGTGCATTTTTATTTATCGGTTAATCAATTATCGTATTGGATAGTATTATGACTGTATATCTACATTTTATGTTCTTTAATTATTCTGAATGAGACAATATGAGATGGGATGGGGAACAAGCAACCAAAAAACAAATCATATCGCTCTTTCCTGCCCCACTTTCTTTTATGCTTCAATGCTTGCGTTGCAACTTCTAGGGTGGATACCACTCTTACTCCAAACCCACCTTTTTTTATGAATTATGATAATACGTAAGACTTTTTGTTTTCTGTGTATCGATGACAATCACGCGAACATATCTAAAATTTTAATTTATTGTGGTAAGATTATAATAAAATTTAAATAATCTATAAAATTATCCATTAATATTTTTTATAAATTTATCCACACTCAAATAAAATTTTCTTAAAAAATTAATACATAAATAAAGAATTTTTTATTAAACAATATCAATTATCTACACTAGTATCACATAGATTTATTCCAACACAAATATTATTTTAATTATAATACTTAATATATTAATTTAGTAAGCATCAAAATTAGTACGTGGTAAAATATTTTAGGTGTTGTAAGAAGTTTAGTGTTCGAATCTTTATCTAGTGATTAGATTGAGCTTCCTATTATATCCCATCATGTTAATAATGACGGAATCAAAATATTAAATCTGGGGCCATTTGTTGAAATAAAAATTTTATTTAGTTCCATTATAATAAAGATTGATTTAGAGGGGTTCATAGATAAAATATTTGGGGTCACTGTGGATTGAATGACGAGTCAAATTCTAACTACGGCTAATTTTAAGGTCCAGTTTATTAAAAAGAAATTTTTTGAGGACTGGGCTCTGGTTGTGGGCCTCCCTTACAGTCCTCCCCTTTTTTTTTAAAATAAATTTAAATTACTGCTATTATAATTAAAGAATTATTAGTATTTATAAACAGATAATTTTTAAAATTATTCTATATTAAATTTATAAAGAACAGTATAGATTTTTTTTATTTTTGCTGATATTTGAGAAAATTTTAGATTTTTTATTTTTATTAATATTTGAGAGATGTTTGTTCTCTTATTAGTTTGGCATTGTGTGTAAATCTAGTAAAATTAAGATATTTAATTTTTTTTAAATAAATTTATTTTTCTTGTAAAAATTAAACTTTGTGCCATCGATAATAAATAAATAATCATGATCGTTAAAGGTCATCAATTTAACTTTTTTTTTTGGAGGGCGGGTTGTTTTGGGGATTCTTCTTCATTACAAAGCATATATATTATTCGAATTTCAAAAGATTGTTTTCAAAATTGTGGGCGAATGCAAGAGAAGGAAAGCAAACTGACTTCACTTTCTAATTAATATTTATTAAGAAGATAGATTGGTGAGTAAAATAATTAAATTTTATGTTTTTGAAATTGTTACAATCTATTGATATTATTTCAATTTGAGATATGCTAGTAGTCTAATGACTAGATACATGCATTTGTATTGCAGCTTAGAGATCTATCAAACATTAGTTCAAAAACCTACTCAACTAATATTTGTGAAGAAAGTCTCCCAAGCAGTGGCGAGTCACTTTGGTGCTAGCAGGGGCTTCAGCCTCCGCTTCATTTTAAAAAAGTTTTGAATTCATTTTGACGCTTTTAATTAATTTGCCATAATTTTAAAAATAACTAAAATATTAACTCTTTTATACAATATTTTGAAATCAATGATTGAATTATAATCTTGTCGTATGCATAGGAATAAATATATTTTATAATTCTGATAATGAAATTATTCTTTAATATTTTCATCGTATAAAATTACATCGAGAAAAAAAATATAAGTGTATTGAATTAAATATATTTTTTATTTTAATACATGTTATTTGTTGATTTTTTTTACAATAAATTATTATTTGAACTTAACCTCTACTAAATAAAATTCCCGGCACTGCCATTACACACAAGCCCACAGTTTCAGAATGGAGATTGAAGAGAACTCTTGCAAGGTTCAAAGTGACGCCCTCACCGTATGAGGCA
Source organism: Murraya koenigii (assembly GCA_025617385.1). Lineage (NCBI taxonomy): Eukaryota > Viridiplantae > Streptophyta > Magnoliopsida > Sapindales > Rutaceae > Murraya > Murraya koenigii. The sequence goes on from CM046819.1 coordinate 23,817,662, forward strand.
CGAGCTCCATTGATTTAAAAGCTTCGTGGCAATTAGATTTACATATAATCAAAATGATGTTCTACATGTAATCATGCGCCATCTGTCATCTTCATCCTGTAAACTTTCAATTGATTATAATTAATATGACGAACTAAACATGTTTTGACTTGTAATTATATTTTTCGAAAGCAACTTGTAAAATTTAATTAAATTTTTTCATGCATGCGATCAAGAACCATGCATCTGTGAACACGTGCCTCGGTTTTGTTCCAAGTACACATGCACGTACGTAATACCAAATATGTGCATACATAGAATAATAAAAATATGAAAATAGTATTACGTAAAATGGAAGCGTGATTAATAAAATGATTTGATAATCATTAATACTAGTTAAGTGATGACTTAATTAAGAGGGCATCAAGTTCGATAAATCGTACTGTACGAGTGGTATTCGAGGAAGCATCGATTCATGCATGCATATGCTTTTGAGGTACAAGTAATTGTTAATTATTTATAATTAAGATAACTTAAAATTTAATGAGATTAGTCGAAAGGAGACAAGGCCAGTTGTATGTAGGGCTTTGACAGTCAATTAATTAAACTATAATTAATTTCTTAATTAATCATGCTTACTATTAAAAGCTTGCGTTCGTTAAAATGATTTTTCCTTAAACAATTTGGGGTGTGAGTCAGACTTGACTAGATTTGAGGTTTAGAAGTGAAAAAAGTTTGGCAATAACAACAAAAATTTCTATTGAGCATGTCTTCTGGTGTTTTATTTTTTAAAACAATATTTTAATTAAATTTATTTATTGAGTTTTTGTATCATATTTGCTTGTGAATGACTTCAGTGCCACCCAATCCTTGACATGGGGAAGGCGTTTGTGGGGGAATATTGAGAGATTAGGTGTGTATACTATAAAATAATACAATTGGCAAATTATGTTAAATTCAATTAAATGAGCATATAAAAATGTTATATAGGATTAGCATATTGCAAGAGTAATGGTGTTAGATCCTAGATGGCAATTATGAGATGATGATGACAAAATGCGTAGATTTATGATGTTAAAGCCTAACTAATACTCAATTAGTAAATCTTTCTGATATAGCACAACCATTGAGTCAATGTCGATAAGTGTGTCGTTTCAAGGCAAAAAAAAAAAAAAAAACTAACATCATATATTGCAAGGGTTGTTGATTGAAATCAATAGATGAGATTGTTGCACATATGCTAAGTAGAAAGGGTCATTGATTGATATATATATATATATATATAATCGTATAATAAAAGAAAAAACTAAAAGATTAATAATTAATTAATTTATTTATTAAAATTACATTAGAATCAATATTCTACCGTGTTTACAGTAAAAAATTAAATTTGTCTAAATTTTTTATACCAACTTTATGATTGTGTAGTTTGAATAATCAGACTACCAAGAATAAGTTGGATCTACATTCAAACATTACGATGAAAATCAATTCATACTAATATACATAGAAGGGAGCCTGAAACATTACAACGTCTTAGGTGTGCTTGAATTATGTTTTGCTCATTTGATTAAAGAAGGAAATGACGAAGAAAGTCTTTGAATGAAGGTTCCCCCCACTTCGGATTTCAAATGAATTTGTTTTCAAAATCAAATTCCAAACGTATTTGTTTCCACCCAGTCTAGCTACAATGTAGGGATTGGGCATTAATTTTATATTTTTCTATGTACTAGTCAAATTTTATAATTGTTAAATTGATTGAATTATTAATTCCTTTTAAAACCTAGAAGAAAAAAAAAAGTCCGAAGTTTTATTGAATTTAGTTTTGACTTTTGGTATTGGTTCTTCCCAATTGCAAATATTGACTTTTATTTTCTAAAATATCAGTCTGTAGGATATAATTAATACATTTTCTTGATCATTTCATGTTAGTGATATGTCGAACCTCATTAAATTATTAATATAAAATAAAAATTCGATGCCATGCGCATGCATATCTTAGCTACCACAATTCATTTTATATTTTTTAAGAAAAAAAAATGTAGGCCTATTATAGAGATTTTGTGGTCAAACTACTTGACACAGATAAATTCTCAGTCTTAGAAGCTACATACATTTTATCAAACCCTTTTCTGTTTTTTGTTTTTGTTTTTGTTTTTTATCTTTTTGTCTTATAAATATGATCTTACACGATGAATCCTCTGGGTATAGCTCGGCTGCTGGTGAATATGCTTTGTGTCTGGTAACTTAAGTTCAAGTAATAATAGAGAGCAAGATTGATGTTTATTGGATGAGAATTCTGATTTCCATCAAAATCTTAAAAATATATATATATCTCACACAATGCAATATTAACAAGAAAATAAATAAAATAAAATCTACTATAAGCTAACATTTTATAATCGACCCGTTGTGTTGTAATTTACAAAAATTATTGTAATTGCATAATTATATATTATAAGGATTGTTAAATAATTAGCTGAACTATTAAAAATTTTATACAGGCAATTCAGGATGAAGTTGAGGCTCTATACAATTCACAATTCTATCGGCAATGCTGCTCATATTAGGTCTAGCTTCACAGTTTTCAACAAGAGCAGAATTTGCAATATCAACCAAGACTCTTAATTGCTCCAAATTTGCATCTCCATTGAGTTTTGGATCCACCATTTTAGCCGAGACTTTAACATCATTATATCTCCTACACTCTTCAGTCCATTCAGCTAATGTCAATGAACCTTGAATTGATTTTAGCCCTGTAATTAGCTCAAGTAGCACCACCCCAAAGCTATAAACGTCGCTCTTTGTCGACACAAGGCCTGTGTTAAGGTAATTGGTATCCACATAACCAAATGAGCCTTTGATACTAGTTGGACTTTTGGGCATCTTTGGGTCGTCACTACAGTGACCTAATTTGCAAAGCCCAAAATCAGCAAGCTTGGCATGATTGTTGTCAATTAAGAGAATGTTTGAAGACTTGATGTCTCTGTGGATTATAGGAGGGTCTGCTTGTGAATGGAGATACTCCAGAGCTCGAGCTATGTCTAGCGAAATGCTCAAACGATTTGACCATGAAAGTATGCCTAAAGATTGGCCGTAGTATGTGTGCATCCTGTCGAATAGACTCTTGTTCGGTATGTATTCGAGTAGTAGAAGTTGCTCTCCTGCTTACATTGTACATAAAAATTGTATACTTGAGTCATTTGCCAACTTATTCACGTACAAATGTTTATTATGTTTGGATATATGTTATGGAAAAGAACGATAACATATGAATGAACTAATTAATGAGAAAATATAGTTTAAAAATATCATTAAGTTTGTTCGAATGAACTGTATAGATAGAGAGATAATTAGATTCTTAGATTCTGTATTATTCATGCTTGGAAAGATAAATATGTATTTAGTTTCGCAATTAATTCAATCAAGATGAGTGGTAACCTTAAACTTTAATTCTCTTGTTGATTAGTTTATCTAAGTGTTTTTATTTTACTTCATTTTTTCCTCCTCAATTACAATAAATCTGAAAATACTTTTGTGCCACCAGTTAGCCCACGTGAGATCTTGGACCAGAAGTTAGATAAGAAAGCAAGCCCAAGCCCAAATCAAAGCGATTTTCTTGCAATAATCGATAGGTAAGAAGGATTTTGAATAATGCAATGGTATTAGGCATACCTTTTTCCAAGCAGAAACCTAATAATCCCACCAAATTTGGATGAGAAATTCTGAGCAAAACCGAGACTTCATCAAGGAAAATCTTTCTGCAACCACCTCTTTCCTTCATGACTCTCTTAACAGCTCCGAAATTGCCATTCCCAAGCTCAGCAAGATACACGAACGACGTCGCTCCAACCCCAATCCGAATTCTGAAATCATTAGTAGCCATTTTCAGCTCTTCAAGTGCATAAGTCCTAATAACTCCAGCATTGCAACATAAAGTACATGTCTTCTGTGAAGTGCTCATGTCATGATCCTTTTCCGGCTCGGTTTCGATATCTTTCTCGGAAGGGAAGCTTGCTTGAGGGTCAAGGTACACAGCCATTTTCTTCAAAACTATTAAGAGAAGGATTACAAGCAGAATTGCACCAAAAATCCATAAATTTGCTGGCCTAGTTGTGGAGAATCCAAAGAACCACATTGTGATTTTCTTTGGATTTCTTGTTTAATTTGCATGCAGAGATTTTCTTTAAGTGGGTAACTAACAATTAAATTTGTGCCTTTAGTATAAGTTTGTGAAAAAATGTGAAGAGATTCAAGATTCATTCCTTTGGATTTTAGCATGGGAAGGTTAAAAACAAAAGGAAAAAAAAAAAGACCTAAAACTTGTCTTATATGCATGAGAATAAATCACAAGTTAAGGGTCTTTAATTTGTCATTATTAAACATTGTTTGTGAGTTTTGCATTCTACGTAATGCATAATTATTATAATAATTACAAATTAGATTTTACTAACTTACAATCTACCTGAAGCATGCATAAATGAATATCATAATAGGGGAATCCATTTGATTTTTGTATTGTTTTAGGTGGATTGCAAGTTATATTATTTGTAACTTAAAAAGACCTTGACAATTTTAGAATATAAAGTTTTTATCCGAACATCCTATATGTTACTCATTGATAGTTGTGATACAAAATTATTGCATGTGATAGTGATTAAAAAAATGACAATAACATAATTCACAAGGGTTGCGAATAAGTGGCACATCATTTTGTATCTCATAAGGTATGTTTAGAATTGAAGCTGGACAGCTGTAGCTTTTAAGATACAGCACTAAAGTGTTTGGTAAACACTAACGGCTATAGCTTACAAACTATGTTAATAATATTTGTTTATTTATATGATAAAAAAATATTATGTCTTTAATAATTTTGTTAAAATTATTATTTAAAAATTATATTTACTATATATTATTAACTTTTGTTTTATAATTACAAATTCTTTTCTACAACAGCTATATTTTTTAAGGTACAACACCTCAATATTAAAGATACCCATAATGTATATCATATAAATCCATGATACGATCATTAATTATGGTAACCGATTAAATTAGAGTAACCGACTAAATTGGAGTATAAGTTATTCCATGATAAAGATACATCAATACAATATAAATGAAAGTTCAAAATGTTGATAATGATACATTTATACTATATACATGTGAGTGAAAGTTCAAACGTTTATGAATATGACATATTTCTTAGCGGCTGATTGAATAATTTAATTATTTAATACATGCTCACATTTGTTTAAATTATACACAATTAGAAAAATAATTTCAAGAATCCGCAATTTCGGCTTCATCCAGTGCTTCTCTGAATCCATTTGGAGAATACGGTCCCAAATGTCATTCAGACCCAATCCAATCAAATAGATTGGCCCGTTCCATTAAACTCTCAAGTGGGCCAATATATTTTTGAAAATAAATTAAAAGCCATTATTTTCTCCTACAGAAAGCAACCATTTGGTGGGCACGTTGTTTTCCTTTCATTTATCTAACTCTTATCGACTTCGTCAAATCAAAAACGAATCTTTTTTAATAAATAGAACTTGATTAAAAAACCTAAATAATAAATCTCTTACTAGTTCTACATGATTTTAATCATTTAGAAATAATCATCTATTCAGTATCCACCCACCCCCCACTCCCCCCATGCTGTCACATTTCATTTTTAGCATACTATTAATTTATGTCTCAACCCTTTCAAGGATACAAATTGGAAATATAAACAGCGGGGGAAATAAATGTTATTTTATCATGTAAAGAATTTCAATTAATCTGTTTTTAAAATTTCTTTAATTGGAAAATGGTATCATTTATTATCCTACCGTTTTGAGGTATATTTTTGGACATAAAAGAAAAGAAAATAAAACAAATTAAGACCCCGCCCACCCTCCCCAAAACAAAAAGAAGAGGGCTAGTTACATAATTTTAGAAGTTGACTTTTCTTGCATAGGCTGCCACTGCATGTTTGTTAAAATCATAATGTTAAATTACGTTATGTTAAAATCATGTTTGTTAAAATCATGGTTGTTACATAAGCTGACCCTTTTTATAAAACGGTCATGTTAAATTACGTTAAGAATACTTTATTTATGAGTCCCATATTTATGTTAAGAATTAAATGAGTCCCATATTTACGTTATTATTTTTTATATTATTTTATGAGAGAGTAACTGTAACTTAGCAATTGCTTTTATAAAAATGTGAGAGATAAAAAAAAAAATCTAAAAACTGAAAGAACCCGGCTTTCTCACTACTCAGCGACTGAGTCCTTCAACAGATTCATTCACATGGCAATGAAGACAAGCAACTGAACAAACGTTTGTGGGCATCGGAACAATAATAGCAATGAAGCTTAGAACTTGATAAAAAGGATTCTTTTTTTTTTTTTTTGTCTCGATACAACAACAATGGGTGGCTGGAGAAATTGGTATCAAGAGTTGGTGAATTCGAAGCCATTGTTCTTGACGATCTACACAACTGTGATCTTGGGAATCGTTGTTTCATCGTTTTATGTCTTCTCTGCCGTTTACTCTCCTTCCTCTGCCAGCACCAACTGGTTCTCTTCTCCTCCTCCTATTTCACGTATGTGTTTTTTTTTCTTGTTGTTTGTTGTTTTTAAGATGGACCCAGATGATGTTTTTTATTGAAGCTTGCATCATTGCATGTTGTATTTTGGTGCGTTTTAGCGAATGGGTTTTTTTTTTTTTTTTTTTGCATCTGAGGTTGACTTTTGAAGTGGGGTTGTATTTGTTATTAGTGGTTCAGAGGCTGTTTATGTGATCAAATTTGATTTTTGTTGATGTTGTGTTTTCTGGTATTTTAACATGCTACTTAGTAGCCCTTGTGCTAACCAACCATGTAAACAAGCATTATTTGTAGTTTTCATATCATGACTATTTGTTTGCTGGCATGCTTGTCTTACTTTTGTCAAGGTTGTCACTTTTAATGGATCCTGACTCAATGTATCGAAGTTGTCCTGCTTTTTTTTGCCCTCTCATTCTCTCAGATTAATTTGTCTCCATATCCATGCACAGATTCTCCAGTTGCAGCTTCTTCTCACATTAATCTAGCACCTAATTTTACCCCAACACTGAAAGTGAGTGCAATTCCACCTCCCCCATCTCTGTCTAGAAGCAAACAGGTGAAACCTATATGGGAGGTTCCACAAAGCAAAAGATTGCCATCTTTGAAGTCTTTTCAACTGACAAGAGAACTGGTTGAGCAAAGGGTACAAGATAATATTATAATAGTGACTTTTGGAAACTATGCATTCATGGATTTCATCTTGAATTGGGTTAAACACTTAACGGATTTGGGGCTTTCCAATGTTTTGGTTGGTAAGTTGTCACATAGGAAATCTAACCTTGTAGATTCTACTCACTGTCCTAGTAAATGTCATTCAGAATCGAATTTGAAATCGGACTTGGAACTTTTTTTACAGGTGCTATGGACACCAAGCTGGTGAAGGCTTTATATTGGAAAGGAGTTCCAGTATTTGATATGGGTAGTCATATGAGCACAATGGATGTAGGCTGGGGTTCACCAACGTTTCACAAAATGGGGAGAGAAAAAGCTATTTTGATAGACTCGGTCCTTCCTTTAGGTTTTGAGCTCTTGATGTGCGATACAGATATGGTCTGGTTGAAGGTACGATATCGTGCCTGTTGATAGATTCATTTGTGTTCAAGTCCTTCTTCTTTTCATATTATGATTGATTCATACCCTACTGCTTAATAATTATATTTAAATTCAATAGTTTTTATGGACATTTTATTATTTTCAGATTTTTTTTTCATCAGTGTATTCAGTAGGTTATTGCTGAAACTTTTATTTTTTTTGTGACAGAATCCACTCCCATATTTTGCTCGGTACCCTGATGCAGATATCTTAACTTCAAGTGATCAACTTAAACCCACAGTTGTTGATGATAGGTTGGACATTTGGCAACAAGGTAAGATTATATATAATTGATTTTACACTTTAGTCCAAATTTTTTTAATTTTTTTATTTTATGGTTTTTAGTCTAACTTTCTCTCTAGTTTCTACTTACAATAATGGTGGGCTTGGTTATGTTTATATCAATCAATTGGGTTATCAGGCACTTTATTGATAATCGTAATGCCATACCTCAGTTAGTCAGTTGTGTCAAAGATTCAGTGATAATATTTGTTTCATCTTGACAGTTGGCGCCCCTTACAATGTGGGAATTTTTCACTGGCGACCAACAGAGTCTGCAAAGAAACTTGCTAAAGAATGGAAAGAAATGATTCTGGCTGATGACAAGATATGGGATCAACATGGATTTAACATTCTTATACATAGGCAGTTAGGACCATCTGTTTCAGAGGACAGTGAACTTGTGTATGCATACGATGGAAATTTGAAGCTGGGAGTTCTGCCTACAAGTATATTTTGTAGCGGGCATACTTATTTTGTCCAGGTTGATTCTATATATTAGTTCTTTATGATTGCTGCAGTTGATTCATCCTGTTTTATAATGGATTCTAGATTTTTGAGTCCTTTCTTATATTCTTCTGAGTAATCATGAATCAAACTGACTGCAGAATTATGTCAGGATTTCTGAAATTCCTAATGCTATATTGTCAGGCCATGTATAAACAACTGAGGTTGGAGCCATATGCAGTGCATACAACATTCCAGTATGCAGGCACTGAGGGAAAGCGTCATCGACTGCGGGAAGCCATGTTTTTTTATGATCCACCAGAATATTATGATACGCCAGGTAATACTGTCCTAGTGTTTTATGTTAGGGCTCATCTTGTCGCGAGTTGATCTACATTCCAATCAATTGTGGGTCATTAGTACCATTTGATTTGTGGGTAATTAGTACCATTTGATTCTCTATAGTTCTCAATCCTAGATGTCTGTAAAGATGCTCTTTTGGATGCTTATTTACTTTTTTTTTTTCCATTTAATATAAACCCCCAGCCAATCCTGTTGTGAGCAGGATTTGATCCCAAGACATTTTGTACGGCCTCAAGAGATCATAATAGAACAACTAATATCCTACAACAACAGAACCATTTCTGCATATTGATATTTATGTTGATATGCTCTGGGATGCTCCACTGTATTGATCCAATTTCAACCTTTTACTTCTTCATTACTTATGCAGCTGGCCTTCTCTCATCCTAACTATTATTTCTTTCCATCAAATATTTCCACAACCAATGTGACCTTAATTTGTAATTGCGGACATACAGATGTGTGTATCTTCGGATCTCCTCTTTTTTTTTTTTTTTTTTTTTTTTTAAATATTTGAAATTCCATGTTTTAAAAAGTATTTTGTTTCTAGAATATGACTGCAATATAATTTCTTTGGGAATCTTATGCAGGAGGTTTCTTATCATTTAAGCCATTTATCCCAAAGAGATTGTTGTTAGATGGAAAGCATGATCTGGAATCTCACTTTGCTCTTGTTAATTACCAAGTATGCATGTATATTCCCCTAATTGTTCTGTTTTCTGCCAATTGTTGAGATAGTTATGTTACACATTATAATTTTCTTTCTCAACATATATATATATATATATTTTTTTCAGATGAAACAGATAAGGACAGCACTGGCTATTGCTTCAGTGTTGAATCGCACATTGGTGAGAACAACTGAAATATTTATATGTTTTCTTTTGATGATAGTTTGAGTATGAGACTTTTTCCGTGGAAAAATTCTTAACTATTTTCTGCTTTTACAGTCATTGATATACCCTAAGAATCTAAATTAACAGCAATCACTCTGAAAAGAATAATGTAAAATGAGTATCTTCAGTTAGTTGGTCAGCCATTTCAATGTGTTACAAATTTCAATCTTTTAGCCTGTGAGGCACTTGGTAGACAGTAATGGCAATGGCAAAAGAATATCTCTTAAACATGAAATATCATTTTGATTATTAGCCGTTAGAATCTATCTTTTGAATGGCTATTCAACAAGGGCCAATATGATGATCACAGATACAGTAATGCATTCATTGTGCGTGGTTGATTAAACTTCCAAGTTTCTTTTTACACTGTTTATGAGATTTGGATTTACTTTACTTTTTTGTTATTTCATGTGTGTTTTAGGTCATGCCACCCCTATGGTGTAGGTTGGATAGATTATGGTTTCCACATTCTGGAGTTCTGGAGGGTACTATGACTAGACAACCTTTTCTCTGCCCGTTGGACCATGTATTTGAGGTAGTTACATTTCTGTTGAAGCAGATTGTTAGACTAGTATAGAGACTAATTGCAAACTTGTACTTTTATAAGTTGTGAAAATATTGACTTAATTCACTTATCCAGTTTAGAAAATTCAGAGAATTTTTTCTACTTTCTACCTTTATTTCTTATTGATTGCCTCACAACTTTTGAGAAATATGCACTGCAGGTAAATATCATGCTGCAGCAGCTTCCAGAGGATGAATATGGCCCTGGCATCGGTTTCAGAGAGTACTCCTTTATGGACAATCCATCAGTGCCTAAACAGGTAATGGATACCAGCTTCATGTAGATGAGAGAGTTACCTTCGATTACTGTCATTTAATGGAGATTTCTATGATGTTTGTTTCAGGTGAAAGAGTCTCGGCTTGAAGTTCAGCTTTGTGATGACACCTTAATAGATTGTCAGGCATCGAGCAATATATCTTCACTGGGAAAACTTAGGTTTCCACAGCATAGCAGTGAAGAAACGGTATTCTAGATCTTATACTTTTTATGCCTTCTTATCCTTTCTAATATTGATACAGGTTCGTAGTTGAACAAACATATAACGTTAAAATAGACCTTTCTGCTTAAAGGCTGGGGTCTGATTCTTCAATCTCTGGCAAAGGAGGGACGTTGTTTGGGGACAGTTCTAGTTTTAAATTCTTCATCAATTCTAGGGTCTAATTGTTGGTTAAAGTTGATTTTCTAATATGCCTGTGTTAGCATTTATTCTTCTGTACTTTCTCAGTTTTAGTTAGGCCACCCGTATCTTCCATATACTATAAGCTGTATGAATATATAAGTTGTTCAACTTGCTATATTGTTAACAATCTGAGGATGCTGAATGTTACTATTGATGTGCAGTTCAAGACAGTTTTCTCCTCATTCAAGGATGTGAAAGTCATTAACTTTTCTTCAATGAAAAATGCTTTCCTTAATTTCACTGACAAGGCAAGTTCATTGCTTCCCCTTGTTGATTGCATTATATCATTTGGAAATGAAAGCACTTTCTTCTGGTCATATGCTGATACAATGTGCAATATCTACTCAGACAAGAGAAGAGAGATTCAGGAGACGCGTGAAACGGTATGTTGGCATATGGTGCTGTGTTGAGAGCCACACTCCTGGACACATTTATTATGACATGTACTGGGACGAGAAACCTGATTGGAAACCGATACCTCCCCAGACTCCAGAGGATGATCGTCCGCCATGGTGATGCCTAACATCAAAGTGGTTATTTACATAATTTAGTACTGGGTAAGGGAGGAGGAAGGAAATTCCACAGCTGGTTATTTACATCATTTTTAGATTTTTTTTTCCCTGTTAAATTTCTTTCTTTAAACAATGAAAGCCGTATTCTATTTTCTTTTTCTTTTTTCCTTTTTCTTGTAACAATAGAAAATTTTGACTTCATTTGAATCATGCAGCAAGCAAACAGAAGGAATGCAACTTCAGTTCTTTGTTTGTATCAATATTATGACTATTTTTAAGTTACTCATTATTGATTTTCACTCCATCTCGTGACATACTGAGATTAAAACTCATCTTCGATTCTTGTGAATGGTCTTGGCTAGTTGCTATTATACAGGTCTGTAAGGTATCTAGACTTAAAATAACAAATAAAAAGAGTTGAAGTTGAAGCTGCATGTATGTGACAATCACTTGCTCTGTAGGCAAAGTGTTTGATTACGGCGGATGCTAGTGGGTGCTTGTGCTTAATTTTGCAAAGCATTATAGGCAAAGTGCGTGGTGGTGGTGGTTAATATATAAAAATTACTTGTTCACTTGACCGTTGCTGAAAGTTATATAGCACTTCAATTGGAAGGTACAGCCTATCTTGCAATCTCGTGTGAGTAGACGCATCAAGTAATCAAATAAGGTATGGGAATAAGAGCAAGCGAGCAGAGCAACTAAGCAAACATCTAATTCTAACACCCTTTTCGAAAACAAAACCATGCTTAGACTGAGACAGTCTCTGTTCCTGTCTTCACAATCTTCATGTTTTACGTGCACTTTCGAAGCAACTAACTATCTCTTTTACAGCGGTCATAACAAACGCAAATATCCTATTTCGCCCTTCACTTCGTCTCCTCTTATCTCCAAAATTCATAGCTTACGGGCACTCCATTCACCTGATTTTTCCACTTTTTATCAAGCGTTTGATAAAATGCCACAGAGAAATCAACAATGCAATAGCAGCGACATTTACTTTGTTCTTGATCTTCTTAAATCTTCCAATGCAAGACTTGATGTTGTATCGCTCGTAACCATCCATTGCTTGGCCCTTAAGATAGGTTTTCTAGCCCACTTGCCAACTTCCACCTCTCTCCTTACAGCTTACTCCAAAGTCGGTTACTTTGAGTCTTCGTTGGCTTTGTTTAATGGAACTTGTAATAAAGATGTGGTCAATTGGAACGCTATGATCACTGCCTGTGTTGAAAATCGGTGTGCTCTTATGGGTTTGCATTTCTTTGGTGAGATGATTGACGAGGGAATTAGGTTTGATTCTACAACTCTTTTGATTCTTGTGTCAGCCTTAACTCAAATGAATTGCTTGAAACGAGGAAGGGTTGCTCACTGTTTGAGCATAAAGGCTGGGATGATTGCAGATTCTAGTCTATGTAATGTATTTGTAAACATGTATGCAAAATGTGGTGACTTGAATTCTTCGGAGCGTACCTTTTCAGGGATGTATTGTACAGACACTGTCTCTTGGAATACAATAATGAGCGGCTGTCTTCATAACAATTATCCTGAGAGGTGCTTGTTATACTTTAGAGAAATGGGTTGTTCTGGAGAACAAGCGGATAATGTGAGTTTGTCATCTGCTGCTGCAGCAGCTGCGTGTCTTAGAGAGTTGGGTTATGGTCATGTCATTCATGCTTTGGGGATTAAGTTGGGGTTTGGAGACAGCTCGTATGTTTCATTAACCAATTCACTCATTTCGCTGTATTCTCAGTGTGGAGACATTGAGGCTGCAGAGAGGGCATTTCGGAGCATGACATGTAAGGATGTTGTTTCATGGAATGCAATGATTGATGGATTTGCTTTGAATGGAAAATTTGAAGAAGCATTAGATCTTCTGCATGAAATGCAACTGATGAGGTCTGTTGAACCTGATATAGCAACTGTGGTTACTGTGATTTCACTTTGTGCAGATTCACTGCTGTTGAGAGAAGGAAGAAGTGTCCATGGATATGTAATTCGTAGACTGTTGGGTTATGATCTGTTAGTGATGAACAGCCTGTTGGACTTCTACTCAAAATCCAACAGTCTAACTAAGGCTGAACTCTTGTTCAATACCATAGATCCTATAAGAGACTTGGTCTCATGGAATTCAATGATCTCTGGGTATAGCCAAAACAGTCATTCAGAAAAAGCTCAAAGATTATTCAAGGAAATGCTGTGTCATTGTTCACAGTTCAGCTTTTCAACTTTGCTGGCTATTCTTCCATCTTGTGATTCCCCTGCATCCCTTGAGTTTGGTAAATCAATTCACTGTTGGCAGTTAAAGTTGGGATTTTCAAATAATACTATTGGAGTTAGTGCCCTCATGCACATGTATATAAAATGTGGAGACTTGGTGGCTGCTTTCTCATTGCTGCAGAGAATTTCTCACAACTTAGATACTTCTTGTTGGCACATCGTAATTGTCGCTTGCACACAGAATGGCCATTTTCAAGAAGCCATTCAAACTTTCAAATCAATGAGACAGCAACAAAATGCCAGCCACGACTCAGTAACCCTTGTCAATGTCATATCAGCGTGTGGAAATCTTGAGCTGGCCTTTGAAGGGAAATCTCTTCATGGGCTTGCTCTAAAATCTTTGATGGGGTCGGATACTCGCGTACATAATGCGCTAATCACCATGTACGGGAGGTGCGGGGACATTAAGAGTGCTAGCACAGTATTTGAATCATGTTATAATTGCAATCTATGTTCATGGAATTGCATGATATCTGCTTTTTCTCAGAATAAGGCTGAAGTAAGAGCCCTTGAACTATTTCGCCACCTTGAGTTTGAACCGAATGAGATCAGCATAGTGAGCACTCTCTCTGCTTGCACTCAACTAGGAGTTCTAAGACATGGAAAACAAATTCATGGTCACGTGTTTCGCCTGGGATTTCAGGAGAACTCTTATATATCTTCAGCTCTTCTTGATATGTACAGCAACTGTGGAAGATTGGACATTGCTTGCAAAATCTTTAAAAATTCAAAGGATATTTCTAATGCATCTTGGAACTCTATGATTTCAGCATATGGGTACCACAGCAAAGGCTGGGAAGCAATTGAACTTTTTCGTGAAATGTGCAATTCAGGAATTAGACCAACAAAAAGCAGTTTCATCAGTCTTTTGTCAGCTTGTAGCCATTCAGGTCTTGTGGATGAAGGTCTATGGTATTACAACAATATGCTGGAGGAATGTGAAGTAGAACCTGAAACTGAGCATCATGTGTGGATCGTTGACATGCTGGGACGATCTGGTAAACTGCAAGAAGCCTATGAATTTATTAATAATCTGCCAACACAACCTAAACCCGGAGTTTGGGGAGCCATGCTGAGTGCCTGCAACTACCATGGAGATACCAAAATGGGTAAACAAGTTGCAGAACTTCTTTTCAAATTGGAACCTGAAAATGTTGGATACTACATTTCCTTGTCGAATATGTTTGTTGCTTCCGGGAGATGGAAAGATGCAGTGGAAACAAGGGAAATAATTGGGAGAAAAGAGTTGCGAAAGACAGCAGGTTACAGTCTTATTGAAATCGGTTAGGGTGAAGGTTGGAAAGTTGTCACTTTCACTTTTCAGGTGGCACGCATTGTTATATTATCAGTTTTGTACCCGAAATTCAATGAAGATCGGGCTTCTCATCTTCAAAAGAAAATAAGGATTCCATTAGAACCCAATTCCGCAGCTCTGACTTCATATACAAGAAAGATATCGGGTTTACAAACAGATCGTCAAAATCGCTTTTTTTAAATTTCTTTTTTTTTTTTAAAGGGGTAAATCTGTCAGATATTCAATTAAAAAATTACAAGACAAGCCTGCTGCTCATTAACTCAAGTGTACCAGCATTGTCGTACCTCTAACTGTGAAATAACTTCAAAATTCACCCGCCTAATACCATAATAAAAAAAAAATGGTGAAACAGAAAGGCCCAACATAATGAAAATTTAGCTAAAGCATCATATAATTAGTATATGGCACAAAAACTTATTCAAATATTTTTCAGGAGAAAGGACCTTGGACGCCATCAACTCATTCTATGCCTTGCATTGATGCCATCAACTTTTGCAGAACCACCAACTGCACAAATTTGAAACTCGAGCCAATCTCCAGGGTGCCTCCGAAAAGTATGTGCAGGCATCATCAGGCTGAACCAAATCAACTAAACCTGGAAATTATAAAATTTAATCATCCAGGTAATAGTATGACCCAGCAGCTTTTTGATCCCTGTCTTTAGTGGAGTCCAATTTGTTGATTCTTGGTCGGAAATTTGTTGGATCCCGCCTAAATGTTATATCTAGATGCTGCATGAGGTGCAACAAAACATAACAGTGAGTACTAGATATGCAGGTGTAAAGATGAGAGGGAGAAAGAGAGTGTTCTATAAGCAAAGCCAAAAATATATTAAAAAAGGGAAAGTAATTTGCAAAACCTACGGATAAGAAAAGATTCATTCCAGTCAACAATGATTGAGGAGCATTTGCAATACAATCCACTGACGGCTGTCCCTCATACACAATAACTCTATCAGCCAGATAAGTAGCCATTATAAAATCATGCTCAACGACAAATGCTGTTTTCTTTGCATGAAGGATAAACCTCTTAATGACTTTTGCAGCAACAATACGCTGCTCAGAATCAAGATAAGCACTAGGTTCGTCGATTAAATAAATGTCCGCTGGCTGCATGAAAATCAAAGGCACCATTACAGTAGATCAATATAACAAAAAGTGCTTACATTACTTGAGTTTACAAATCAAGCATCACCAGGATTCTAGAGACTTGTTGACGTAAAGGAAACCAATATTAAAAGCTAGTTTAATAGTTCCTTTCAAACCAAAACCAACTAGAAACTTTTTCCATACACCATCACATTAGCCGCAATTTTCATGATGAAAGAGAATGTGTCAATACAATTCGTCACATGCTTTATGTAAACATGATCATTATTCTATGCACCCTCAGACACGAAGCTGTGTGAAAGTTTTCTTTACATTGAAGGACATTTGAAAGTTGTAGAAGAGCAGAAAGTAGCAGTAAAACAATGGAACTTCATTTAACAAGTTTCAAGCAACAAATGACAGACACAGAAATTTAGAATCACCACCACATTACACATCTCCATTCAAATATGATTCTCTGGCAGTATTAAACCAGGATATTCTACCACTATTTTAAAATTTACCTTGCCAAGGCACAGGCATAGTGCCACTCTCTGCAATTCTCCACCAGAAAGATTCACAACTTCTTGATCCATCAATTGTTCAATAAGAAGAGGCTTCATCACATCTGACACAAACTGAGGATGAGTATATGAATCACGTATTTTTTGATGGAGCAAGTGTCTGACTGTAGACTGAAATTTGGGACTGATCTTCTGAGGTTTGTAAGACACATTAAACTCAGGTATCTCCACGTCAGAACCTTCTACGGTATCAGGTTTCAATAGACCAGCCTAAAGATTTAGCCAACAAATTTTATTACTCAACTGGTTCAACAAGATGGAATTCATGACGACTAAGCAACTACCCAGCAAAAAGAAAATAAAATTAATGAAACGAAACAATACCAGCATTCTGATGAAGGTTGTCTTCCCTGTCCCATTCTCTCCCAACATCACAATTATCTGGGAATCAGTAAATTCACCCTCAACCACCTTAAGCTTAAAATTTCCCTGCGTTTTAACCATGGTGGGGTACTTGTATCGTGCATATGTCTCAATCTCCTCAGCACTTTCTTGTGGAGTCTCAGCAACCTACAGAAAGCAAACATGTAAATGACAACGAACGTCTACAATAGGAATACAGAAAACCAAAAAGTAACAGGTGTACCCTGAATGTTAAAGATTCATCACGAAAACGTAGGTTTTCAGTTGGTACAAATCCAGCCAAGAAAATATTGATTCCTTCTCTAACAGAGAAAGGAAGAGTAACAACACCATAAGCACCAGGTTTCCCGTATAAGCAGCAAATGAAATCTGACAGGTAATCAAGGACGCTGAGATCATGCTCCACAACAATCACATAGCTGAAACAAAAAGTGTAGATAGTGTAATTAATCATTAAAATCTCAAAATCAAGAAAATTTGTTGAAAAATAAGAAATTGGAAATAAAACCTATTAGGCCTGAGTAAAGATCGGATAACTTGGGCCGCTTTCAGTCTCTGTTTAACATCAAGATAACTTGAAGGTTCGTCAAACATATAGATCTCTGCATTCTGTACAGCAACAACAGCAATGGCAAATCTCTGGAGCTCTCCACCAGATAAATCCCCAACATTACGGTCTATGACTTGATTAAGGTCAAGATCCGCGCAAAGATCGGCCTTCATATCTCTTTCGTCTTTTTGGTCAAGCACCTGCCCCACATTGCCTTGAACTGCTTTTGGAATGTGATCAACATATTGAGGCTTTATAATAGCCTATTAAATTCAAAATATATCACAAGTAGAGAGATCAATAGTGATAAAAGAGTCATAGGGAAAATCACAAAGGTACATAATAATGACAGAAATTTTAGCTTTATGCATATATAACTTGGCAAATTTTAGCAGGAACAAAAGTAAATAAGCATGGGTAAATACATCACCAATTTCTGCATTCATATCTATTTTAGCTGGTCTTGTTTAATTGCAGATGTTGAACCACACACAAGTAAAATAATACCATCTTGAAATAATATAGTAACATTAAATTAATGCAACAGGTAACCTCAAAAACATATGTAAAAGAAATTATACCTTCAAATTATCTTCTAGAATACGAGTAAAATAATTTTGCAGCTCAGATCCACGAAAGTAGGTCAAAATTTCCTGCCAATCAGGAGGGTTCTGCAAAAACAAAAACTCAACAATGTATATCACATGCAGAAATTAAAGTGCAATTAGAGATAAGACACTTCAGTGAATTACATTAAAACGGCCCAAATTCGGTTTCAGCTTCCCAGCCAAAATCTTAAGTGCAGTAGATTTTCCAATACCATTTGTTCCAACCAAGCCAAGCACTTGCCCAGGCCTCGGTACAGGCAACCTGTATCAATTATTTCCAGCCATCTCAAAATAAATAACTCAATATCCTACCATTTTCAAAGGGGAAAAGAAGACATGAAGTAACCTGTGTAATTTGAAAGTATTGGGGCCATATCGATGAGTTGTATCCTTATCCAAATCCTTTGGCAAGTTAATGATCTGAATTGCTTCAAATGGACATTTCTGCAATGGAAGATCAAATTGATAACAAAAATTCGTAAACTGAAAGTAAATTTAAAAATAAAAAAACACACCTCGAAGTACAGAACCAAATTTTATATACAAACCTTAACACAGATACCACATCCAATGCACAACTCCTCAGAGATAAAGGCAATCTTAGCTGCAGGAGTAACCTCAATACACAACTTCCCTGTAGATTTTTCCATAATAAAGGATATCAGAAACAAATGTTCATGCAGCATACACAAAAAGTTCATTACAAATATCCAAAATTTTTGAAAAATATTTGGCTGATCGCCTGAAATCAAATAACACACAAAAAATCCTATCAACTAAATTATAATAATCATCAGAGAATGGTCAAAGTTACTAGCTTTATTCACCAAATCCCTGAAAATCCATACACCAACTATAGCAAAAAAGCACATTAAAACGCATCGGATCGATCAAAACTCACCGGTTTTGACAACGGGACAACTCTTCTTACACTCCTGACGACACTTCTTGGGCTTGCATCTATCAGAACTAACAATAGCAATACGCGTCAATCGGTCCGACATCTTCTCTCTTAGCGACGCCAATTTCGATTTTAAAAAAAAAAGGGACAAATCGTTTATTTATTACATTAAAAAAAGAACCGATTATAAAGATTGAAGAATATTAAAGAGGAAACGGAAGTACCTTTGAAACGACGAGAGACGTGTGCTGAGAACGCTCTCTGTGGATTGTGAAAGCGTTGGGCACACGCACGCAGAGCAATAGCAATACTGAATTTCTCTTTGGTTCAAGTGTTAGGGTTTCTTTTTCTTTTCATTTTATTTTTAATTTCTTCAATATCAGTTTTGCTTGTGTGTGATTGTGTCGTTTGATCAATTAATGGGCCAGGTCTTATTGGGCCTATAATCTCGATCCGTTCTGAAAAATAGAGATAATAATATTAGACCCTAATTTATAAAGTTTTCTTAAATGAGGCGGTAATGCTATATTTCTATCAAATAGATCCATAACTTCTATACTGATGAAAGTACCCATCCAGATTAGAATATTGCCATTCGGGGCGTAATTGGAAATTAGACCATGCCAACCAAGCACGAAAATTTTAGACCCCTTTCTTTTTTTTTGTACGAGTGAAGATGTTTGGCACCCTTCATTTCTTATAAAATCCCACTTTAAATAAAAGTATATTTAAGAACAAATAAGAATTAAACATTTATATTATTTACATTCATAAATCTATCATTTTGCTTCTACTAGTTATTCCAATCTACCTAAAATATAGTGCACAGATTTAAAATAAAATATTGTTCTTTTCTTATTTTTGACTGATTGATTTTTTTTTTCTCAAGATTGTCTTCAAATTATAGTTTAAAATTCTTCAATGAATTTTTTTTAAAAAAATTTTTTGTAGGGTAACAACAAGATTATAAAAGAAAAGAAAATTAGTAAAATAATAATTTGAGTTTTAACAATAATAAAATAAAATAAAATAATAAAAAGTGTATAAAAAAGGGACATTTTCAATAACCACTTAAGAATAACCGGAAAAAAAAAAAAAAGGTTTTATTAGGAGATTAGAGGAATCAAGAGGCATGCTGGACATGGCCTCACAGTCCATTATTATTATGATATGTTTACATCCTATATTGGAGAATAGAATTCAAAATCGGAATTATTAGTCATAAAATAAAAGCCTGAATTATAATTGAAATCACGGGATCCATCTAAAATTGGGATTAAGGATGGGAATCAGTCTCCCTATGGAGTGACGATTTTGTCCCCACTGAAATTATGATATTCCAAAAATACCCTCTTTGTCGACTTCATCTCACGACGATCGTTGCCGATGATGATGTCCAAATTGTTGTTGGATGACGATGTCCAATTTGTTGTTGCTGTTGATGATGATGAATTTTAATTTTTTTATTATTTTTTAAACGGTTTATTATTATTATTAGTCTATTAATGACAAAAAGTATTATAATTAATTAATATATTAATGTTAATAATAATAATAATAATAATAATATTTTTTAAATAATAATAATCACTATAATTAAATATATAAATTAATAATTATGACAATAGTTAATTCAAGACTTTTTAGTAATTTGCAACTATATTATTAATTTCGATTCTAATTATAAGACAAAATAAACACATCAACGACAATATAACTCATTTTCGATTATGATTCCCATAATTAAAGTAAACAATTTATTATAATTCCCATTTTTTATTCTGATTCCAGCTCATTTTGATTTTCATTTAATAAACGCACAATTAATGTTATGTTGGGCTGATATTTAGCTTTCTCTCTTTTTTAACTCGAGTGTCAAAATAATAAGAATTCGTAATTCTATTCATCAAAGATTCCTATCCGTAGTTTATAATTTTTTCAGGTTTCTCATAACTCTTTTTGAATTTCTATTATGGATTTTTATTAAGTTGTGGTAAAACAAAAAAAAAAATAGAAATCGTTGAACAAATGACACTTCTTCCATGAACTTATAAAACTATTTGAATTGACGAGACACTAAAATAAATAGAATTAAAGTTATACTAGTATAAAATGGATTTGGATGATATCTGCTCGACAGAAAATTATATATAGATGGATTATGATTTTGTGATCTAGGAAAAATAAATTGAGTGATTGTTTATTTTTTTGTAACTTTGAAAGTATTAGACTATCGGAGAATAGGGGTTCTGAATAATTATCTCTTAATTAGTTGTTATACAACTATTATTAAGAATGTTGTTGCCTTTTTAAGTTTTTAAAATTATATGAAAATAATTAATATTACATATTTTTGTATCAATTCATTGAACTTTCGTGTCTAAAATGTGTGCTTAGTTTAAACTCATTTAGGTTATTGTATAGTTATGTTGTGTCAATCCAACTCAATTTATATCTCTAATCATACTGTGTCAGTCTATCTGTAATTATATATCTAATCACAATGTCAGAGTATGTAAAACTCAGTACTGCTGATTATTGAAGGATGTTCTAATTGTCACAAATGAACTATTATGCACTTATTTGAAAAAAAAAATAAAATGTTATTTGTGATAATTTCAAGCATTCATAATGACAAAAAATAATAGCTGTAAATTAAATTTTAAATTCTATAACACAGCACAAACTGCAAATGTCTTGATTTATTTGACAAATCTTGAATTAATCAGCAATTTTTTACTCAAGAAAGAACAAATATATTATAAGTCACCAACATTTAGCATGACACACAAGGTATCACATTACTTAATTCACTTATGTTTCCTAAATTTTCCTTTGCGACTGTACTTGTCATGTTTCTAGTGCTTGAGCTTGACGCTACTATAGTGCCCTATCCATCCAATTTCAAGTGAATGAGAACCACAAGCATCTTTGCCCATCAATCCACCGACCATATGCATATCACTAATTAAAATTAGAAAAAATTTAGAACTCATCTATTCAGCTAAGAGAATAGAAAGTTTGTAAGCTTGCTTTCGGATATGATATGAAATATGACAATTTTTTTTTTCACAGAATTAATGTACTTGGTGGATGAATAGTTCGTGAATAACCAAGTGTTGTTTTAAGAGGGTCACCTGATGCTATACTAGGAGAATAGTCATATGCTGGCGGGTAGCCTCGTGGAAGAGCATGACTTTAGTCATGCTCATGATGACCAAATATCGACCCATCAAGCAGGTAAGGCTTGCAATACCACCTTCCATGATTTTTTTATCACCAACAGGTGACTATCCTCCTAGCACAATATCACGTGACTTCTTAGAACATCATTTAGTTACTCACGAATTATTTATCCATCAATTCCATTAAAAGAAAATTTGTCACATTCTATATTCTTAAGAAAAGTAAACTTATAAAACTTTTGTTCTCTTACCTGAATAAACAAGTTATAATTTTTTCTAATTTTAATTAATGTATGCATATGGTAAGCATAATGATGGACAAGGATGTTTGTGGTTTTGATCCACCTGAAGTTGGATATGGTACTATAGTAGCATCAAGTTCAAGCACCGAAAACATGACAAATATAGCAACAGAAAGAAATTCAGGAAGCACAAGTGAATTAAGTGATGCGCTATGCTGATGACTTACAATATATTTAGTCTTTCTTGAGTAAAAAACTGCTGATTAATTCTAAATTTATCAAATAAATCAAGGCATTTGCATTTTTTTTGTCTTATAGAAACTAAAATTTAATTTATGGCCATTATTTTTTGTTATTATGGATGCGTGAAATTATCACAAATGATATTTCATTTTTTTCCAAATAAGTGCACAATAGTTCATTTGTGTCAATTAGGTCTCCATGTAAGTAGTAACTCCTATTGCAGCGATGTAACACCCTCTAGTAACCAGTAGCATGAATATTAGAGTACATCATTCTTCACCACCAAGGCAAAGGTCTAGTGGCTAACAATATGACAACTCTATTTGTACCCGTAATTACACTAGTTGGATTTACATTTTTCATGCATGTATCACTCACGTAATTATATTTTATGTACCAATATTTTTTTAAGATCATAATTTAAGTTATATTTGTTTTAGCTTATAATATATAATTTTAAGCTTGTAATGAGATAGATTAAAATACATTAATGTGATATGTATATATGATACTAAAATAAGGTAATATTAAATTTACATTTTCGTACGATAAACATATATTTTAATAATATTTAATATGATAAATAATTATTAATTTAATATTATTATCTTTTAATATTATAAATATTAGTCCTACTAATATTCTTTAATTCATTTCGTTATAAATTTTAAAAAGTTATATTTCACGCTGTCCAAAAGTTATGACATAAGAAAGGTGGGCGACACAAACTTTTATGGGGGCATAGGCACACGTGGGTACAAAGGGATAATATCAATAGGAGCCATCGTACTTTCTATTTTTCAAAATAACTTTATAGTTTGTACATTTGTATCAAGCAAAGCATTTTATTTTATTTTATTTTTTTGCACTGAAATGATCACAGTATCAGTAGTAAGAGAGGGGGCTATATATATGTTATTTTTTCATCCAAACATAGTTGTTATTTGTCAAGTTATAAGGATCCAATGCTAAAAATTGGTTTGAACTCGAGGCAGTAAGAAGTATAGCAAAGAGAGAGAATTCAATTTAAACTTTGAAAAACTGAGCAAGCAAGCATGCATTACAGGAAATCAATAAAGCTCCCCATACCTAGATCATGATCTAACATTGAATCCAGGCGGGAGATATATTTATGATAATGCCAAACATGAAAGGAAAAAAAAAAAAAAAGAAAAATTCTACCAGACATATGATCATATTGATCATGCGCTTCATATGTCTTGGATTTATTAACAAAAGTGGGAATTAATTAATCATGAGCACGTATATATGTTCTAGATAAGTCAAAAGAGAGACTTAATTAAGAACGCATAAATCATAATCAGCACATAATAAGTCACTAGTGCTTGCCCCTCCTGCCCTTGCCGTGCTTGCCCCTGCCCTTGCCCTTTCCATGCTGATAGTAGCCGCCGTGCTTGCCGTGTGTGTATGCACCGTGAGCTCCAGGATAAGCATTATTATCTACAACAAAATAAGAAATTAAACCAATAAGCTTATAATTAGCTCGCTTTCAATGACAATGTACACGTGGCAAACATATCTTTAAGAGCTAAGAGTAATTCATATGATACCGTGTGGAACGGATGGGCCAGGATATCCCGTTGGTGTATAGCCACCGCCGAGTGCTGCTCCTATAGGCGGATAGCCGGCACCGGCTGGGGCAGCATGATCACCACCTTCCATGATTTTGATGATCACCTAATAATTAAATAATAACTTGTTCCAAAATAAAACAACAATAAATGATTGTAGTTAATAAAAACTAATATATTCTCTAATTAAAACAACGATCATTAGAGAGCAAAAGAGAAAATAAACTTACTGAATGTGATGGGAAATTTAATTGTTAGAGTAGATATGAGAACTAATGCTGAAGAAGAGAGGAGACACAGTGTGTTTATATAGGTTATTGGGGCTCTAGCTTATGATGACACGTGTAAGTTCATGGTTAAACCCTTATCTTGCATGCAGCAGAAGTAGAACGATTCCTTCGCTTGGTAATTAGTATAATCCGGCACGGTGGGTTTTGTCAAAGGTATATGTATACATAAATCTGATGAAATCATAACTGAAGCTGCGTTAATTTACACTGTGAATTTATTATGGTCAAAGTTATTCTTTGTTCGTCACCAGCTCATATTTTGCACAACTGATCGAACTTAATTCGTATGTGCTCTTAATCAATGCTTGGGTTCGAATGTTGAAGCAAATACACCCTCTTAGCTTGATGACGAAATTAACCATTTCTCACAGTTGCATTCAGTTTTCAGCTACATATTAGATTTGTCTATAATATAAAAACATCGAATTTTTCCTCTGAAAGTGATGCATAATACACATAAGATTTTAATAAACTTTAAGATGAGGGATTGATTTCACCAAATAAGAGAAAGGGTTTTGGCCATTTTCCCAATCTTTCCTCAAAAATTCATTTTCCCAAGCTATCTTTCCTCAACAATCTTATGCATTTGTTCATTATGTCACATGAATGACCGTACCACATGCCACTACTTTACAAAAGATCAGACCACCGTTAACGATGCTTTTATAATGGGTAAATACTGTTTTTGGTTTCTATATATAATTTTAGTAATTATTCAATTAGCTTTTGTACATTTAAAATTACTCAAAAAATTCCTATTGTATATCTAAGGAATATTTACGAAAGTAATCACAGGGATATTTTGGGTAATTTTTTAAAATACAATGACTAATTAATTAAGTAATTCCGTCAAACTATAGGAACTTAAGAAATATTTATCTATATTAGGATCATATTTATCTCAAGTACTAACTAGAACAATGGTTTTGATGTAAAGAAAGATTTCAAAATTTACACACGGCGCTCACGCATGCGCGTGGTATTTTTGGTCCAATATGCTTGGCTCTGTTATGCTAAGAACTTATTTTAATTCGGGATAAACTAAAATAATCTTTAAATAATATTATTCATTCAGACTAATATGAGGTTTTTAGGGGATAATTATAATATGAACATATAACTAATTTTGTTGAGGTTATAAAAAATTGCATTAAGGACTGAGTATAATATTACCCTTTTTATAATTATGGAATATGAGAAAATTTTTAAGCAAAATCAGTTAATATAACGTTTTCATGAATGGATAACCTGCTTAAGCTGCACGAGGAAAATAAATGCTTACAATATATAAAACTTATTAGGAAATTGGGCAGGATATATTAATTAATTACCCGGTGATCTCCTAAGCACTTGTTTGTTCATCACTTAAAATAAAAGGATCAATGTGCAGTGTTGAACAAGTAGGCTCAAGCAGCTGATCCCATGCATACTTTTCGAAAACACAGAATAATTCTTCAAACCAAACTATTATTCGTAATAACACGGTGTACTGTTTGAAATAGGCAACAATATTAGTTGCTCTTTGGACTTTTGGTCGAAAAGAAGCAGCTAACATATGATAAGCTTAATTATTCGTATGCCTTGAATATTTATTTAACAAATTAATCTGGGAGTTCATCTGCATGTAAATATGTGTTCTAGCTAGTTCAGCCAAAAGAGACTTAATTAATCAGGATAATTCAGCGTATAAAATCAGTAGTGCTTGCCCTCCTGCCCTTGCCCTTTCCATGTGCTTGCCGTGTTTGTATGCACCGAAATCCCCCATGGTAAGCGCGATGACCTCCTCCCATTGCATCTACAGCAAGAACCAGAACCTTAATTATTATAATTAATTAATCATCAATTTTTACTAACAATAAATCCTCAAAAATTAATGAAGAGCGCGCAGTATAATATAGTACTCTACCACCATGTGGAATGGATCGTTGGTGTGTAACCACCACAATGTGCTACTCCGGGAGGCGGGTAACCAGCACCGGCTGGGGCAGCATGATCACCACATTCCATGAACTTTTTTTTTTTTTCTCTTTTTAACTTAAAAGAACTGGCTCTACTTCCACTACAAACAAAAACAACTATAATTATTACAACGGTTACATTCTTTAATTAACACCAAAATCATTAAATAGCAAGAGAGAAATATGTACTGATGAATAAGATTGGAGAATTGATTGTAAGAGCTACTTGAGAATGTTGAAGAAGAGAAGAAATGTTGTAGTTATATATCCGTGTGTGTGGGGTTATGGAGGTCACTGAATTTTGAAGCTTAATTGATGGACCCAACCATCCAGGGCGGCGCCTAGCCTATGATGATACGTGTCAAGTATGTGAATGCAGTAGCCGAAGAAGTGTACAACTATTCCTTCCTAAGTGTTCGCTATGATTATATAACACTAGTATTTGAAGAAATTAAATCATACATAACTATTGACACATAAAGAATACTTATTCGCATAGCTTTAAGGCAAAAACGCATCAAGAAAAATGATTTTTTGGGGGCTAAACTGTATAAGGATAAGATACGCAAACTAAAATTTTTTGCTTAGTGATTTTAATAGATTTAATGGGAAAAAATTGGAAAATAATAAAACCACCCATAAATGCTACTCTGGGCAATTTTTTGTTTTATTATTATTAATCATTTCTCATTTTATGTTTTAAAAATTCACTAAGCACCCTTAAATGTTTTACAAAGTAGTGATATTTATGTTTTTGAAATATCGGGTATTTCAAGCTGCAGATGCATGCATTTTCCCAAAACACAGAACAATATGTAATACAAGGAGTGAAACTCCTTGAAAGCAATCAATTCTTCGAACATAAACTCATTTAAGCTGGCACCGTTAGTCGCCCTTGCGAATTTCAGTCAGTCAGACGAGGGCATGTAATCTGAAAATACAAGACAAGTAATGTTTTCCACAAACGCAGTCGAATTTCCACAAACTTAACCGAAATTCTCCGGTATTCCACCTGCATGGAGGGCTTCGAGAGGTGTCAGCAGCTAAGTTCAATCAAACTTGAAGGCTTATTATATCCGAGCTTATTATTTATTAATATAATAACATAACTAAGACCAGATCAAAAGAGTAGGCTGAGAGTAACAAGATACAGAATTTTCTGCTACCTACCACTAAATAATTTATTCTTACAAACTGTCAAATTGAGCACTCTTCATTATTACACAAGGCAATTGTGTTAAATTTGCCGCCAACTCTAAACATATCTTGTACAGCCCACCACAGAGGAGTCTGAGATTTAAGTCAGCAAAACCTCAAACAAGCTTCTAGCTCCTTCTCATCATCACAATTATATCCCAACAAATAGGCCCGCGCTGTCATACATGCATAACAAATGAGATGTTACCATACAATATATATTGGTGGGGAGGGAAAAAGACAGGATGCTAAGACATAAGTAATATCCATACCAAATCGACCAGACCCCATGAAAGGTTCTGCTTCATCAATCACACCGCCTTGTTGTTCCTAAAAATCAAAGAAAATTAAGAGAATGAATTTAGAACAAACGAAAAGAGAGAGATTGAGGAAAAAGACCATTAATCTAATAGAAAAAATCGAGAACCTTAAAATAGGTCATACAAGTTTTTAAGGATGGTGCATGGAATTGACAATAACAATATACAGCAAAAGAAAATGGAATTTCATTTTCTTCTCTTAAGGTAGTGGGGAAGAACCGCATGCATATCATGTTGTTGTATAAATTCAATTGCTGATGAACACAGGAAAGAACATCATCATCATTGGACATTCAATACCAGAATAAGCTGGTTTCTCACGGTTAGCTATTAAAATTTCCCAGATACATGAACAAGACATTTAAACTATGCATGAACAAGGTTCCATACAAGACTTGTCAATTTTGAATTTTAAAATTGTTTCAAAACATGAACTCCCCGAGCAGAGTTCCCAACATAATATAAACTTCTCACTATCCTAAACTTTGGATCATCAAATCCCCAAAGGATAGCCCAGTGGATTGGCCTCTTGCAGTAGAAGCAAGAACTGCAAGAGGTTAAGCTCATGTCCAATGGGAAGTGCTTAATTCGAGGGTGGGGTGCAAGGTATCTAAAAGAATTAAAGAAACAATGAAACAAAAAGCTTTGGTTCATCAAGAACAGTGAACTACCAATTTCTTATCTAGTGATTTATAATTCTAAAGCTATAGGCACAGGACGCTGAAGCAGATTTTATGCAAGTAAACAGATGGAGAAGATACAGAAAATTTCTACTCACAGGATCTGGTTCTAATTCATCTGGTGACATCAACCTTTCAAAACAATGGCCAGAAATTTTACAGACCAAAATCCCGTCTTTGGGGTCCATAGCCACTTCTCTGCATGTGTCATCACAAACTGGCAGCATAGAAAAGACAAATTAGTTCATTGCATTCTCCATAAATAGTAAATATTTGAATGCAAGCACAGGAAAATTGCTGCCATCATTTCCTACCATGAACATATCCAGTCTTCTCACAAACAAATAAATTACCAATTTGGTGGTAAGTACACAGTTCTCCAGAACAAGCATGGTCAGTGACCAAGTTATCAGTCAAGCCCTTACTGCTTTTCCACAAAGAAACTTGATCCCCAACTGTCTTGTCAATAATGATCCAATCATCTTTCACCTTCATATCACCAAAAAGAATAAAAAATGAAGAAGAATACCAATGTACAAGAATGCCGCCTCCTAATGATTTGCTCACAAAACTTCTTCAAAAAAGGCAATTGAAAATATAAACCAATATGTTTGCTTCAAACATAAACATCAATACATAAGTTTCCCAAAAGTAATCACCAAACAAAGTCATCCGACCCTTTGCACTAAAAGCAGCACAAGCACACCACTCCCAAAGAGGAGAAGAAAATGACAAACGAGCACCAACCAGTCATATTTCGGGCACATTTAGGAACACAATACATGCATACAACCAGACAATAAATGCAGCAGAAAGGAGGTATGTGAGTATCCATTTGTGTAAAAGCACCCAATCTTAGAGTAAGGTAGAGATTCGTAGCTCTTCTTTCACATCCAACTGATGCAGTGACTGAAAAGCATTAGACAAACAACTAAAGGCAAGAGTTATAAAAAATATTTAGCATGGTAACATTAAAAATGAAGAAAATCCATAACTTCAAAAGACATTCTAAAATGTATAAAAGTTTTAACAAACGAGTCTTCATGTTAGGCATCATCACATGTTACCTGGGAAGGAAGTGGTGCTTGGCTTCTCTTAGCAGCTTGCATCTGCATATAGTACTCTTTAAACTCAGTTGGGCAACTTCTAACTAGTTCAGTCATGTCTTCCCCATCGCGCTGTAAAATGAAGAAATATTAACTCAAAAATGAATTTAAAAAAATGTAAACTTGCCTCGTGTGTCTTTGAGATAAAATTAAAAGTTTGAACTCCAAAAATGCATAATTTCAGAAGCAATTCCAATTAATATTTCATTCCCAATTAAACAATCTTCTCATTAATGCCTTGCCCAAACTAAGACTTCACCCACAGTACAACTAGTTTGATTCAACAACAATAACATTGTCAATACCCTCCTTTCCACATGTTAGAAACAAATGGCCTAATTACATGATTCCTCTATAAATCAATTTTTTCCCTTTTTATCTTTTTGCCAATAGGAGCCCCGTGGCATGCCCTCATATTGAGATATCACTATCACACACGTTTTTGCTTGAAAATTTCATACAGAAAGCTGATAACACAGATGTGGTTGAAAAATATATCACAAGCAGGACATAGTACAAGAATTCAACATTTTTGCAGTTCCAATTAAAATATGTTCAACGCGTGAAAAACAGAAACAAAAAAAAGGTTTTCCCCTAATCATCAAAACATAAAGAGGTAGGGCGACATATTATCGGAAGAGAGGACTTAAAAGATACCTGAATATAAAGCTTTTTCCAAGCACAAACTCGTAAATTGTTGGTTGGGGGCAACAGACCCCATCGCATACAGTATCTGCCCAAACACAAAAATAAGCATGCATCATAGGTGTATCTTCACACATAAACTAAGTTCAGCATATTTCTTAAGCTTGCATTAGAAAGTTTCTAAATTACCACAAACAATATATATATATACATGAAGCCAGCCAAAAGGAAAAAAAAAAAAATTTAGCACAAAATAAAACCATTTTGGAAAAATGACAATTATTAATTTCCTTCCGAGATCAATTCAAAGAGACAGATACAAAATAAAAACTCACAAGCGACGCCACAAGGACTCATCAGAAGCAGCATAATTCAGGAATCTACAAACCAGCGAACATGATACAAGATCCTGTCACATTTCGATAAATAAAAAAGAACTTTATAAGAAAAAAATACAGCAAATCAAACAAAAATAATTCAAAATCACAATTTAACGAACCTCAGAAGAGAGGAATTTGAGTATGTGCGTGAACAATTCAGGCGGAATCTTGCTGAAAATTCCAGTATCAATTCTTTTAGGACTAGAGCGAATCTCACTTTTATTATTAAAATTATAAGTGTAACTAATACTATCTGAGCCTGAGCCTGAGCCTGAGGCCGAGCCCGTGGCTAAGCATTTATCTATGCACAATTTCTTCTTTTTCGGTTCATCTTCTTCCTTCGATCTCTTCTCTTCCTATTTACAGAAAAAAGGGATGATATAAGGGACTTGAAACGACATCGTATTCATAATGATTGTGTAAAATGAATTGAACCTCGGAATCGGAAGCTTGAGCGAGGACTTCAGATTCAAGGAACTGAGCCAAGTTATCGTCTTCGTCGTCGGATAACGTCATCGTCTTTGGATTTAGATCGGACGGCGGCAGCGGGTTTTTGTAATATTTTATGAGGTGAAAATTACAGCGGAGCAAACGAGGCGCGATCAGACGAGGATAAGCAAATGCACAAGTATGGGGACGGCCCAGATGCGTCGGTGACTCGAGTTGGGCCCAACTATCGAACTGTGTCCACTCCGAATATCTTTCAACAATTTTCTGAATTAGTTTCAACCATTGGATTGCATTTAACATAATTTAACGGCTCAAAGTAACAAAAAGAGAAAGAATTCTGATAAAATAGAAAATCTTTTTATGTTTCGTGAAATACTAAAATAAACGAGGGTAAATATTTAATCAATATTTTAAAAATACAAAAATGATGATGGTTTATATAATTGTACACGAAAGTAGGGAAAACTTTAATTAGAACAAAAATCATGGATCATTATCCATTTATATATATTTGATTTAATTACTAAAACTATAACGGTTGACAATTGTACAAGAAATTTGGAAATTATCTATATTAGAATATAAAATAATGGGAATATATTATCCACGCTTTAAATTAATCATTCAGCCGACGACGACGTCCGGTGAACGTGTAACGGTGTAAATTGAAACTGGCATTAACTTTCTCAGTAAAATCATTTGTTTCTCGGCGTTAAAACTGCATAATTGCATATACACCCACAAATTCAACGGTAGACATTTCACAAACTTTCTCTACTTCCCATGAATTTCAAAAGTGACACCAACAAGTCCTCTAACATAACATGAACCACCCATTAGTCCGCTGATAACTTGCTTTCAAACAAACCATAATAAAACTCTTTATTCAGAGCCCCCTCAACGTTCAGGATGTGCCATACACACATGATGACATGAACACCACATGATATCAATCTAACGAAAGCATAATTGCATAAAGCATCAACATCATACAATTCTAACAAATCATATGAATTTCATAGCTAGCCTTAGCGACTAAAAAGTTTGAAATACATCCATCTGCACCATCCCTCGTTGCAAATCAGATGTCTTAACACACATACCAAACATTTTGGATCATACACTAAATCTAAGATTAGTGGTTCAACCGTGTACACCCATGAGGTTAGATAACAACAGGTTCTTCTAAATAAACCAGACAAACATCCAGATGATGGAATGAAGATAAATATCAAGCAGATTTTACGAAATGCTGGGACAGCAATTTGGCAATCTCCAGGAAGCCAACAGAATCTTTTCCGTTGAAAATGGTCTTCAACTTCTCATCACATCGAATCTCCCTCTTGTTTGCAGGATTCTACAAATTATTATGTCAAGTGAAAGAAATTATCTTAACATAGAACTAAAACTTGAGACAAGAGTAAATGATTATAACAAGAAACTACTACTTCAAACAAATTTCCTCTTTGTAACTGGTGAGCTTGTCTAAGTACCCAACATTTTTGGAATTCATAGATTAGACAAGGGAAGTAATAATAGCTCAATTACAAGGTTCACCATAGAAAAAGGAGAAACTTGGAACTTAATGTAATCTCTTACAAATAAAAGGTTTGGTTATGATATTGTACTCTGAAATTAATTAATTAATTTGTTTTGCTGATTTTTAGCAAATACAGAGAATTAGCCGTTATGGTGTGAAACAAGAAAAAGTATTGAGTCTTGCTTCCAAACAGTGCGCTGACAGAAAGAGCAGCAAAATGACTTTCAAAATATGCAAAACGATGTAGTTTTGCGGCTGGTTCTGTCAACGTGCGCCTCGTTGAAACATTTGTTCGAGCATGTTATTTATTTCGTGACCAGAAACAAAGGAATATTTTCATTTTCCAGAATTAACAGTTAAACACACACACAAGGCTTTTTAATTTATTTTTACAGCATATTAAACAATCTAAACAGCAAAATAGTAATTTATGACAAAACAAAAACAAGAAAAACACACTTTAACTATTACAAAGCAGTCAAAGTGCTCGACGAAAAGCCAAAAAGAACTTGAACAATGGCAACTGGCAAAGAAGGAAGGAATAAAGAAAAGACCTGGAGGTCGTGTTGTTTGATATAATGCCAGATTTTCTTGACAGCATCGGAGCGAGAGGCCTCGTTGGCTCCAAGAAACTTGCCCAGTTGTGCAGATACAGGAACCGGTTTCCCAATCCCTCCCTTTGCTTTCTTGCCGGCAGCTGCTGTTGCTTCTGCTCCTGACTTCGCTGCTGCTGCCATCATTGTCCTACATCCTCCAAACAATCTTGTTGCCATTTTGCGAACAAATACAGAGTCACTCCGGCTAGAGCCCTGGGAATGGGAAGGGAAGCGAGGGTTTCTTGGACAAATGATTCCGCACTAAGCAGTCTTAAATAACCCCACACGCGCGCACACACGCACACACACCCCCAGAAAGAAAGTTAGAAATTTTTGAGGCTGGTCTCATGTTGAAACTGAAAAGACTAATTTACCCTCCGGAAGAGGGTGTAAAATTAAAACTTGTCATCATGTTCACTAAAAATGCCGTAATTTTGCACCATTTCTGTTAATTTCTCTAAAAGCTTGTTATCGAAGTTGAATAATACTACGTTTACAAAGTTAGAGCATGACGTATTATTTTTTATTTCATTCACATGGTTAGAATTTAGAAACCCTAGCCGCTCGTCTTAACCAGCGACCACCCTAGTAGTCGCGCCATCTCCGTTCCAACGGCACTAGATCGCAGTCGCCGTCGCTGTCACCTTCATCGTCACCGTCCTGATTATCCGCCACCAGCTCACCAGCCCTCGCCGTTTTCGCACTTTCCTCCACGAGCTCTCTCTGCACAGAAACCCCAGACCAGCGAGCTAATTCAAAGGAATTGAGCTCTAAGTTGTTGGGTCATGGGAACTGAAGAGTCAAAAGATCCATTGAAAGGGGTCGACTGGAAAGCCATTGGTAGTGAATTGCAGAAGGATCCTGGTGCAAGTGTGAAACCGGTTGTAAAGAAGCGGCTTCCGAAAAAGATTAGGCAAATTCCAGACTACTATTTCCTTCCACGAAGATCTTTAGCCACTGCCATAGCCTTCTATGGGTCCTGCATTGCTGGTGGAATCGGTGCTGGGATGCTGCTGGAGATCTGGATAAACAAGAAGGTTAAAGAGGATGGAGGAGTCATATGGGAGTTTGACAAATAGAGCCCTGGATCATAGGAAGAGTTGCCTGCCGTCTAGACAGTTGATTACCTTTCTTGATTTTCATTCTTTTGGAAAGTTAGATACAGAGGTGGTAGAAGGAACAGAAGATAGTAGAATGCTGTAGGTTCGGAATTGACATTCATGTTCCTAGCTTTGTGTAATTTTTGTTGCTAGATATTATATCTGTTTGGCTTTGATTGTGATTATGTTAGAATTTTACATTAAAAATAAGGATATGAAATGTTGGATAGATGAATATTTTTTTGCTAAAAAAAAAAAAAGTTGGAGCTTGAAGCATTTCATGGGCTACATGAAGAAAGCTGCAGAAATGTTTTCATCTGTACGCTCAAAGGAACAATGTTTTGGACATTCAATGATTGACAAATATATTTTGGAATTGTCATATGTAAGTTGAAGCTTCAGCCAGAGAATGATGAAGGAAGTTATGGCTTGCAATCAGCAGTAAGCATCATGGATTCGAGACAGCCATGTGATCTTGGTCGATGAGTCGATTGGGCTGATTTGAACATCATCAAGTATAAAAATATCCCCATTGCATTGCATCGCATCTGCTTATGATTGAATTCTTTCAGATGTGCTGAAAGAAGAGGAAAAAAAAAGAAAAAGAAAAAAACATTGCATCCTTTGATGAAAACAAATCATATACCAAGCTTGCTGATAATCTTCCGCACAAAACAATATTATTGGGCCGAGTAGAAACAACACATTTCACATATCATTCATGCCATGATTCAGCAATTCTCATTGAAATATTCAACCCATGAATAAATTTCTAACTACGAGTTCAAGCAAACATGTCCAATATGAGACATTATTTGGTTTTTGCAGCATAATAGAACTACAACGACAATTATAATAGCAGCAAACTATCAGCCAGGGCCAGTTTTCACAAATTGTCCAGACAGCAATTTGGCAATCTCTGGGATCCCGATCCTGTCTTTTCCAGACAATAAAGACTTCAACTTCTCCTCACCAAGAAGATCCTTTTTCATTCCAGGGTTCTGTAAAAGATCATAGACCAAGTTATGCCACTAGACATTTTTCATTCATGAAAAATGGCCGAGTAAGAGAATATGGATTACTTGTGAACAATAGTAGCAAATGTGGATATTTTAACTGATGTCCGCTTATTTCATACTAGTTGTTATGAAGTGTTAAATGTAATTATTTCGCCTTTTCTTATTGAGGGCATTTAACACAAGGAGTGGCATTATAAAGTGAAAAATAAGTAACAAACAAAAGTGGAGCAGATGAAACTATATTACATGTGTTCAGAGCAAGCCCAATAGATATTATAAAGCAAACTCAAGTAAGGAAGCAACTACAACATGCAACTTCTTCAAGTAAAATGCAGATGGTAAAAACACGAATATGTAATACTTGAATTGACAGCAATTTACATAACAACTATTGAAATAAAGAAAGTCAAATGCATGCCAGCAAGAGCACCCTTGGAGTTTAGTTCTACAAAAGGTTTTCAATTCTAATGCCCCTCACACATAATCGCAGAGTTTTGGTTTAATTTTAGGGGATTGACGAAAATGGTTAATTAATAAAAAATAATTTAAATAGTCCAAATAGAGTTAAGATTTCACAACAGGTATAAACATATGAGAAACCAAAATGGTTTTTTCAGTTAACAGCAATTCAAAACAAGAAAATGTTATTGAAAAAAAAATGAAATACAATCAATAGACGTAAATCCAAAATTCAGTTAGGACAATCATCAAACACTTGGAAGTGGCAGCATAATTAACAAACGACATCACAACTAATTTAAGTGGGAGCAAAAGGAATTGTAAATCTAACGACGTGCAATCAAATAAACCAATGATTTAAAAGAGAGACCTCGCGATTGTTGAGTTTGATGAACTTGGTGATCAATTTAGAAGTTTCGGAACGGGCAGGCTCGGGGATATTCAGAAATTTGCCCAACTCAGAAGTAGAGGAGGGTGCTATAGATTTGGTTTTGCCTTTCGCTTTGGCTTTAGCTTTGGAAGAAGTAGCAGCAGCCTGGAATTTGGGGCCGCCGGCGCCCTTCACTGCAGCCAGAGCTGCTTTGCCTCGTCCCATCGCAGCCATCTTTTGATCTACTTAAGTTGGATATGTTACTTGCTAGGCGCTTATATTAAGCTCGTTGAACGTATTTGGTCATTTTGTTATTTATTTTGTGATTCGTTTGTTTTAATTTAATCGAGTATTTTCTTTATTTTCTTTAGACGTTTTCCATTTCGTTAACTTTCATGGAATAGTTAACTCCGAAACAATAATTATCTTTGAATTTTTTTTTAAAATGGATAATTGAAAATTAAAAAAAAAGGAAAATAACAGCAAGAATGCTATAGTTGATGAACCTTATCGACCGAACAATTGTCAATCCTCAATCGTCGAACATGTTCACAAGATCCAAGATGCTATAGTAGTACACAGGACAAGCGAGATACAAAGACCTTTTGTCACAATGATGCTAAGCATCTTCGTATACTACGGCAAATACTAGACATACAAAAATAATAGCTCTCTTCGCTTGTTCCTCTAATGGCTTGCAGCGCTCTCTTAGCTTGTTCCTCTAATGGCTTGCAGCCTTGCCCTATAATCTCATCTCAATCTAGACTACAACTGATCATATTGCCTGAATGGTTTACTTCTGTAATGTATATCAGAGTCAGAATCTTCATATGTGCGTCGTGAATGAGAATGCTTGTGTCTGCTCTTCTCATTCCTATGATGTCTATCAGATTCATCCACAGATGTATATTTATACTTTTGCCTGCTCTTTTCTCGCCTTGGATGCCTACCCCAGTCAGAATCTTCAGATGAATGTGAATGCTTCTTTCTACTCTTTTCACCTACATTATGCCTGCCAACCTGATTTTCAGATGAAAAATAATGCTTTTGCCTGCTCTTTCTATTTCTATTTCTATTATGCCTATCAGTGTCTGAAGCTTCAGACCGATAAGCATACTTATCTCTGCGTTCTGTTATCAAAAGATGATAATCATAGTCATCTTCAGATGAATAAGAATGCATTTGCCTGCTCCTTCTACTTCTATGATACCTGTCAGAATCATAATCTTTGGATGAATAATTGTGCTTGTGTCCGGTTTTTCTACCACGTGTATCCCGTTCTGAATCATCAGATGTCCTAGATTTGGAATGGTTTCCCTTCTTTTTCTTCTTATGTTCCTTCTCCTTCTTTGACCTCCTGCCTTCGTCGTCAGAAGGTGAAGTCAACCCATCTTCATCAGAAACTCTTAATACTTTACTATGAGGTGATCCCTGCCTCTTGTGTTTACTTTTCTTTTTGGACTTCTTTCTAGGTTTGCTCGACAAACTGGTCAATAAGTCGGGTACACTATCCCCAGCCAGAAACCCTAGAATGTTGGGGGTGGAGGAGAACGATAAGTAAAATGTACCAGTTACTACTATATGATAAGAGGAAAAACAAAGTTCTGTGGCTAATGAAGAGCATTTACCCCCATATTCATCAAATATGTCCTCGGCAACTATCTGCTGATTGGGATCATCAGGTTTAAACCCTCCACGAGGAGGACTAAAATTTCCTGGTTGTCGCTTCAGCTCCCACTTGAGAGGCTGCATGGAACAAATAGCATCAGCAAGCTTTGTCATAAAAGTGCATAAAGCAAGCAAAATGTTCAAAATAAAGGGCAACGAAATATACATGAGCTTGTACTAGCTATAAACATATGTGCAAAATAACTTATGAGCTAGGCATCTTTGACATATGATTCCACAGGCGAGTGATTAACTGCTATGCATACTCATTTCTAGATTGCTTATTGGTGATATTTCACTTCACATACAAAACAGAAGCCACCAGAAGAGATTTGGATATTGCTCTCTATAATTTTTTCATTGGACTGATATTCATGTAGATTTTCATGCAAACTTAGTGACTTTTTAAAGATAGATTCCAGTGCCAGACATCCACCTACGAGACACAACAATTAAGAATCTAGATTCAAGATAGATTAATTAAACACCAGGTATGGAAATGAACTTTTTCAAGCTCAATTCTAGTCTCAAGGCTAACCATTCACAGCCTTTACTTAATTTTCAGCAAACACCAAAGAAAAAAAAACCTACCTCACTAGGATCTACGTGAGCCGTGATAGCAGTCAAGGGATCATCTCTTTTCAATCGGCTCTCTTCATTAGGCATTATTGCATCCTTCAGTGGACACTCACGATCACCACTTTGATGCCCAAAATTTCCACATCTTAAACATTTCACATTTCTCACTTCAACACCAAATGGTTTTACCCTTGCAGGAGCACCTGTCTCCAGCCTGGTTATTATTTAAAGCACATGCAACTAAGACTTCAGTATATTCGCATAATAATAGTTCATGGAACACAACCAATTGAAAAGCCAGAGCATTCCCATTTGAACTCTTGGAAGACCAATCTTAGTATGATAGCATGCATAAGCTAATAAAAAAAAAAAAAAGATTCAACTTAAGATTTCAACTGGCAAGAGAATATTATAAAATATTCACTGCATACAATAGATCGTTGCATGCGCAGCAGTGTCATAAATCTCAAACAAATAATACTAAGTAATTCAGTAGTATTAATAAGCATGCATAATAAATGCTTCTGGGCAGGAAAGATACATACCGTGGAGCATTTTTAAGGATTTCAAACTCTTCTTCAGTAGGTAAAGGCCGCCCAAAAACATCTTTCGGCCTTGGTTTCTTCTTTTCTTCACCCACAGGCTTCGACTCTTGTTGCCTACAATAAATACAAAACAACATCTTACATTAACAAAAAATGAAACAATTATCACAAATACTTTCTAGTGGCAATGATTAATGACAATAATAATAAGAATAACACAACACATTGGATTTGAAGCTGGTTCTTGAGATGAGTCTCCTTGTTTCTTCCTCTCTTCTTCAAGCTCTGCGGCCTTAGCACTTTCAGCATTGTAACCGGGTGGACGAACATACATAAAGCTAACAGCTTGCATCGTCTCCATCTAAGTCAATTCAACAGAATAAACAAATAACTTTACTGTAACCAAAAAAAGATAAAATTTCCATCTGGGGTTTTAAATTAAACGCTTATAAGTAGTAAAAATTGTACCTTTTCCTTGTCTTTCTTGGAGATAAGAGATGTTTGGCGAAAGAACTCCTGCTCTTGTGCATACTGAAAAGAAAAAAAGATTAGGAAAATTGGTTAAACAAATGAATGAGAACAAATTGAGGAGAAAAAAAGAGATACTTCGCGGGCCACATCCTCGGCGCGGCGCTGGCGCTGGGAATGAATCTGTTCGGCGATCCATTTGCGGCGTTGATTAGGGTAAGAGAGAGGATGCCATGGCTTCTGGTTTAAGTATGAATGGCTCCATGCGGTTCCGGCTTTCGTCTTGTAATCAACTTCACCTGATCCTACAACTGATGCTTTCTTCAATCTCTTCCCTCCTCCTTCCTCGTCTTCCATTCCGATGAACGATAGATGAAACGACGTTGCTGATCAACTGGCCATTAATTTGATAGTTTAACCGAAAAGTAAAAGAAAAAGTTTTAGGGATAATTTACATTTACAGCCTTATAATTTATAAAATCGTGTAAAATTTCAAAACTATTTTAATATTATAAATCAAGTCCCTCAAGATTCATGAAGTGTTGCATAATAATATAATATTACATCGAGGAAACTGCTTTTATGTCATTGGTAATTTTTGAAAATTCACAACAATAATAAATTTTCAAAGTGGTCAAGTTTTGAAATTATTCATATATAAAAAAATGCACGAACATTGTTACTACCTGAAGGAAAGTTAAGCCTCTCTTGCTTACTTTACTTTCGTTGAGTAAATTTATTCGACAATAATAAATTTATTCTACTTATAAATTTCACGTTATTCAATAAATATTATTTAAATTTAAGATTTATTTGAGATTACTTTAGGAAGATTCAAATGTAATTTTAAAAAAATAAAATTAATTTTAGTGTTTAATTTTTTTAAAAATTATTTTTAATTAAATTATCTCATCTTATAGCATATTTTAAAAAGTAGAGAATACATAACTTTTAAAAATCTGATTTTATAAATCTCTTTTATATTTAATAGCATTTCATGTATATGCTCATTTATATTATAAAAATATTAATTAGAAAATAAAATCACTATAGATTATTGTTATTACCAATAATATTGAGATAACAAAATAAAAAAATAAAATTAATAATCTAAAATATTTTTTTAATTATCAATTATTATATTTACATAATAAAAAAATTTATATACATGTTTATAAATGGTAAATAAATTTTATTCAACATGTTGTTTAATTCAATTATTTTTTATATTTAATAGCATTTCATGTATATGCTCATTTATATTATAAAAATATTAATTAAGAAATAAAATCACTATAGATTATTATTATTACAATAATATTGAGATAACAAAATAAAAAAATAAAATTAATAATCTAAAATATTTTTTTTTAATTATCAATTATTATATTTACATAATAAAAAAATTTATATACATGTTTATAAATGGTAAATAAATTTTATTCAACATGTTGTTTAATTCAATTATTTATATTTTTTTCAGTAGTTTATCAATAAAATTTATTAAATATATACTACTACTGTATTAAATATATACTACTACTTTTAAAATCAATACCATTTTAAAAATAAATTTTATCAAATGTTTAACTAATTTTCTTTATAATTAATTATTTAATAATATAAATAATAATAATTATTTTAAAAATTATAATATTGCCGACCAGTATTATCAATTGATCCTTATATATTGTGAAGGGATAAAGCTCGTTACGTCGTTGTTCTTGTTGTGCCCATATGGCTTCTGTTTTTTTGGTGATGACAATTTAACATAACTTTTTCTCGCTCAATCAATTAAACTGCTGCAGATAAGCTTTTTCTGAATGGTCTGGGCAATTATAGTTCATTTGGTGGATTTTCTGCTTTTCCATTTTTCACACAACATGAGCATTCCTTTTCTGTGGAGTGAAATCTGGCATGCAGTTAGGTTAAAAGAAAAAACAAAATTGACTTATCTAACAAGTCCTATAACTGATGCAACAAATAAAGGATCACACTTCTGCTGCTTCTAATTGGGGCCAAAATGACTAGAACATGATAATGCTTACCTAATAGAGGGAAACTGTTATTGCTCAAGCCTTAGCTAATGCTGGTTTAAAACCTTTAAATGAGCTGGTATGAATCAGTGTCATGTCATGCAATTTTTAACTTTTAGCTACTTGGTTTCCATATATGTACTGTTAGTTGAACCCATATGGCCTACTCAGATTGCCACTTCTCAATGCTCAATGAAAATCACAGTTCTTGTAAAGAAGAAAAGGACTTGAGAGGATACAGATTGCTTGTCCTTTCCAATTATTTCAGGATGCTGAATTGTGGCGTGGATATGCACTATGTTGAATGTTGAAAATGACATAGATTTCGGTGCCATTTCTTGCTTGCATGACTCATTGGAACAGCTTTGTCCCAACAACCAAGTTGATATTGTAGATATTGTCTGCTTTTTTCTTCACTCACACATTCTTCACGCTCACGGATTTGCATTTCGGGAGAACATGGGGCTTTTATGCCGACTTTGCTACCTATGTGGAATGTCACACTCCTTCTGGATAACTCTGCCTGTTGGAACAATAGAATGAGGAATCTAGTGTTAGTTTTATTTACCTAGTCATCTCTGGTCTGGTTCTATGTTTCTTTTTTTCCTTTTTCTTTTATTTTTTGATCTTGAAATGTTCAAATGGTTGGCACAATTCTAATGGAAATAGCCTCCGTTGCTTTTTTGACCAGAACATCAAAGTGAAAAGAATGATTTTTTCTTCATCTATAATAAAAAGTAAAAATATAGACAGAATAAAAGTAAAAAAGAATCTTTAATGATTCTTTATTCTCTTCTTTTGAATACGCCTGGTGGTTCCTAAATCACTCAATTTTCTTTGTTGTTGCAATCACTGGACAGTCTTTCGGTTTGACAAGCCCCAGTTACCCCACAAAATGTCCAGAATTGAGTTCTGCAGAAGCCTAGTGGCTTCAAAGGTCTGGTTGCTATTTTTTACCTTTCTCGCAAATGTGCAATGCATATGTCCTTTTCTTTGTTCTTGTTCTATAGAACATTCATTGGGTTGACAACGCAATAAATTAATAAATTTATTCTCAAATTAAAACTTGTTAGTATTGTCTAAGTGCTCTAGCAAAAAGGCTAATACATCAGCTTACAGAAAAGTTGATCAAAATGATCTCACATAATTCCCACCTAAGCCTAACATTATTCCTCAGTTTGAAGAAGGAGAAAATTCTTCAATTGTCACGTTCAAATGGAAGTAGACCTATGCTAAATTGACCT
Organism: Murraya koenigii; assembly: GCA_025617385.1. Lineage (NCBI taxonomy): Eukaryota > Viridiplantae > Streptophyta > Magnoliopsida > Sapindales > Rutaceae > Murraya > Murraya koenigii. The sequence goes on from CM046819.1 coordinate 23,860,666, forward strand.
TAACGTATACGACGCAGTGCCATATAAGCAATAAGTCGATATCCCACTAACATAAGGGCCATGATGCACACATCTGCCCACAGATTGTTCAATCCCATTGATTTTACAGCAGGATAGTCTGCAACCCGGCACAACTCTCCATTTGAGCACTCATAATAATCATCATCATCATATTGAATCCCGAGTAGCATCTTGTAACAGTAGTAGCTATAGCTCAGGTACTTGAGCCAGATTATGAATGGTGGGATTTGTTGGACATAGTATCCTCCAGCCATTAGGAAAACAAGAGTTGTGACAGAAGCTAAAGTAGTGGCTTGTTTGACATCCATGAGAATAGCACCAATTGCTAAACCAAGACCTTGTGCTACAAGGACTGAGTAAAGAACCGCCAGTAAGGATAAGATAAAAGTAACAGGATCAGCTTTAAGGCCACCCATCCAATATATTATGAAAACAAATGCTGTTGGAAGGGCCAGTTCTAGTGGCAGGTCTCCGAATGTTCTGGCTAAGAAGTATGATGAAAGGCGGTACATTCCAGACGATCTTTCCTTTATTAGCATTGTTCTTTCTTGGGGAAATGTAAAAACGGCATTGTAGAGAGGATAGAAGCCCCAGAACACAGAAAAAAAGAAGAGCAAAGCTACCTGCATCCGAAAGGAAAGCCTCATTCAGTGTCTATTAGTAATCAAAGGTACAGAGTATTAATTAAACCAATAGGCATATAATCTATGAACTAATTAGAATTCTTACTCGGTCTTCAATGTGAGAAGTTGGAGTGTGCCACCACAGGAGTCCACCAAGCACAGCAACACTAATGACTTGGAAAATTCTAAGCTTGTTGAAAGCTTCATACCTCCTCTCCCTCACTCCCCTTTGGAGCAGCACTTTGAACTGATGCCACCAGCTTGTGGACCACTGCTCTGCTTTCTTTCCATTTTCTGCATCATTTCAAAATTTTTAATTCAGATTAACTGAAAAAGAGAAGAAAACAAAAATAGGAGACTTTTTAACTTGAAGGGTGATAAGAGCAGAGGTAGCAAAGGAGAGAAAATTACTTGCAGAAGAATTTTTTGTAGAGTTGCAATCATTGGCGCCCAACTTGCTATGCTCATCTTTTAATTTTGTTGCAATGTTCTTCTCATAAGCAGATTTGAGAGCTTCCCTTACCAACTTCTGATCTTGGTCCGCGTTCTCACCTTGCTCAGTTGATTGCTTGTAATCAGGGCTTATTCCTGCAATTTTAGAACAATCTATAAATGTTTCCTGTTCCAGTTAATTAAAAGACAATGCAACAACTTGAGATACATCAATCTCTAAAAGATGAAATGATAACTCATGCACAAAATTACTTGGGATGTGATTGCATGTGGTTCTTGCTCACATCGTGTCACGCATGTGTTTACATATGATCACAAATGAAGATGACTCCAAAGTTTCTCATAGTGAAACTGTAGATGTTTGGGTTGGTGGGGTCTCATTTTATTCCATTTACATAATGGTACAAGCACCATTGTCAGTACGCCAAGTGATGTCCTATCTTAGTCTCATGTTAAAAGAAACCAAAGAGACTATGCAACAATGATGAGTTAACAAAAGGAAACTTCCCCACCACGTATAAATTTTGCAGCTTTCAATGTGGTTGTTAAATGATAGTAAAATATAAAAAAAAAAAAAAGGTGGGATAAAACTTACCATTTGCAAGATCAAGTAAGAGATCGGCTGGATTGACAGTCACTGACGTAGAGAAACCAATGGAGGAAAAGTATTCCAAAGCTGTAGAAGCAGGGCCATTATAGATGGCGCTGCCTTCAGAGAGCAAAACTACTTTATCAAACATGTGATAAAGTCTGCTGGATGGCTGATGAATGGTGGTGATGATGGTTCGGCCGCCATTTGCAAGCCGTTTGATAGTTGTCAGGATTCTTTGAGCCGTGGTTGAGTCCAATCCTGAGGTTGGCTCATCAAGCAGTAACAAGCATGGATTGATTAGCATTTCTTGGGCTATACTTACTCTCTTCTTTTCCCCTCCCGATATTCCTCTCACCAGTGGCCCTCCTATCATGCTATTCCGGCACCGTGTTAATCCCAGCTCAGCTATAACTTGCTCCACATGCTGGAGTTTTTCACTATACGTCAGACTATTGGGTAGCCTTAGCAGAGCAGTGAACAGAAGAGTTTCAGTGACAGTGAGATGTGGATATAAAATGTCGTTCTGTGCAACAAATCCTGTTCTTCTCTTTATGGAACCAGAAAAAGGCTGGTCATTGTATGAAATTTTCCCGGTTAACTTGCCATTAAGGCGTCCTCCGAGAGCACTGAGCAGAGTGGTTTTGCCACTGCCTGATGGGCCTAGCATAGCTAGTATTTCTCCTGGACAAACCATTCCTGTTATCCCATTCAGTATAGTCTTTTCTTTGGCTCCCCATGTTCCAGTACCACAGCAAAATCCTGTAGGCTGCTCCAATTTCACTTTGTAAACTACATCTTCAAACTGCGGATGCATAGGAAAACACACATAAACAAATCAAAAAACATGCACAGGTAAGGTATTTTATTATGTTAACATGACTTAGTGTGAGTAACAAATTAATCCTTTATCCAAGAGAGAAGGACCTTGAGAGTTATAGGACTCAAGATGAGCTGGTGAAGACCAGCAATTTGTGACTTGGGTTGTACGGCAAAGGCGAGCACCGGCTTGTTCTGAGGCTCAGTCGACATGTTAGAATTGCTGCTGCAATATTCAGGCTTTGGTGCTATGCAGTCGAGGGGCATATGGCTTAAATAATGAAATGATGTTAATTATAAGCTGTTTTAATTAGTAGTAGAAGTAGTGGTGGTGGTGGTGGTGGTGGTGGTAGTGGTGGTACTTGTGTATGATGATGATGATGATGATGGTTGAGAGAAGGGACTAAAGAGGAAGTTATAAGGAGTTATTTTTAATAACTTGGCCTTGGCTTCCCAAATTGAACTCGGGAGCTCACGAATATATAGAGATGACACAAATGAGGATTTGTGATTGTGCTGAGTGCCAAGGCTCCCCCATGGTGGGTTCCCACCTTCTTTCCGCTTAAATTATTCTAACACCAACTCTTAACCATTATTTATACTAATCTCTATATCTTTCCTTTTAGTTCTTTTTATCAGCATCTCTATCATGTTCCTATTGTAACCTTGATTGCATTGATTTTTTATGCAGCTAAGATCAGCGTATGACAATTGGAAAATCCATTAACAATGTAAGATACTTTTAGAACTAGAGACTAGCTTCAACACCTAAAAAATTTAAGTTGATTGGTAAGAGTTATTATCAGTATATTAATTGAGACAAGCTTTAACAAGTTTCTCATGAAATATGAAGATAATTATGAGGTCATGTGAATCCTAAAAAACATACAGATGTCTAAAAATGAACCAAGATCAAAAAATAAATTGACTGAGATGAAGTGAACATGTGAAAATCCAAACATGAAAACATGTTAGAAAAATTAATAAACCAAAAGTTTAAAGTTAATTAATAAAGACAATTCCTAATCAACCATTCTCACTGCCTTTAGTACTTAAATGGAACCAGATTCTAAGCACATGGAAGTAGCCAAGAATGATAAACATAGCATCAATGTTGCCATATTAGGAGTTACAAGCACGTTTAGCTGTTTCTCAAAAGAATAAAAAAAAAGGCACATTTAGCTGTTTCTTATTCTTGTTTTCTTATGTGCAAGTTGTAATAATAAATTGTGTGCATGTAAAACTTTGAGCTTGAAATGGTTAAAAGAGGGGGAAAAAATTGGAAGCAAGTTGTTGAATTGAATATGCTCTAACAGACAATTAATAGTGCTTCCCACCATTATTTCACACAAGGTGCCTAGATTATGAAGGGAGTGGGAGATCCAAAAACCTAATTGTATACAATTTATACATTACAAGGTTTCAAAGTCATTACCCATTTTTGTTGTGTTGTATAACATCTTTATATATACAACTTTTTTATTTTTTATTTTTATTTTTATTTTTATCTGAAAAGGAATTATCTGTTATTTATACAAAGCACTTTGTACATTATATGCTACTTGCATGTGAAAAATTGAGTACTGCTTAGCCAGAAGATAATCATTATGTTTCCCACCATTTCTCACATGGCATGCAAATGAACTATTTCTATCTGTCTTACTATTATAACACACAAACACAAACAGTGACACACACACACAACCTGTTATAGTTTTGATTGTTTCATTTCTATACGAAGTTAATTAGATCCTTTACAGTCTTTTCTATTTGATTTTGCTAAAGTGATTTGGTCACTTTCATATGTTCAAAATCGAAAAGTTTTAATTTTATTAAGTATAATGTTGTCAAATGTTCATTTGATATATCATAATTAGATTTAGAAATAAAAAATTTAAGAATTGAGGTACCTAAAATTTAAATAAAAACAAAAAAAAAGGCATCAAATTAAATCTCACAACAATTGTATCACAGGCATATCAATGTACAATTGTCTTAAAATGTTCTGTATATGTCAAAAAAGTTAAACACGGTCAATGATAAAAGATATCACAATCTATGGACTTTATTAGTCAATTGATTTACCCAAACACAAGGGGTTAAAAATCTAATTTAGTTAATACTATATGTAAAAGTTTTTCGTTGCTAGCTTCGTTCTTTTTATTCAACCCCTTTTACTTTCTTTGACGAAAGCTAAACAAAAAATAAAATGATACCAGATTAATGGCAGAAAAATATCTCTTTAATTATTTGAGCTCTAACACCTATGCTGCTTTGCTTAATTAATTGGTTTTGCTAGTCAACTTTCACTTTGAAATGTAGTGGCATAGGTCTACTTATCAACCTCGTACAGTATAAATTCATTAAAGCAGGCACTTTTTTAGGGTAACGTAATTAAAGTTTCTCCGGTTAGCAGTTATATATTTCTCTTTTTTTTATTTAAAAAAAATAAAAGGAAATACATAATATCAAAAGTTTGCAACATGTAACGAAAAATTCAGTAGCTCCAATATGACCTTTTAAATTAATTTTGTAATAATTTTCATATAATTATGAGTTTAGAATAGATTGAATTTATTTGTGAATATCTAACCTGAAACAAATTCTCTTTTTCTCTTTTTTTTTTTTTTTTATTCCGACTATATCTACGCATATAATAAAATTCTAATATCAACTAATTTTAATCTCAAGAATGAGATAAAAAGATTCCCTTCAATCAACTGCAGTTGAAAATACTATTAGTTAAAGAAATTCTATTATATAAAAAGACGAGAGTTTTGGGGTAAGTTTCACATGCTTTATAATATTCTGATTTCTGAGGACAATGACCCGATTTGACTTCTCTGCAATCCGTGCATTTGGGACCAATTTGAAGCAGTGAAAACTCGTGACAAGAAGCGAAACTGAAAACCTTTCCCAGATTCTTGCCCTTGGTTCTGTGCATGCATGCATGCATGTATAACACTTCTCTTTCTTTTCTCTTTCAAGTCAAAACTATAACTAACGATCGAATTTCGTTCAGATTAGTTATTTAACGACATTATCGCGTTAAATTTAAGCCAAGAGACAGAGTAAAGGCTATCTCAAGTCTCAACACAGGAGAAGAATTTTTATTTTGAAAAAAAAAACTGTAGAAGAATAATCATATTCTCAAAAGAGGGGCCTGGTTTGAAGAAACTAATAAAGTTATGATGTGTTTACTAGGGAAAGCAAAATACTAAAGATGAAATGGATTGTCCAAAGAGTTAGTGAAATGAATTTAAAGTGAAAGCAATGGCTCCTTTTCCATGTAAAGCAAAAACCGATTCTTTTAATCTATTCTCTTCCCTTTCTTACTTTTAAATTAATTTACTGTAGCCTTCAACATTCGTATCACCGAAATTCGATATGACCACTGCATTTATCATTGCTTATTGTTTATATATTATTATCTCTAACTAATGTTAATCACTTGAAGATGCTATGTGTGCTATGCTAAGCTAAGTCATCTCTAATTTATTATTCTTTTTTCCCCCCTTAATTTATTATATTATTTATGCTGAATAAGAGAGAGAGAAATGATTAAAGGAAAAGAACCCATCAATCTGATTCCAATATATATATATATATTTTTTTTCTTTTTCTTTGCAGAGCACTAAGAATGAAAGAAGTGTGATGGGGGGTCGAGAGTGGAGCCAGTCTCTTCAATGATCAAAGACTTGAGAGTTTTGGCTACTTGACATCGCTGGGTGCGCATCATGTTTTTGGAGTGCACCCCTTTCTGCTCCCCCAACTTGTTTATATATTATGCATTCGATAAAAATCTTTCACTTTTTCTTTTGTTTTAGCTCTTCTTTCTTGAAATATTCTTTCTCATTCCATTGCTCTCTCATCATATCTTTAATTTTATCTACACACTATTTAGCTAGCTTGCTTCATTTTTGCATGAATTATTCTCTCTAGTTTTGGGCATCTTTATTATTTATCAATGATTTTTATAGTTGTGCTAGCATATTATTTATTTGGGTATCTTTACCTTAATCAATGACACTTTATAGGTGAGTTCTAGAATATTATTAATCATGTCAAGTATTTTCATTTCACATCAAATTGCAAATGTTGTTTACTGCTAAAAAAGATAACCAAATTAATCTGATCCATGAATCAATCAACCAGCTCCACCCATTATTTTAAACTTGAAAAAATATATATATATATATATATATCATGCCTCTACATAGATAATGAAATTTTATAGCTATCATTATAATCAAATAGACAAAAAAATTCTGTTAATGCGATTTTGACTATATTATTCCATAACCACCAGCTTAGCTTGGCAACTGTTTTTTTATTTTATTTTATCATAGTGGAAACTACTCTTCTCTATATATAATGAGGATGACACGCACCTCGTTTCCTAATTTCACAACTAGCTCCAAAGCTATCATTAATTAGATATTTTAACTCGGTGAATCTAAGTGCAACTTTGTTAGTGAATGAGAGAAAAGGTGAGAATTGAGATTATGATTAAAGTTAATGATAATGAAGTGTTAAGTTAATCTCACCATAAATAATTGTACATTAAAACAAGAAAAGTCATCGTTCTTTTCAAAGTTATATACATATTATCATTATTAAATGTGGACTCAGTCCTTGACACTACTATTGTATAATTTCTTTTATAATTTTACAAGGCATAAAGTCTCTCGACAGCTATATAAAAATTCGACAGAGTACGAATGTTCACATTTGTGAGGAGTCTTCTAATGAACACTTGAAAAAATTTAAAATTTGGAATTGTAAACTAGACAATTTTTGTTCAGTTACTATAAAACTAAAAATAATATTTTCTAACGTCAAGTAATCACTATTTTTTTTGTTTGTCTTTTTTGAAGTAATCACTTTTTTCTCTTCTCTATCTTTTTATTTTATTTTATTTTTTGTCGTCTGCATTAGTAACTAGTAGTATTTCCCAAACACTCGCTTATAGAACTTATAATTTTATTAATATATTAAAGATTTAAGAGAAAACTAATGGGCATGCCACAACTCCCAACAGATTCATGAAACTCTTTGGAGGGCGGATAAAATAATTAAGAATTAATGAAAGCGATACCCATTTAAAAGTTGTTTATAATTGAAAAATGATTCAGAAAATTTTCAAAATATATATAGTTAAAAGTGGGACAAGTTAGATGCTTCGTATAAGTGAGTGAGTGAATAGAGTTAGGAAGTCGACAAGTGGCAAGCACTCCCAGTTTCTAGTGGCCCTAAGTGGGGGGGAAAATTTTGGTGTCGTGTTGTGCTTTCATCGATTGCGTTTACACAACCAAATCATTTGGTGGCGGAGGTATCCCACAGTCCCACTCAAAATTATTATCTATCATCATCTCCAATTATTATTATTTTTTATTAATTATTGTCATTATGAAATTAATAATGAAAATTGGATTTCCCTCCAAACTTTTCAATTTCTGTTTTCTTTGTCTTTTGTGGTTTAGTCTTTGATCTCTCTTTCTCACCTTTTCTCACTATAATTGTTGCTTTAACATCCTTAATCATTTTGTTGCCCCTCTCAAAACTTGTTAGTTATTAATTCTTATTAAGAGAAAGGGAAGATTAAACTCATAACGCAGTGTTTTAATCCTTAAACCTAAATACATTCTAATTTAATTATAAATTTTACTATTAATTAATAAATAAAGGGAAAGATTTTGATTGTAATCATAAATGTAAAAAAAAAATTAAAAAAAAATGCTGCTACATTTTTTTTTTTTTTGGGTTTCTTTGGACTCAAAATGGGGTTAATTGCTATAACTGGAGCTAAATAATCATATGGATGTGATGAGACATTTTGGTTGTCTTGTCTCACTATCATATCTTGCTTTTTGCCCACTGCAAATCTCTCCACGCTTCTACACACCAATTACTACGCGTGAGGGAAAAATCTAAAAATCTGTATTGGTTGTGACATCAAATTTGATCCGCCTATGCATTTTGTTGATGTAACAGTTCAATAATTGTAATATTCGTGGATTAACACTACACCCAGCTTTAATTCCTTTAATTCCTTCAATTAGCTCTGACCAGCGACTTTCATTACTAGTTTGGAATCTATTCGAATCTGTTCTCAACTCAAACATCTAACCTCAATCAGATGTGCTAGCTTCTAATTAGTTGAAGAAGGGGAAAAAAAAAAAAACCTAATATATGAGCAGTAGGAATTTGTTTAGATCCTACTAAATCAACTATGTTGTACTGTAGTTTAATTAGATATCTAAAATTAAAGCAGGTCGAATTTGCTTTTAAACAGTGAAAGTTAATTTAAATGCTTCTTATTTATATAAAAAAATAAATTACAGATTATCATCCAATCAATAAGTAACTTGTTTAACGACGACTGACATTAATTAAATTATCTTCTTCAATTCAACAACATTATAATGTTAAAAAAGCTGATCAGATTGAATTATTAAATAATAATGATAAGACTTAGATGTTAAATCTTTTTGTATCCAATTATTTAAGACAATGTAATGCTTAAGTTGCATGCTCACAAGAATAACAGATAGAAAGCAGAAGAGTCAAAACAACATCATTGGAAAGATGTGTTAAGGTGGCTAATAATTATAAATATGCATAAACTTAAAAGTCACTTCTAGGTGCATCCGTGGTTTTTCTACACTTTGGGTTAAAACGCTAATGAGAGTTCATTAAGTTAAAGCGACAATTACATTAGGTTTACAAGTTAAAGAAACAAACAAAATAAAAAGAAAGTTATTAAACAGAAGGATAAGAAACTGATCACATGATGAGGACACGAGTGATATAAATGTATTTATTTTTAAATAATGGAAAAAAAATTAAACTAAAGTAACACACAGATGAAATTAAAGGTGTGTGTTGTCGATATATCTTCTTTGTTTGTTTTAGTGAGTGTGATTCACATTAAACACACCCCATGTGACAGATACCAAAATCATGTCAATATATATCATAAAGAAAAAAAAAAGAAAAAAGAATGGTGTGTGCGATATCAAATATTATTCTCAGTAGTGGAGATGATGTGGATGAGGAGCATGACATGTAAGCAATAGAAAATAAAATAATGCAAAAAGCAATTTGGGGTTTTGTTTTTAAGATTTTGTAGAGAGACAAGAAGAACCCACAGAGTCACGCGTGTGCCCTCTTGTATATTTTTGATTCTTTGCTTTATTTGTACTCACAAATCACCCACTACTTCATCATCATCCATTAACTAGCATTTTCATATACATATTTGAGAAAAAAAATAGTGAAAACAGAAAGAAATCATGTCAATTGGTGGTTATTAGTGATGAAGTTAAAGATACTGTTTGTGTAATTATGTATAAACATTTACAGGAAGTTAAGATATTGGAAGTTAATAGAAATGTTTTCTTTTCTAGTAGTAACGTATATATCCATCCAAATTAATATCGATAAAGTTCTATATGAAGCCGGAATTGGACATATCAAGCGATCAGGTCATGTCGTATGTTGGCAACAACATATGGGGAGTTTTTCAATAGTGGATGGTAAACTAGTTCGTATTAGTGGAGTTGATTTTCTTTTAAACATTTACAGTAAATTAAACCAATTTTACACCTAAATGTCTAAACTTTACCATCGAATAATGATTTGTGGTTTTTGGCAGACTTATGATATACCTAATTATATATAAACATTGGTAATGAATATAAGTCTCAACGTTATCAATAATTGACGTTATATATATATACACCTTTTATGGAGAGGGACAAAATTCAAAAGAAAGTTAATTATTAAACGATCCTGAACGGAGATAACTAGAACTCTTAAGCTGTTTTAAGTGGAAGTGGAACACATATATTGTATGATAATTGAAATCATTATTATGTGGCTTGAAAATCTTTGTTACATATAATTTTATATACAACTTGGAAAGCACGCGCATTAGCCCTTTTCATTCTCATTCTCACGTAAGCATGAGACGTACATTAGCACTTAATTATGATAATTAAAATTAAGTTCAATTGGTTCATATATGTCATCCTATTAATCAAATAATAAATAGATAACTAATGGATCATTTTAGGTAGCTGTAGTAGCTTTCCACATGTACATTAGCAAATAGTAAACAAGAATGTTATATAACTTAAATTTTTTATCTTAAATAATCTAAATGATGTGATATTCATTAATTGGTTGATAAAATAAAAATAAATTAATTATATTATCTTACCAATCAATTAATAAATACCACGTTATTTGAAATAATTATTTAAAATATGTAGTATTAATCAATAACAAAATGTAGACTTAAACCAAGACCTAAGTGAAATAATAGTATTGTTTTTTTTATACACAGATAAAATGCAATCAACTAAAGAACTCAAGTCTTTTTTAAAATCGCTTCTGTTTATCCATTGTCCATCATCTCATCATCATAGTCACTCGTAGCCGAAATCCACACAGATGAGCTGGCAAGCTATATATAGGTTTGGGATCAAAATCATGAAATCGGTTTTGTGGATTTTGTTTAGATTTTTTTATTTGATTGGCCAATTATATATATATATTCATTGGTGGGAGTGATAATGGAGAATTTGTGTGGCAAAGACAAAGAAATGAGAGAAGAGAAAGCTAGCTGAAAAAAAAAAAACCAATAGAGTTACTCAATTGCCCTTGTCATAATATAAGCAGAGATTATTAATGGCTATAATATGAACAATGTTAAAATTTGCGGTTTGTGCGGAATGGTTGGCACTCTTATGAACTCTTATCTCTCATGCATGATTACGATTACAATTTACAATATGGTTACTTTTGATAGGTCACTCTTATAACATGCACACGAAATCGCATTATTATTAATTTTGGAAAAACGATCCTGATTATCAAAAGTCATAAAAAATGAGAATGAGTACAAGAATCGTTATCTAAAAAAAATAAATAGAATTGACAATATAATTTTGTTCACTTTTTTTAAATTAAAAAAATATTGATCGGTTTATATGAGAAAGATCAAAATAAAAAAAATATAAAAAAAAATTTGGTTTGAAATTGAAAAAATCAAATCCAACGAAAAAATTAACCAATTCAATTAAGTTTGATTCAATTTTTTATTTATATAAAATTAATGGTTAAATTTGAAGCCGAACCGACCGAACTTTTGCTCACCCGTATTAACCTTTTAAAACTTCCCTACTGTTAGTTATATTCTATTAATTACTAATGTTTTTGCTTCTATTACCGTTTTATCCTTGATATCATATTTATTATTGAGGTTTCTGTAACGGCTGCAGGTTCAAAAGCTTTGCAAATTGGAACCCAGAAAAATGTTATATATTCCATAAGTTGTAAAAAATCATAAATTAATATCTAATTTCTCTTTCTTATTCAGTTCTATTTAGTATTAAGGTGTTGTAATTTTTAAGTTGCACAGTATAAAAAAATATTATAATTATGAAATAAATGTATTAAATATGACTTTTAAATAATAATTATAAAAAAATATAAAGATATTATAGGTTTTGTATTATACAAGTGGTGGATTAAATCAACTTAACTTCTAAGCCAACACTTTAATACAAAATTATAGTTACTCAACTTCAATACTAAATAAGATTTTATTTTTGTTGGTGTCCAGTTTATCTTCTTCTTCTTCACCGGAACAAACAAAATCTAAAGTAAATTATAGATCAGTTGAGATAGCAGCAGTTTCCAACAATGGCGTTGGCAGTTTTGTGCATCGACGGCTTCGAGCAGTGATAGCTAATGCAAAGGATTGCATTGTGCAACATTAGTTTGTTGCTATCCCATCCAAACCTGCAGCAGGGAGAAGATGAAGAAGAAGTGAGACTAAATAGAAGATAAAAAGGAGACTCAATCGTCGATACATTATATAGCAGGAGTAAAACAGTAATAAAATTGTAATGAGGACTTAAAAACATGAGATTAATGACTCTTGATAAAGGGAATTGTTATATTTGGGATTGAAGTTGAGTAGTTGTAGTTTAAAATATATAGTATTAAATGTTTTGTAAATACTAACTGTTATAACTTAAATACTAAATTGATTTGATTTTATACTTATATAAAGAAAAATATATTATATCTTTACTAATTTATCAAAATTATTATTTAAAAATTATATATTTTACATAATATTAATTTTTATTTGATTAATATAATTTTTTTATAGTAATTATAGCTTAAAAACTACCATACCTCAATATTAAATAAAACTTGAATTCCTTGTTGATAGATAATTGTAGTTCAAATGACGTAATTACATGTTAGTACAAAGTTATCATTTTTTTTCTCCCAGTTGTCATCACATAATTCGTCAAATAACATGAAGAATTATATCAAGGGAGATCTAGTTTTTATACTTAATAATTCAACATTGCATTAAATCGAAGGAGCAAAATGTCGCATTTCGCATTTACATTCATACAAACAGTGGTGTAGCCAACAAATCGAATAAAGTGGCAAATTTTTAACCAATATAAAATGCTAACAAGGAATAAAACAGACAAAGAATTAGAACTTTAGCTAGAAATCAAGGCTTTAGCTTTGGCATCAAAATGGTCAAATCGTAGAAAGTTTAAAAAATGATTTTCGATATTTATTTTGTTCGTTTTCTAATGCTAAATTGAAATAGATTCATTTGTTTAATAGGTTCCATTCAATTCGGCATTTGGACTTAATTTAAAATTTACAACTGGAACTAAAAATTACAAATAGATGATTTTTTTAAATTGAACTTAAATTAATAAAAATTTAATCTAACAAGAATAAATTTATGATTTCAACTGAGAATAGGACATATAATGCAGGATGTTATGTATTGTGAGTAGCGTATCTTTTCGATGGCATAATTTTAGCTACAAGTATCCGTATTCGGCGCATAATATATCGTTTTGAAGTTGCGACGAGATGAACAAAACCCAGAACTGCCAAAGCCATTCTGGTCCGTGCTCGGCCCTAAAGTTTCATTTCTTTCCTAGTCGTTTTTAAATGTTAAGATTTTTTCCTATTTTTTATGATTCTTCTAGGATTTTTATCTTTTTTTTTTTTTCTACAACTTGGAATTAGTTTCTGTTTTCTTTGCCTTTTTTATTTTAGATAGGAGAATTTTATTATAAGATTATATTTCAGATTTGCTTATTTTGGTAAATTCGCGATATATAGGCTTGTTATAAAAGAGCCTCAAAACCTTAGTTTTATTCATTCAGTTTTCTTTTCAATAAAATTCGTATTATTCAGGAATGTTTGGTTTCCGTCTCAAACAATAAGCTTCCGTTTCATCAGTTGGTATCCGAGCAAATTCGCTTGTCATCATGGTACAACCACACGACCATAAGAGTCATTGTTCCGATGACATTGATCAAGGAATGCAGGCAACGTATTTGGAGACTATCAGACAGATAGTCGCAGAAGCATTCATGCAAAATAGCAACAATGCCGAAATTCTGAGGTTGGCAGCAATAGAGCAAGCAATCGAGGGTCTCAAGCTTTCTATAAACAATATAGAGAGAAGATTGCGAGAAAGAGACAACCGCGAGTAAGTTATTGAACCGCAAGAACAACTTTAGAATAATTACCGTGCCGCAGTAGTGCGTCAGGGCATTAATCACGAAGTAGCTCCTCAGAATTTAAAACCTGTGAGGCGAGTGCAGCCGCACATGCAGGAAGAGTTAGAAAGCGATTCAGAAGAAGAAAATGCTGAAGATTATGAAATGAAGCGCGGGAAGAGTTCGGATTACAGGATTAATATTGATATCGTAGATTTCCATGGTGGGATGCATGTTGAAGAATTTTTAGACTGGATAACAGATGTAGAAAATTTCCTATATGGATATTCCCCAGGATAAGCGGGTTAAGCTTGTAGCATTCAAATTGAAGGGTGTAGCATCTGCATGGTGGCAATACTTACATAATCGAAGAAGAGTTGCAGGGAAGCCATTAATTAAGTCATGACCTAGAATGTAGAGGTTAATGAAGAAGTATTTCCTGCCAGCAGATTACCAGCAGTAGTTGTATGTGAAGTATCAAAATTATAGGCAATGAAATTGCAATATGGATGAGTATACAAAAGAATTTTATCGTCTATACACAAAAAATAATATGGATGAGCTAGAGTTTCAGTCAGTTTCGAAATATCTTGGTGGATTGAAACAAGAATTGCAAGATGAGATTGTAGATGCAATTTGGGACAAAGAAGTTAGAAGAACGAAAGCAGCGTGCTGTATAGAGTAGACCAAGTAGTGTTGGGTTTGAAAATAAGCAGTAAGCATGGGTCAATAATAGTCAGTCACAACAACCAGTATAGCAACAGCTAAGGCAACAACCATCAAGGCAGCAGTTCCAACCACAAGTGCAGAACAACTCATATGCAAAGTCAATGTTGAATAAGTGTTTGAAGTGTGGTGAACCAGGACATCAATCGAATGAATGTCGTCAAAAAAATTTGAATTGGGTAGATGCTGAAGTTGGCGAGGCAGATGTGAACGATGAAGTGGATGATGAAGAAGCCTTGGAGTTAAAGGCAGATGAAGGAGAGTTGTTGAATTGCATTGTACAGAAATTTTACTAGCGCTGAAAGTTGAAGAAGATAATCAGCGTAATAAAATTTTCAGAATACGTGGTACTATTAATGAAAAGGTGTGCAACGTGATAATTAACAATGGCAGTAGTTAGAATATAGTGTCCAAGACACTGGTTGATGTAATGGGACTTTCGATAGAAAAATATCCAACACCTACAGAATTGGATAGATAAAGAAGGGTACAGAAATGAGAGTAACAGAGGTGTGTTGAGTTCCTTTCTCTATTAGGAAGGTATATAAGAGTGATGTGGTGTGTGATGTAGTGGATATGGATGCATGCCATGTATTATTGGGTAGACCCTGGCAGTTTAATGTCAATGCAGTCCATAGGGGAAGAGATATTGTGTATGAGTTTTGGTGGAATAGCAAGAATGTTTGTTTGGTACCTTTGACAAACAAGAAGAAAAATTCTAAGCTCGAAGAAAAGAATTTTTTCTGGCTATTATCAAGAACCATCTAGAGAAAGATTGTGATGGATGTAAAAAATTGCAGAAAGATGATAAACTTGAGGAGAAGGCTATTCCTGAGGAAGTGCAGCCCTTGTTGGCTGAGTTTGCTGACATTACACTATTAGACATGTCGGATGGGTTGTCACCTTTGCGAGATATTCAGCATTATATAAACTTAGTCCCCGGTGCAAGCTTACCTAATTTGCCCTATTATCACATGAGTCCACATAAGTATGCGATTTTACAAAACAAGCTGACGAATTGTTGCATAAATGATTCATTCATGAGAGCATGAGACCATGTGCTCTACCAGCATTATTGGTGGCTAAAAATGATGGAAGTTGGCGAATGTGTGTGGATAACAGACGAATCAACCAGATTATCGAGAAATATCGCTTTCCCATTCCTACCTTGCGAGATTTGATAGACCAGTTGGACGGTGCTCTGATTTTTTCAAAGATAAATTTGCGTAGTGGGTATCATCAGATTCGGATTAGGCCATAAAATGAATGAAAGACAGTGTTTAAGACAAAGGAAGGGCTATACAAGTGATTCGTGATGCCATTCGGATTGTCCAACGCACTAAGTATCTTCATGTGTTTAATGAACCAAGTTCTTAAACCATTTTTCTGTAAATTTGTTGTGGTATATTTTGATGATATTTTGGTGTATTCTGTTAATGTGGTGATGCATTTAGAGCATTTGAGGATGGTTCTGGAAGTGTCAAGAAAAAAACAAGCATTACATTAATCTGAAGAAATGTAGTTTTGTACAGAATAATGTGAATTTTTTGGGTTATTATTGTTAGTACAGATAAGATTCAGGTTATTGAGTCAAAGATACAAGCCATTAAATATTGGCCTATGCCCAAGACAGTGGGTAAAGTTAGAAGTTTTCATGGCCTGGCAACGTTTTGTCGGAGGTTCATTCGTGGTTTTAGTACGGTAGCCGCACCTATTACAGAGTGCTTGAAGAAAGGAAAATTCAAATGGGGAGAAGAAGAAGAGGGTAGTTTCGCTTTACTAAAGGAAAAGTTGTCTACTGCTCCTGTATTGCCTTTGCCAAATTTCAACAAGTTATTTGAAGTTGAGTGTATGAGTGTATGAGTGAGAAATTGAATAAGGCATGACAGAAGTGGTCTACTTGTGACCAAGAGTTTTATGCTATCCTTAGAGTGTTAAAGACTTGGGAGCATTACTTGATTCATAAGGAATTTGTGCTTTATAGTGATCATCAAGCACTAAAGTACTTTAATAGCTAGCAGAACCTGGGCAAGATGCATGAGAGATGGGTGAGTTATATGTAGAAGTTCATTTTTATCTTGAAGCATAAATCTGGGCAATAAAATAAAGTGGCAGATGCGTTAAGTAGGCGAGCAACTTTACTAGTAACTCTAGTCAATGAAATTACTAGTTTTAAGTGGTTGAAGGAGTTGTATGCGGAACATGATGACTTTGCGTACATTTGGGATCGCTGCATTAACCATCAAAATGCAGAGGATTTCCTAATATAGGATAAATATTTATTCAAGTCCAACTAATTATGTGTGTCTCAAAGTTCTTTGCGGGAACAAATAATCCACAAGTTGCATAAAGGAGGATTAGGCAGACACATGGGTCGAGACAAGACTAAGGCTCTTGTAGAAGAGCGTTATTATTGGCCTTAACTAAATAGTGACGTGTCCAAGATTGTGCAGAGTTGTCGGATTTGCCAAGAAAGTAAGGATATGAGTAGAATATTGGTTTGTACATGCCTTTACCTGTTCCTTAAAATATTTGGGATGGATTTTGTGTTAGGGTTGCCGCGTACAAGGACGGGTCGAGATTTAACATTAGTTGTAGTAGACAAGTTTTCCAAAATGGCACATTTCATTGTATGTAAGAAGACTGAAGATGCTGCTTCAGTGACACATTTATTCTTTTGGGAAATAGTGCGTTTGCATGAGATTCCAAAGACTATCACTTCTGACCGGGATGTCAAATTTATCAGCAAGTTTTGGTGTTATCTCTGGATAAATTTGACACGCAGTTGCAGTTTAGTAGTGCTTTCCGTCCACAGACAGATGGGCAAACAGAGGTGGTCAATCGCACTTTGGGTAATATGTTACGGTGTGTGTGTGGTGACAAGCAACGGAACTGAGAAACTGTATTGCATCAGGTTGAATTCGCTTACAATAGCATGGTGAATCGATTAACTGGCAAGACAGCTTTTGAGATTGTCTATACTAGTTCTCCAAGACAAGTTTGTGACTTGGCTATTATATCACCAGCAGCTGCAGTTGGGGAACGCAAGGAAGTAGATAATATGATAGAAAAGGCTCTGAAGATTCAAATAGAAGTTCGAGTTCACTTGGAGGCTGCCAATGAAAAGTACAAGGCTGAAGCGGACAAGCATCGGCATAAAAAAGTGTTTGCTGAAGGTGATTTAGTGATGGCATATCTGTGGCCAAGTTGATTTCCGGGCATTTCCGCCAAATTGGAGAAGTGCAAGTATTGACCATTTCGCGTGGCTCGGAAATTTAATGATAATGCTTATGTACTTCAATTACCTGACAATTGGAATATCTCTCATACTTTCAATGTAACTGATTTGTTTGCATATCATCCCGACGATGAGGAGTTGTATGAGCCCAACTCGAGGACGAGTTCTTTTCCAAGTGAGGTGGACTGATGCAGGATGTTGTGTATTGTAAGTAGGGTATATTTTGGATGACATAACTTTGGCTACAGGTGTTCGTTTTCGGCATATAATATACCGTTTCGAAGCTTGTGACGAGACAAACAAAATATAAAAAGGGCAAAGTTGTTCTGGTTTGTGCTCGGCCTTGGAAATTCCTTTTATTTCCTAGTCATTTTTAGATTTTAATATTTTTTCCTATTTTTTCCTTATTCTTCTAAGATTTTTATCTTTTTTTCTACAACTCGGAATTGGTTTATGTTTTCTTTGCCTTTCTTATTTCAGATAGAAGAATTTTATTATAAGATTATATTTTAGATTTGCCTATTTTAGTAAATTCACGATATTTAGGTTTGTTATATAAAGGCCTCAAAACCTTAGTTTTATTCATTCAGTTTTATTTTCAATAAAATTCGTATTATTCATAAACCTTTAGTTTCTGTCTCAATAAATATTAAACTTTCGTTTCGTCAACATATCTCAATCTTCTTAAAATTTTAAAATATGCCACAACAACTTCTCCTATAAATCTCTTAGGAGTATTTGACACTCCTTATCATCCTTCATTGCATGGAGTTGCATTATAATAGAAATGCAATCCCATGTTTGTTGCTGCATCACCATAATGTAGCCACTTGCTGCAATTGCTAAATCTGATTGGGAGTCGAGTGTAGCTAATACGGCAATTTTACGCATTAACTTTTTAAAAAATAATAATAAATAAATATAAAATTTTAATAAAATATAATATTATATTTTTTATTATATTAAAAATATAACTAAATAATCTATTATATATTATAATAATTAATATATAAAATTGATTAAAAATTTAAAATTTAAAATAATTAATAATAAAAACTTAAATAATATATTAAAAATATAATATAGTATTACATTATTTAATTATATTACAATAATTGATATATAAAATTATTTATTTTAAAATAATTTATATTGATGTTATTTTTTAAATATATAATTTAAATTAATTAAAGAATTAATACAATATAATATAATATCAAACATTATATAATATTATTATAATATAATATTAATACAATATAAAATAATATAATATACTTATATGAAAATAATTTAATATAATACAATATAATACAATATGTCAAATACATACTTACTATTTTCGTCACTGGATATAAAAATATGTATAAATTTGAAGAAGCTAGCTACCTTTATGCATTGTCAAAGGGATGAGGCTTGTTAAATCTCCTTATTTTATGTCATATATTTTTCTATTAATTGAATATAGCCCCTTTTATTCCGCCGAATTTTCTATAAAGAGGAAAAAGGCCATGGCTAATTGGCTATATATCATCTGAAAAAGAGTGTCTAATCCAAAATTGTACGATTACCGACAGAGATTACAGTTATGATATGCATTGTGTCATCTCATGTCAATTTTATCAAACAATTCAACCAATGTCTTTGTAACATCTCAAGCATTTCTCTTTTCTTCTTATTTCTATTTAAAATTTTCTACTTAAAATTTTATATTATATAAAAGGAAATCATTTTAAGTGACCACCGTAGATAGAAGCTTGTTCAAAGTTCCATTAAGCATGGGACATAACATAAAATTAGTATTATATATACAGTAGGGCTTGAATTTCATGGGGATAGTTCATAATGATAGCATTTATACAACTTTTTTAGAATAATTGCTAAATGCGCCACTCGGCCTATATAAGCCGAGTGGTGAATCCATGTGACCATGTCTTCACACTAGTGATCGCATGGTGTCCGGTGGGACTCTTTACATTATTCTCTCAATTAAAAATTAGATCGAGGTAAGTATCTCTTTGTTGGTTCGTAGATAAAGAGGGTATAAATTAGATAAAGAGAATATAAATTAAGACTGTGGTATAATAGAATTAGAGTATATTTAAGATTGTAGTTGGGTTGTTGTAGTTTTAAAGTTACAGTATTAAAATATTTAGTAAATACTAATTGTTGTAATCTAAAAATTATATTAATATAATTTTTTATTTTACTGATAAAATATCTTTAATAATTTTATTAAAATTATTATTTAAAAATTATATGTACTACATACTATTAATTTTTATTTTATAATTATAATTTTTTTTACAATAATTATAACTTTAAAAATATAGCAGACATTTCATATAAATATACGTAGACTTTTGATTTTATAATATATATTAGTGATTAGAAAGAAAAAGAATAATTGCTAAATGCACAGTGCGCATATCTAATCGTACCTACCGAATTTGTCAGTCATTTCAAAAAAGAGATAATAGGGACTTGTTTCTTACAGATGGACAAACTATCTCCTTCTTTAAGATTTTGTAAAGTTCAGGGAATGAAATGTATAAAATCTTATTTTATACTTTTGGTGATTTCATTAAGGGGTTGGAATCTTATTTGTTACACATGGGAAAAATATATCCTTATATGAAAATGTATAAAATTCTTAGGTTCAGAATAGTTATTATCCCTAAATTTGTTTTGAGATGAGTACTCATGGGCCTTAACAATGAGTTTTGGGTCCGGCCCAGTGTTTCAGAACTACAAACAGCAACAAAAATGACAGAATAGAAGAAGAGAAACAACAGATCAATCTCATTCACCGATCAGAGTTGGCCAGTCTGATCGGGGAGAGTCGGAAATGGCATTAGCGCCGGGGATCTCACGGAAGCTGAAGAAAGTACTAGAATCAAGAACAGAAACTCCCGATCTGATAGCTTCGCTTAAAACGCTCTCTACTTTCTACGAAGATAACACTCCACACGCGCGTCGCAACCTCAGATCCACCATCGAAAAGCGCGCGCTCTCCATCAATCTCGATTTCCTCCAAGCCTCAAACGCCGCTCAACAAGTAACTCTCTCTCTCTTCTCTTCTCTTCTCTTCTCTCTTTATTTCTCTCTCTCTCTCTTTTTTGTTCTATTAGGATTTGTTTTTTTAATGATTTTAGGCTCTGGATCAAGTTGAAGAGGAGGTTAATTCGCTCGCTGAATGCTGTGACAGGTATTTTTTTTTTTAGTTGTAAGAATTTTAAGTCAATTGTAGTAATTTCTGATTTGTGGTAGCTTTAGCCTGAAAATGCACATATGCACGCATAATATTTGATTCATGTTGTGCTTCACAGGATTGAGAAGGCATTGAATAGTTGTAATGCTACCACTGGTAATATTATTGAAACCACAGAGAGACTCAAGCGAGAACTTGATGTGAATACACAGAGGCAAGAGATTGTTTCATGCTTTCTTCGTGATTATCAGCTCTCTAATGAAGAGGTTCAAGATTAAGCCTTTGATTTTGAAATGTGCCTGCAAATTGAACTTAAATTACTGTGTTCGTATTCATTTATGGTTTTTGTTTGTTTTAATTGTAGATAAATGCACTGAGAGATGAAGATCTAGATGAAAGTTTCTTTAAGGCGCTTGCACATGTTCAAGAAATTCACGCCAACTGCAAAGTTCTATTAAGGACACATCACCAGGTAAAGTCTCTCTTTCTCTTTCCAATCCAATGTAGGACAATTTTGGACCTTATATGGCAAAACTTATTTTGAATCATTTAAGTCCAAAGTTAAAGACGTAATAATTAACTTAGACTCATTAAAACCCAATGGTTTTATAACTATATGAAATTGAAAATTGTAAATTACCTTTTAAAACTGGATCAGCAACATATAAAGATTTTTATTAACCGCCAAGACACCTTCTCTTGGCCAAAAGTCTCCCTGCTGTCATAAGACCTATGCGTTTAATTCTAGGCTTTCAGATCAGATTAAAGAGTAATCTTATGAAATCTTTGTAAGGAGGGTGGGTAGATCCCCTTTGTGGATGTGTGTTATACAACCATTCACATTTCCTCACTAAAGATACATTCACATTTTGGCTCAGTATATTTCTGCTTTTGTGTGTGCCAGTATCACAATTATATTGAATTCACTTAATTTGCAATTAAAATTAGTAATTATGGCCACCTCTTAGTTGGTTTACTCCCTTTTATTTATGTATTCAATGTTTCAGGTACTCAATTTTTACCCTATGTTGAAGATTATTTTTCTTATTCACATGCTAATTACTAACTGAGAAGGACCAAGATTTGCATTTTTGGTTGGCCTCCTCCTTTATTATTATTATTATTATTGTTATTTGCTGAATTAATGATGAAAATTGTGATTCACTTGCAGCGTGCGGGTTTGGAGCTGATGGATATGATGGCTATGTACCAAGAAGGAGCCTATGAGCGCCTTTGCAGGTAAAGCTATATTATGATGGCTCTCACAGCTATATGTTTTTTTTTTAAAAAAAAAAAACATGCACTGCTTTGGTTTCTTAGAACTTAAGTTAAGTTCAATTTTTCTAGGTGAGCAATCTGATGTTACTGTAATATTTCATGTAGTTTTCTTTTAGTCCCACTCTTGCTCTGTGGTCTATTATTGAATTTCCAGATATCAACTTTTGGGAAGCTTTTGCCTTTTGTAAATCAAATTTTGATTTTCATAATTTGTTAATCTTTTATCCAACATTTAATCTTTCATCCGACATTTATTTGCTTCGATGGTATCTGAACAGATTATATGTAAAATGTATTTTGTTCCTTTCTCCTAGGTGGGTTCAGGCGGAGTGTAGGAAATTGAGTGACACTGAGAATCCTGAAGTTGGTGAACTTTTGAAAACAGCAGTTCGATGCCTCAAGGAGAGGCCTGTCCTTTTCAAGTATTGTGCAGAAGAGGTGATTCTATTTCTTTCTAATCATATCATTAATAACTAAACTATGCTTTCCTAGAAGCTTGTATATGACTTCACTTCTTATACAGGTAGCGAATATGAGGCATAATGCATTGTTCAGAAGATTCTTAAGTGCTCTTACACGTGGAGGGCCTGGTGGACTGCCAAGACCTATAGAAGTGCATGCTCATGATCCCTTACGATATGTAGGAGACATGCTGGGGTGGTTACATCAGGTGTGACGCAGGCCTTTTTTGATGGATTTGACTTTGGTCTTCTGATATAGCTGAGTACTTTTCTACATCTGTGAATGAACTTTTACTGTATTTTTGTTATATGTTGCTGTCCAAGCAGGCACTGGCGTCGGAACGGGAACTTGTCCTAGGGTTACTTGATCCAGATGCAGGAGATACTGGATTAACTGCCGGCCAATTTTCCAAGAGTGAGAATGGATCTGGCAAGACTGATTCAGACCTGACATTTGTTCTGGATAGAATTTTTGAAGGAGTTTGTCGGCCATTTAAAGTGAGGGTTGAACAAGTCTTGCAATCTCAACCCAGTCTTATAATCTCATATAAACTCAGTAATACCCTGGAGTTTTACAGCTATACTGTGAGTCGAGTTCTATTCCTCTTGTATTCCTTGTTCTCTATCTCTGCTATGATCTCTTTTGTCAAACTTTTTTTTTGTTATTGTGTAGATATCAGATTTACTCGGGAGGGAAACAGCCCTATGTAATACTCTTTGGGTGCTGAAGGAAGCTGCTCAAAAAACATTTTTTGACATTCTGAAAAGTAGAGGAGAAAAGCTTTTACGGTACCCTCCCCTTGTCGCTGTTGACCTTTCTCCACCTACAGCTGTGAGGGATGGAGTTTCTGTGCTGCTTGAAATAATTGAGACCCATAACAGTATGATGGTTCCTGCTTCAGGAGAAACACCTGATTTCAATCTGGTTATATCTGCTTTGCTGGATCCCATTATCCAGGTATGTTTGTGTTTCGTATTAATTCTCTCAATTGCATTATATTTAGTGGCAAACTACTTTTGGCCGGTTAACACTGGAAAAATTTGAAACAACAATGTAGCACTTTTTCCTCTGCAAACAGATGTTGCCTCTGGAGTTGGGAGGAAGGATAAAGAGGTTTCAGTGTAAACCTTTGAATTGTAACATTTACCTTGGAAATGAGAACGGAATGGTTTCTTTGTATTTTAGCTCTAGATAAACTCATGCTGAATTTTATATGGGCGGACTAAAGTCAGGCCTTTGTAAAACTTGTTTGAGATGTTTAACCACGCAGTTCCTTGTGGAAAATTTTAGTAACTCTTCTTTCTTAATTTTAGCAAATGAGATAAAAATTCATTTTTCTTGCTAGAATTTAGAAATGATGTCAAATCCATTCCTTCCAATTGCAGATGTGTGAACAAGCAGCAGAAGCACACAAGTCCAAGGGAGCTGGTCACTCACTGAGAAGAAGACTGAGTTCTGACTCAGACCACATGAGTAAATCATCAGTTGATGCAATATTGTCGAACAGCAGCTCCACCGCATCCACACAGGTTTCTCCTTACCCGTTTCCTTGCTCTTTTCAATTCTAATTTTAGGATAATTTTAGCTCCTATTAAATTGCAGGTTTTACTGGAGATGTCCTTACAAATATTTTGAGCCATACTTGGTAGAAATCATTGTGAAAAAACTAATGGCCTAATAGTTAGGACCCTTTCTATTTATGTGTATGGTGTAATGGAATTAAGGCTTTTATCTTTGTGCGAGTGTAAATGCTTAATTGTTTTTGCATTCTAATCCCCTAAATGTTTTTTTTGCAGAGTAATGAGACACCTTCTAAGATCTTCCTCATCAACTGCTTATGTGCAATCCAACAACCATTGATTGGTCATGAAGTGGCTGCTGAATATGTGAAGAACCTTGGATCAATGATAGATAATCACTTGCGAATTCTTGTGGATAAAGAAGTTGATGCCATTTTAAGAAGATGCCGCTTGTTGCAGAAAATGCATCACTTCCGTAGCAAGGAGGTTAGCCTCCCTCTGGCAGATATAGAAGAAACTTCTGCAACATCTCTTTCGGAATGTTTAAAGGCATTCTTTGGGCTTGTTTTGGGAAGTGAGAGTTCTCTGCCTGAATTTGAGTCATTGCAGGTTCCAAAATTGCGATCTGAGGCTTGTATCCAGGTGGCCAGGTCACTTGCTGAAGCTTATGAGCTAATTTACAAGGCAATAATGGCTCCCGAGAATGGCTATCCAGACCCCAAGTCCCTAGCTAGACATCCTCCAGATCAAATAAGGACCATTTTGGGAATATGATGTTAGTTAGGAGTTTTTCACTTTTGGGAGTTACATACTTATAATTTTTATTTTTTGTTATTAAATAGGAAAATCTTCATAGCAGTTCAACGTCACATAGGCATGTTGATGAGCTGCTTTTCAAGTCAACTGAAAAGGAGATATTACATGTATGTTTTTGTTTCTGTAAATGAAATAATAATCGTCATTATTGTGTGAATTCTGTTTAGGTTAATGCGCTTTCTTTTGGCAAGGACGCAGGGCACAGATATGTCCCGGTATTTTTCAAGTGACAATTTAAAAACAATAGAGAACAAACAATAAAAAACATAAAGGAATTTTGGATTCAAAATGGTTCTCACTTTCATTCAACAGAAATGTTACAAACCTTTTGCAGAATCCAGTCTGTTATTAAAACAAGTCATGAGAAAAAAATAAAGTGGAAGATGAAGACGAGGGCTAATAAGTCCTCTAAAAACTTCTTCAAAGACTAGAAGAAGAAAGCGAGGGCACAACATAATCAACGATAACCACGCCGTCCAAACAATCCTTCACCTTCTGCTTTTGCAGATTCACCAACTCCTCATTCGAATCTGCTTCCTCCATCTCTTTCACGCTCTTAAAAACAGCAATGGAAGCAATCGAAAAACCTTTGGCTCGGGCAGAAAAATTTTCTCCGCACGTAATTTGCTGAATTCCCCCAAAACTCTCCTTAATTCCCTTTATCACCCCATATATCTCATTCTTCGCATCCTCCCCAACACCCTCCTTCAATTTCAAAAACGAGACTCTCACGGCTGACCCCGGAGGTAAGACAATCGGATCAGGAGTTGGATCAGCCTCCCAATCAACAGCCATGATGTCCTCACAGATCGGGAGCACTGACTCTTTGACCACGCCCATGTGGTCGGGGTGTTGAGAGTAAGTGTCGAGGTCCTCTTTGGAGCTATAGCGGCTGTGGAGCATGTGAGTGAAGGTGAAGAGAGATGAGCCGTTTCGGAGGACCGGACCGCAGGCTAGGTGTCGGACCGGGTCAAGTGTGACCAGGCCGTTGAGGTTGTTGATCATAGTGTTCACTTTTGACGAGTCGGTCTCGGGTTTGACCTTGAAAAGGACGACGTGCTCGATGGTGTTTGACATGTTGGCTTTAACGGAGAATCTGAATGAATGGGGTTTTTTCAGGTGTTTGGGCGGCGAGAAAGTTTGGGAAAGTTTCGAGAAAACTAGCGGGCGTGGTTTGAGTGCCAGGCCAAGCATATTAATCAATCTTCTCAGTGAGTGAGTGACAGAATGAGCGAGTGAACAACAGTCAAACTCAAATTGAAGGGTTCCTTTGCTCTTATTTCGAGTTTGTGAAATGTTGCACGCGCTACTGGCGCGTAGTGCGTGTTTACTTTGGGTTCTAAAATTTGGCCCTCTTGAGTTTTTTAGGCGGGCCAGTCTGGACCATGAGAAAATTTGTTGTATGCATGCGGAAGTTTGTATAACCAAGATTCTGTTAAAACATGGTCTGCATGTCCGGTTTAAGACAAGCCGAATGTACTGCAATGGTGCATTTACCATTTGTTAAGCGGAATGAGCTGCCTGAAATCATAATAACAATTAAAATAAATTATTTATGTAAGAATCGAAATTAAAATAGATTTTATTATTAATTTTTATATTTATTTTATTTTGTGATTGAAATGAATTGTTTTAAATTATTAAAATAACATTAGTTAATTGTTGTTATTATTTATTACAATAATTGTCACAATTATTATTATTGTTATTGTTAATAACAATTACAAGAATAAGAATAATAACAATAACAATAATATAATAATGTAATAATATTTTAATTAAGAATAAAAATGAAATTACAAAATTTGGGTGGGTTAAATGAGATTCAAGAAATGAGAACTTAATTCTCAACTCCCACGAGAATTAAGTTTCTATTTCTTAATTTAAAAACATGTGAATCTCACTTATTTTATTTCCATTTTTCACTTCTATTTTAACAAATAAATACTATTAATTATTCTAATTCTCTAATTCCACGAATAAATACACTATAAATTTGGATATATATATATATTGGTAGGTACGAGCAAAGGAAGAAAAATAAAGAAAAGTAGTCGAAACTTTCCTATTTTTTAATTTTTCATAGACATGTCTCGAATGACAGTTCAAAATTTTGTTCATTAGAATCATCCCATCCTTGGACTTTAGGCAATTCAGACAGTGATGCCTTTTAGATGAGTTGCTTTCAGCTGAAATATAAAAGAAGGAGAAATTCCATTTTCTTTAGTGATTGAACAATTTGTTTGCTGCCTATGTAATAAAAATCAACGTTACCATATGGCATGTGAATTCTGTTTGGATTAATGTGTTTTCTGTCGCCAATGCCAGGAATTTGCTCATCCAATGTGTTTTCCAGCGCCAATGCCGGGAGTTTGCTTATCTAACTTTTGAAAATCCTACACCTTTATAAGTTTTATTAGGGCGCACAATTGTGTTTATATTATTAAATCAAATTATTTGTCCTTATTTGATGACTTTGTTTATACGTGTAGGGATATAAGAGAAGAGAAAGTACTGGTAGTCTGAACAACAAGTAAACTGTTTTTATGTGTTTGAAATAGAGATATGCTCTGGAAAATTTGTCCATGTTTTTCTAGGGAGCTGTTGCATCTGCATTCAACGTTGGACTTATGCTATGGTCGCACTATACAATCCAATTCAACTTATAGCATCAGCCATCCTATCAAATTCTTTTTCCTCGAAAGCCCTATCTGTTGGATATTTAATTAAATATTATTGAATCATTAATCTAACGTTGAATTTATATATAAATAATTATATATTATAGATTGTCATATAAGGTTAAATCTAATTAAAAGTGATCTAATTAAGTTTTCAGTAATTTAAATTTTAATGTATCTAATAGAGTGTGAGTATTTTAATATATAGAGACCTAATGATATTCTAATTCTATGATGGACATAATGAGCAATACCTAATGACAACAAGAAAGATTATCTATATAAGTGATTATGGTATTCAGGTCACACGTAATATATTTTATTCTCTATGATATTCCATCATTAGAAAGAGTGCACAAAAAAACTAAAATGCTCTCTAGGATATAAGAATTGATATGAAATACCAACTATATAACCCTATAAAATTATTCAGAATTATGGATTCAGGTACGCTTTCGTATATTTAATTATTAATTATTAGTGATACAACAATAATATTTATAGGTTTTAGGTGATGAATTTCACTATAACGAATTTAATTATTCTAACAAGTGGTATCAGAGCCTCTTTATATTGGATCATTGAGAATCGATTTATTTTCGATTATTGTTTAAAGTTTTGGATGTTCTTGAATTTAATGATTATGTATTATTGAGTTTGAGAACAATTCAGGACTAAAATTACTTAGGAAATTCAGAATTGAAATTCGGATTTTTAAATTAAGGATTACAATATTTAAAACCTTTTTTTTTAGTTTATACTATTATATTAAAAAAAAAAATTGGGTTTTCTAAACTTCAAGCCTGTGGCAGCCCAGCCACCACTGCCATCCGGGCAACAACCACACCATAAAGCAAGCCGCTGCTGGTCAGGTTGAAAAGGCAGTCATGGCCGCCGCATCAAGAAACAGATAAAAAAAAAGGGTTGGGCGCGGCCTAATGCAGCCAAGCCGCGACCTGCATAAGGTTTTACAACCACTGCTTGTAAAAAAGAAAAAAAAGGCATAAGGATTAGGGTTAATGCCTGGTCGGGTTAACCCGATCCAGTCCAACCTGATTTTGATGGGTTTGGATTAGGTCCAGCCTGAACCGGTCAATAGTTGACCGGACCAAATCAACTGTTGACCAAGGTTTGACCTTTTTTTTTAAAAAAAAAATTTTGTTACAATTTTAAATTTAAATATTGACATGGTAATATATATTTTTAAGATAAATTAATTAAAGCAATATGTTACTGAATTTAAGATAAATTAATTAAAGCAATATGTTACTGAAGTGACCTCTCTTGTAAAAAATAATTTATTTTAAATATAAACGGTTTATATATATTTAATTTTTGTAAATATCCATCGGTCTAAAGGAAGGTCCGTATTTGATAGAGTTGCATGTACATCTGCGGTAATAAACATGTAATGATTATTTGGTTTTACATGTGAATAATAAATCGGCTCAAAAGAAGAGCTATTGTTTGACATGTTCTTTATTATTAGTGTTTAATTATTGCACCAAGACATCACTTACAAGTTAATATTTTGTCTAAAGCTGAAATATTAATGGAGTGTCCGATATCTTGTAATGGGGTTTATCTTTATTTGAATTTATTTTTGTTTTAAGACTAATAAAAGCTTGTGTTGTTTGTTTATTATTCTCTAGATTCAGTTATGTCTGCTGCTAATATTACTATCAACATCAATTTCATTCCTATGCTAAATGGCTCAAACTTTAAGTCATGGTAAGAGAACCTCTAACTAGTTCTCGCAGTCATGGATCTCGACCTTGCGTTAAGGGTTGATTCTCCCCCAACTCTTACGGACGCGAGCACTTCTGATGACAAGAAAGATTTGGATAGGTGGGAGAATTCAAATCGCATGTGTATAATGTTCATAAAGAAGGCCATTCTGAAAGTATTCATAAGCTCAATATCTGACAAAATAACTACTGCTAAGGAGTTCTTTGCGGATATTAAAAAGAGGTTTGTCAAGAATGAAAATGTTGAAATAGAAATACTCTTGATAAATTTAATTTAAATGAGGTATACATGCAAAGGTAATATTAGAGAGTACATTATGGAGATGTCTCATCTTTTTTCTATGTTAAGAGCACTTAAACTTGAACTCTCTGAGGACTTGCTAGAACTTTTGGTTTTAATATCCTTACCACCACAGTTTAACTAGTTTAAAATGAGTTATAATTTTCAGAAAGAGACTTGGTCTCTGAATGAGCTCATATCATACTGTGTTCAAGAAGAGGATAGGCTAAAGAAAAATAACGCAGAGAGTACTCACCTAGCTTTACCTCTAAGGACAAAGACAAGGGCAAAAAGAGAAAGAAAGATAAAGAAGCTACAAATACAACACTTCAAAAGAAACAACAAAAGAAACTAAGTGATCTGAAAGGTACTAGTTGTTTCTTTAGTAAAGCTGAAGGACATAAGAAGAAGTATTGCAATAAGTATCATGTATGGCGTGCTAAGAAAATGTATACTTCTTAATTTAGTTTGTTCTGAGATTAATTTAACTTCGGTACCTAGACACACATGGTGGATATATTCTAGTGCAACTACTCACATCTGTGTGTTTATGCAGGGTTGCCTGAATTTTCGAAAGCCAAATAATGGTAAAAGATACATTTATGTAGGCGATGGCAAGATAATTGAAGTTGGAGCAATAGGAAAATTTAGATTATTATTAAAGATTAAATTTTATTTAGATCTTTATGAAATATTTATTGTTCCATCTTTTAGATGGACTTTGATTTCAATTTTCGCTTTAAATAAATCTAGTTATTCTTATTTATTTGAAAATAAAAAATTTAATTTGTTTCATGATTCAAAATTGGTTAGCTCTAGTTCTTTATTAGACAATAATAATCTTTTCTTAATTAATACGATTGCTTCATTTAATGAATCTCTGCAATAGAGTATGCGAGGTATAAAGAGAAAATTAACCAATGAGAATTCAGCTACCTTATGGCATAAGAGATTATGTCATATCTTCAGACGGAGAATAGAGAGACTTGTGTCAGACCAAATTCTCAACCCCTTAGATTTTACAGATTTTGTTGTTTGTGTTAATTGTATCAAAAGGAAACAAACTAATAAAAGGAGATTTGAAGCCAACAGGACTTTAGGCGTCTTAGAACTTATATATACAGACATTTGTGGATCATTCTCTACAGTTGTTTAGAATGGTCAACAATATTTTATGACGTTCATCGATAATTTTTCTATATATGGCTACATACATTTTATTCATAAAAAATCATAGTCATTAGATATGTTAAAAATTTTAAGGTTTAAGTTGAGAATTAACTCAACAAAAGAATCAAAAGTATTAGATCTGACCGTGGTGGTGAGTACTATAGTAGATATGATGGTTCCAGTGAACAATGTTTAAGACCATTTACTAAGTTCCTACAAGAATATGGTATCATCCTATATTACACTATGCCGAGTTCGTTCATTTTAAATGGTGTTACTGAAAGATGAAATATGATGCTTAAAGACATGATGAGGAGTATGATTTGTCATTCTACTTTACTTGAATCACTGTAGGGAGAAGCACTTAAGACTACAGCATATATCCTTAACAGGGTTTTGATAAAAGTAACTACTAAAACCTCTTACGTACTTTAGATGGGCAAGAAGCCTAGTCTAAAACATTTACATGTTTGGGGATTTCCAGCTGAGGCAAGACGTTATAGGCTTAATGAGAAGAAACTGGACTCCAAAACAGTGAGTTGTTATTTTATTAGATGCTCTAAATGATCCAAAAGGTATAAGTTTTATGATTCTATGATTAAATCAATTTTCGAGTCAGGACATGTACAATTTTTTTAGGATGTCGAGTTTGTAGGGGGAGATACAATAAAAGACTTTTTTTTAAAGAGGAATATGCTAATATTCCCACAGGAATCATTGGCATTGATCAGGGTCACATTCCTAACTTTGTTTAAGACACAACAGATCAAGATAATATTAGAGAACCCCCTATACCAGATATTGTTCCAGAAGAATAAATTTAAGATATTGTTCTAGAAAAATAAATTCTACCACCTCAAGAACCTATGTTATTAAGGAGATCCACTGAAAAAATGAGAAGTGTAGTACCAGATGATTACATTGTATTGCTTTAAGAATATGAGGTAGATATTGGAGTGATGGAAGATGATCCAATTGATTTCCGTCAAGTCATAGAAAGTTCTAACTTTCGAAGTGGATTGATGCCATGAATGAGGAAATAAAGTCTATGAAGGATAATGATATATGAGATCTTGTCCCATTACCAGAAGGCACAAAACGTATTAGTTGCAAATAGATATTTAAAACCAAAAAGGATTCAAAAGACGATGTGGAAAGGTATAAAGTGTGTCTTCTCGCTAAGGGCTTTACGCAGAAAGAAGTCATTGACTATAAAAAGAATTTCTCTCCGGTTTCTTCAAAAGACTCTTCTATGATTATAATGGCATTAGTAATGCATTTCAATCTTGAGTTACACCAGATGGATGTAAAGACAACGTTTTTTAATGGTGACGTTGATGAGATAATCTATATGGTGCAGTTAGAAAATTTTGGGTCAAGAGACTCAAAGCATATGATTTGCAAACTTAAGAAATTCATCTATGGGTTCAAGCAAGTATCTCGACAATCGTATTTTAAGTTTCATCAAGTAATCATCTCGTTTGGTTTTAAGATAAATTTGTTCGATGATTGCATATATCATAAGTTATGTGGGAGTAAGTATATTTTTCTGATTTTATATGTCGATGGCATTTTACTTGTTAGCAATGATATAAGCTTATTACACGACACTAAGAAATTTATAGCTAAGAATTTTGAGATAAAAGATCTTGGTTACACTTCTTTTGTATTAGACATACAGATACACTAGGATCACTCCCGATGTATTCTTGGATTATCACAAAAGAGTTATATCGAAAAGGTTCTCAAGAGATATGACATGCAAGATTGTAAACCTGGAGATACCCCTATGGCTAAGGAAGATAAGTTTAATCTCAATCAGTGCCCTAAGAATGATTTTGAGGACCAAGAGATGAAAAAGATTCCTTATGCGTCACCAGTAGGAAGTTTAATATATGTTCATGTTTGTACACGATCAGATATTGCGTATGTTACTATGTTGTTGGGCAGATATTTAAGTAATTTAGGAGTAGACCATTAGAAGGCAGTCAAATGCATCTTGCGATATTTACAGAGAACAAAAGACTATATGCTCACGTATCGGAGGTCCAATCAGTTTGAGATCATTAGTTATACTTACTCTGATTTTGTTGAATGCCAAGATAATATAAAGTCCACAATGGGCTACATCTATATGCTAATTGGAGGTGCTATTTCCTGGAACATTGCTAAACAATCTCCTATAATATCTTTTATAATGATAGTAGAGTTCATACCATGTTATGAGGCATCTAATCACGGAATATGGTGTGAAATTTTATCACAGAACTGCATATAATAGATGGTATTGATAGGCCACTCAGATTATTTTGTGACAATAAGTTAGTAGTAATGTATTTTAATAGCAATAGGAGCTCGACGAAGTAGAAGCACATAGACATTAAGTTCCTAGTTGTTAAAGAAAGAGTTCAGAGTGGACAATTGTCTATAGAGTACGTTGGCACAAACTCTATGATTGCGGATTCGTTTACTAAGGGATTGCCACCCAAAATATTTCATGAGCACACTGCTCGTATATATATCATATCATTTAAGGATATTTAGTTTTAGTGGGAGTTTGTAATTTTAGATAATATTATGATATAAACATTTTTTAGTTATTTCAGTTTATACTTATTTAAGGTTATTTTCTGTAGAAATAAATTTTTGGTTTATTCACACTCTAATTTTAGTAAGGTTTGATCTCACAAGGTTTAAGGAGGATTAGTTGGAAATTGGCATGTTGTGATCATATTGCATGCAATTTCTATGCTACATATTCACATCATAATTCATGTCATTCAGTTGTATTGACTTAGTTACTATTGATGGATCGAGTTACGACAGTTGTAATGAAGACCACTTTAATCCTATGTTAATATGATTGATGGACTAAATTTTTTATAAATACATTTTAGTAATGACAGTAAGGTTGAGCTCATATGGTTATTTTTACAAAGTATAATTATAAGGTTTCACATATAGCCCAAGTGAGAGATTGTTGGATATTTAATATAATATTATTGGATCTTT
Organism: Murraya koenigii; assembly: GCA_025617385.1. Classification (NCBI taxonomy): domain Eukaryota; kingdom Viridiplantae; phylum Streptophyta; class Magnoliopsida; order Sapindales; family Rutaceae; genus Murraya; species Murraya koenigii. The sequence continues at coordinate 23,894,874 of CM046819.1, forward strand.
AACCTAACGTTGGGTTTATATGTGAATAATTATATATTGCAGACTGTCATATAAGTTTAAGCCTAATTAAAAGTAATATAATTAAGTTTTTGGTAATTTAAACTTTAATATATCTAATAGGGTGTGAGCCTTTTAATATATAGAGACCTAATAGTATTTTAGCTTTATGATGGGCAGAGTTAGAAATACCTAATGATAATAGGAAATGTTGTCTATATAAGTGGTTATGGTCCTCAAATCACACGTAATCTATTATATTATCTCTGATATCTCATCATCAGAAAGAGTACACATAGAAACTAAAGGGCTCTCTAGAGTATACGTGTTAATATAATTGATGGACTGAATTTTTTATAAATACATTTTAGTTATGACAGTAAGGTTGAGCTCATATGGTTATTTTTACAAAGTATAATTATAATGTTTCGCATATAGCCCAAGTGAGAGATTGTTAAATATTTAATCTAATATTGTTGGATCTTTAACCTAACGTTTGACTTATATGTGAATAATTATATATTGCAAACTGTCATATAAGGTTAAGCCCAATTAAAAGTAATATAATTAGGTTTTCGGTAATTTGAGTTTTAATGTATCTAATAGGATGTGAGCCTTTTAATATGTAGAGACCTAATAGTATTATAACTCTATGATGGACAGAGTTAGAAATACCTAATGACAACAGGAAATGTTGTCTATATAAGTGGTTATGGTCCTCAAATCACACGTAATCTATTATATTATCTCTGATATCTCATCATCAGAAAGAGTGCACATAGAAACTAAAGCACTCTCTAGAGTATACATGTTGATCTGAATGACCAACTATATAACCCTAGAGGATTATTCAGCATTATGGATTCAGGCGTGCTTCTACATATTTAATTATTAATTCTTAGTGATACAACATGAATGTTCCTGGGTTTTATGTGATAAATTTCACCATAAAAAAATTAATTATTCTAACACTATCTATTTAGGGAGGTATGTACATCATGTTCTTCATATAGTTGCGCATGTTGAAATTTTCAATTGGTAGTGTAAGTAAGCTCACTTGATATTTTTCACATCTGGACAATACTGTAAGAGAATGTCTAAACATTGCAGGAATTTGTTTGGTCAGTTGGGCATTCCCTAGAGACAGAGAAGTTGCACCCAATATTATTGCTCGTGTTACTCAAGCCACTAAACCTTCCATTCACAAAGATAGATCACTTAAATAATGTGACTACACTTACTAGCTGAACAGGACATGTGCTCTCTCCAAAGTCCAAAGTCTAAAGTCTAGAGTTTAAGCAAATGCCCTGTTATTTTTATATGAATACATCTTTAATCCTAGTTTGATTTATTTAAAATTAAGTTAAGTTACCTCTATCGAGAGAATTTAGCATTTCTTATTGTTTCTTCTTTAATTTGAGGCAACATACAAGTTTCAAACTAGGTTCTAAAGCTTGTATTAGAAATGTTTTCAATGACAGTTTAAAGTCATACATGCTTGTCGATGAGTTTTTAATGATTGAACTAAATGTTCTAGCACTAATACTTTGGCTCATATTCTTATCAAAAGTAGCACCGGTTCGGTTTAGTTTTAGATCGATTTTAATGCTTATCAATAACCGAATATATAGTTTTATAAAAAAAATGAAATACTAGTTTGGTTTTTGGTTCACTCAGCTGAACCGAATAACAGAACTGAATAACCGAGACATTTTATAATTTTACTAATTTAACCCGTATCATACTTTAATCGGTTATGTCAAATAATTACAATGAACTTGCACATACATAATTACTAGTATGTATATCTATTATTCTCACCAAAAACAAATCCTAAAATCGAAATATAAAAATCACCCAAACACAACTCAAACTCTCAAAGCCATCTACGATCGTCTCACATCAGCTGCTCACCAAGCATTAACCACACTGCTATAGCTTGTGCTCTCTATCACCATGCAAAACTTCTTTTCACCGTCTGAGTTATGATAACCGAGTGCCGATATCTTCTTTTTCGTGCATCTGTGCAACAATTTCTTCTTCTTTATGCGTCTCACATCAGCTCCTCACCAAACACTGACCACACTGCTATAGCTTGTGCTCTCTGTCACCATGCAATAACTTCTTTTCACCATATGAGTTATGATAACCGAGTGCCGATATCTTCTTTTTCGTGCATCTATGCAACAATTTCTTCTTCTTTATGTGTTTGTGCACATGCTTTTTTCGTCTTGCGCTGCATACAATCGCTTATTCATGCGTGCTGTAGTACGCTTCTTCATGCATCCGTGCAGCTACTTCTTCTTCGCACTTCCGTGCAGCAGCTTCTTCTTTGTGTGTCTGTGCAACTGCTTCTGCTTCGTGCGTCTGTGCAGTAGCTTCTTCTTCGTGTGTCCGTGCAGCTACTTCTGCTTTGTGTGTCTGTGCAGTAGCTCTTCTTTGTGCTATATGTGCAGCTACTTCTTCCTCGTGCATCTGCGTTATAATTTCTTCTTACCACGCAATAGCCTCTGCTTTATTCACCAACCAAAGGACCACCGTGTGTCAGCTATTTCTTTGCTCACCAGCCACCGTGTGCCACCAATCACCAGGTGTGTTTTAAACGAAAATGCTTGCTAATTAATATTTTTTAAGGAAAATGCTTGCTGATTTATTTTTTTTAATGAAAATGCTTATTGATTATTTTTTTTAATGAAAATACTTGCTGATTATTTTATTTTAATGAAAATGCTTGCTGATTAATTTTATTTTAATGAAAATGCTTGTTGAATTTATTTATTTTTTAATGAAAATGTTAGTTGTGTTACTAAATTTATGCCATAATGAGCACCATCATAAATCAACAAAATTATTTAATATTCAATATTAATTCATAATTTCTGTTTTTATTGGATCATTATGTGGTTTAATAAAAATAAGATAATATAAATAAACCAATTACCAAATGATTTCACAAGGTGTCTGATTATGCAATTTGATTTATGTTTTGAAAGTACAATTTAGTTTTATATCTCATGCTCGTGAAAGTTTTAGAAGTTGTGATTTAGAAATATGGCTGCTGATTGTGTTTTTAAATTGTTATAACGTCATACGTTAGACAATGGGTATGTTTAGGTTTTATTTTAACATTATAATTGTTGTGTTTTCGTAGGATAGAAGACAATGTTGATGAAAAAATCAGTAATAAAGTGTAAGAAGTCAGCAATGAAGAAAAAGAGGTCAATGAGAGTAAAAAAAAAAAAAAAGAAATTCTCTTGAGATCATCTGTGTGGAAACATTTTTCGAAACTACCTAGAGGACAAAGAGCTAAGTGTCATTATTGTGGCAAAAGTTATGCAGCCCATAGTACTAATTCTGGAACAATCAGTTTGAAGAATCATTTGAATAGATGTAAAGTGCATAAAAAGTTGAAGGTTGCAAATGATGCAAAGCAACAAACATTATTTCGTAAAAAAGGTAAGGGTAAAGATGATGGTACTGCTAAAGTTATGCATGTTAGATTTAATAGAGAGGCTTGTAGAATGAAACTTGTAAAAATGATAGTCAAAGATGAGTTACCTTTTAGATTTATAGAGGCTGAAGGGTTTTTGGAGTTCATGGAAACTTGTTGTTCGAAGTTTGAGGTGTTATCTCGAAGAACAATTGCGAGGGATATTCTTGAATTGTATCATAATGAGAAAGAGTTACTGAAAAGTGTTTTGAGTGCAAATAAACAGAGTGTGTGTGTGTATTACCACTAATACCTAGACTTTAATTCAGATGTCAAACTTCATAGTAATTACAGCTCACTTTATTAATAAAGAGTAGGTGTTGCATAAGAGGATTCTCACATTTACACCTATATATAATCATAAAGGAGATGACATTGAGAAGCTTATTGAAAACTGTTTGATTAATTGGGGGATTGAAAAGTTGTTCACAATTACAGTGGATAATACAAGTGTTAATATACTTGCAATATCATATGTGAAGAAGAAGTTGGCAAATTGGAGTAGAAAATCGATAGTTTTAAACTGTTTATATATGCATGTGAGGTTTTCAGCACATATAATCAACTTGATTGTGCAAGATGGGATGTCACAGGTGAATCAGTCAATAACTAGTATTCAAAATGTTGTAAAATATGTTAGATCCTCTCTTGCAAGATTGAAAAAGTTCAAAGCATGTGTTGATAGGGAGAAAATCTCATGTAGAGGGCTTATGGTATTAAATGTGCCGACTAAGTGGAATTCAACATATTTGATGTTAGAAAAAGCAGTAACATTTAAGAAAGCATTTGATAGGCTAAAGGAAGGTGATGGGTATTACACAAACTAGTTCAATGAGGATGAGAGTGAAAAATGAGGGTGGGGCTACCGACTGATAAGGATTGGGAAAATACAAATAGTTTAGTCAACTGTCTTTTATTTTTTTATTATGCGACTTTAAAATTCAGTAGTTCTCTTAGTGTCATTTCCAATAATTATTTGAATAAAACGTCGAAAGTTTATATTCATGTGAAGTCACTTGTTGATTCTGATGATTTCTTGTTAAATAAAATGGGCTACAAGATGGAGGAAAAGTTTTTCAAATATTAGGGCCATTTTTTTGATAAGGTTAATATGCTATTGATTGTGGTAAATGTGCTTGATCCTTGATATAAACTTGACTTTGTTACATGGTGTTTTAATAGCTTATATGAATCTAAAAAGGTTGGCGAAATGAGAGTTAACATTAAAAGTTGTTGTTGAAGCCTTTTGAAAACTATGGTGGTGAGAGTAATCCAAATAAAGGTGAGAGAAATAATGTTGTGTATGATAGTGCTAGTAGTAGTTATGGGCCATTTGATTTTGATCTTTTTACACGGTTTAGAAAGATGAAAGAAAGTTCAAATGATGACATTAATGGAAAAAATGATGTTGAAAAATACTTGTCAGAAACTTGTGAGAGTGTTAGTAAGCCTCATTTTGATATTTGTGGAAGTTGAATGGGTCCATATATCCAATTTTATCTCAGATTGCCAAAGATGTTTTGACAATTCTAGTGTATATTGTGGTTTCTGAATCAACATTTAGTACAGAATGGTGCTTCTTAATCATTTTAGGAGTTTTTTAACTCATAAAACAGTTGAGTCATTGATCTGCATTCAAAATTGGTTTCGCTCAACTTTATTAGGAGAGCATATAATACAACCAAGTCATGAGGAAGTTGAATTCTATAAATTAGTTGAAACATATAATATTGTTATTTATGATGTTATTTTTTTTTATCTCACTTGTAACATTTTGTATATTAGAATTAATAATTTAATATAATTATTTTATTTTCTTGAAGAATTTTTTAGGCCACTACTATCTCAATAAGAACAAGTAGCTGAGGAGCAAATGACTGTTGATTGATGTTTTTTTCTTAGTAATGTTTCTTAATTAAAAAAAAAAAAGAGTCTAGTATCTTGTTTATATAGTTTGTTTATTTAATTATTTATTGTTGTCATAAATTTTGTTATAAATTCCAGTATTGAGCTGGAAAATGCCTAAAGCTGATGGTAATACTGATAATTGATGAAGATATGAGAATAAAAAGTCTAGTATCTTGTTTATATAGGTTGTTTATTTAATTATTTATTGTTGTCTTAAATTTTGTTATAGATTTCAGTACTGAGCTGGAAAATGTCTAAAGCTGATGGTAATATTGATGATTGATAAAGATGGGAGAATGTTGTTAATGTTTGTTTGTAATTTTTTTTTTATTATATTATGTTGTAACTGTTGTTATTTTTATTTATCTTTACAACTTTATCTTTATTTAAATTGAACACTGGAGTCTAGATTTATATTCTTAATATTTCATATTTTCTTAGTGCTTTTTAGTAGTTAGTAAGACAATAGTGTTAATTGTATTTATAATTAAACTGTGATGAATTGAGTGTTTTGCCTATTTTAAAATTGAAAAAAATTATTCCATTTATGAGACCCAACGGGCTAAAAATTTATAAATTTAAAATAAGCCTAATAGGTCTAGAACCGAAAAACCGAACTGAATTATCTAGTTCACGTTCTACTCTTTATTCCATTCGATTCTTATACTATTCTTTTAAAAAAAATAACTGAATGTATTTAGTTCTGTTCAATTTCAAACCGAATCGAACCGTGCCCACACCTAATCAAAAGTTAATCCATCATTGAAGTGTGAATTTTTGTAGTTGAGGTGTGAATTTTTGTAATTTAATTTAAATTTATAAGAAGCAACCCAATTGTAAGGATTATGACCCTTTCCTGTTATTAAACATTTTTTTAGAAAAAATTCGAGTATTGATTATATTTAATAAAAAAAAATAAATCTTATTTATATACTATTTTTATTTATCGCATTGCATAAGATTGTTAAAAATTAAGATGACACATATTAAGAGAGGATCCTAATTTCATTTATAAATGTTATGTTTTTAATTGATAAAATGTTCACAAGATCCTATGTATTTTTTTCTCCCAATATATTTTTATATATCCATATATTAATTTAATATTAAACAAATAAAGAAAACAATAAACAACATATTGAGTTGTAAAATGTTTGTGGCTTGAACTTCTATTCACTTTTACGGTAAAAAAGAACCGCATGAGTACCTAAAAAGTTTGGTGAAGTGATTGATTAAAACGAAACTTAAAAAAAAAAAAAAAAAAAACCAAAGCATTTGTTTCCAAATTTCGATATTTTTTACTTTGCTCAGCCAATTAAATTAGTGAGTTGACACATTAACGAACGTGTAGTGGCGTCATTAGGAAGTAAAACATACAACTAAACCCCCCAATTCGGACAAAGACAAAACGTAACAAGCATAACTCATATGTCAAAATCAGCAGAATTTGAAACAAAATCACTGCGAATCCAGCGACGACTGAATTCAATCACTATTACTTTATTTGTTGCGTTGTAAATAAACACACCCATTATTATAATTATTGTCTCTCTCCTCTTCTTCCATTCTATATCTCCTTTTTTTTTCCTTCTCCTTTTCGTTGAGGCAAAACAACAAACATTAACGACGAAACCAAAAATTTCAAAATCAAAAGCTTGTCAATGGAGAGGGAGGTATGGAGAGCTCATGGGGCAATGGCTTTGGTGCAGTTATTCAATGGAGGGTATCATGTAATTACCAAAGTAGCCCTCAATGTCGGAGTCAACCAGCTTGTCTTTTGTGTACTCCGTGATCTTCTTGCTCTCTCAATTCTCGCCCCCACCGCCTATTTTCGTGAGAAGTATGTTTTTCTTACAATTTTATTCCCATTTCTATATTCAATTTTTTATTTTTAAGGAACTTTAATGTTAAAAAGTTTAGTTTTTTATGATTTTGAGATGATGAAATTTCTATAGTTAGGTGGTGCTGTTGGATTTAGAGTAGTCATTTCAGCTGTGATTCAACTTATTATTGCCTATTGCATGTTGAATTTGTAATATGAGTATATACAAGCTAAGAAGAAATACAAATATGTTTCTTGATTATAAACTTTCCTGCGAATTTGAAATGTTTTGCTTACATGCATTACCTGGTCTTGCGATATGCATCTAAACGTATGTTTAAGATTGAGGTGCCGTGGAATGAAATTACTAGCTGTCAAGTGTAAGTTGGGAGGAACGATCAAATACAAGTGGGTGCTATCCAAAAACTTGCTACTCTGTTCTCAAATTTATACTGAAATATAGCAGATAAAAACATACCCTAAGTCTATCATTTTAGTTGAAAGTATATTCTAGTATGACTGAAATTTCACATGCCCAAATACCGTTTCCATTTTATTATAGAGTAGGGAAAGAGAAGATTTCGTTATTCAAGTGTAATTTATGTCTAATTATTGATGCACTGCTGCATTCGACACTCGTTACCTTGTTGATTTTTTGTCTCTTTTTCAGGGGTTCATTAAGGTCCGTCCTTGGTTATCTGCACTTATGATCATGTTACACTTCTTGCTGTATCTAGAATGTTATGACGTTTTGTGGTGTCAATACCCCTGAAATAGAGAAAAGTAATTAGAGCCTGCTGCTGTATCCTTTTTGTTCATTTGATATATGGTAGAAGTCAGCTTCTTATTTATTCAAGCTTCTATCTTTCTGTATGACTGCATCTATTTCCTTTTTGTAGATTTGGCTGTAAAACGGATGCATCTATTACCTTTTGTAGATTTGGCTGTAAAATGGATCCTGCTATTAAATAATTTTGTTAATGTATACTGCTTATGTGTAGCATATGATAGATAAAGTCCGTATTTTGAAACATTTCTTGTTTCCTCTTTGTAGAAGAACCCGCCTACCCATGACTAGACGCCTACTCATGTCATTCTTCTTTCTTGGATTAACAGGGTAAGTCATTTTTCATTAAAGATCCATTGTTATAGGACTGGTCATAGCTTCCTAATATCCTGCTGAAAGATCTATCTGATTTTATAGCTAATTTTTTAACAACTTTGTTTAGGATATTTGGGAACCAGCTTTTGTTTCTTCTTGGTCTGAGCTACACCAATCCTACTTATGCTGCTGCCATACAACCTTCAATTCCAGTATTCACATTTCTCTTGGCTGTAATGATGGGGTGAGAGAAAAATTTCTATCCGTCCCCTTGTACCTTTTATATCTATCTATATTAATGAATGTTTTATGTGGGATGTTGCTTGTCCAATATCGTGTATGAACTTGTTTGTGCAGTACAGAAAGAGTGAATTTGCTCACAACTGAAGGTCAGGCAAAGGTTGGAGGTACCTTCATCTGTGTTTCTGGAGCCATATTAATGGTTCTTTTCCGTGGCCCAGCTTTGTTTGGATATAGTAGTGAAGACTTTGTAGTGGAAAATGAAGTGCGTGTAAGGGGTCAACCAGAGCCTGTTGGGTGGCCCTTGTCTAGTTTCATTGATTTTGGACTTGATCAATGGCACCTTGGAGTTTTATGCTTGATTGGGAATTGTATGTGCATGGCTGCTTTTATAGCCATTCAGGTACTGGATATAGTTACTGTTGGATGAGAACTGAAATTTCATATCTGAAGTCAAAACATAAAAACTGAAAGGATAATATTTTGCATGCTCACAAAATGTTCTTTTTTTAATTTTGGTTTGCTTTAATGTTACTATCACGTAGCTGCTTCAATTTCCTGGATCATCTCATAGGACTTTAGCTTCTCTTAATAAGCCTTCATATTTGATTTTAGCATGCTGTACTTGTTTCTACATCGAGCTAATTTATCATAATTTTTACATATCTTTTGCTTGTTGAAGGTTAGAATTTCCTGATGTCAATTCTTTTTGATGAATATTTCCAGGCACCTGTTTTAAGGAAATATCCCTCCAGCCTCTCTGTTACAGCATATTCATACTTTTTCGGTGCTGTATTGATGGTTATAACGGCATTCTTTTCGACCAATGAATTAACAGAGTGGAGTTTGACACAGTCTGAATTGCTTGCCGTCATATATGCAGTAAGTTTCCTGATGTCATTATTTGTAGTTGCATCTATTATTTTGTTTAGTAGTAGCTACCTAATCTTCTGGGCAGATGCATGAATTTTGGTTGTTTATTGGACGAAGTCAGGGTTGTATCATTTTCTTATTTGTAGTTCAGAATTGGTTAAAATCACAAGTTATTTGTCAGTATCCATTCTTTTTGTTGAAGCAGAAGTTATCTAGTCTAGGAAGTGATTAAGGTCCTTGAGAAAAATAATCCATGCTTTTCCAGGGAATTATTGCATCTGCTGTCAATTACGGACTCATCACTTGGTCCAATAAGATCTTGGGGCCAGCTTTGGTTGCACTCTACAATCCACTTCAACCTGCGGCATCTGCCTTTTTGTCAAAAATTTTCCTTGGAAGCCCTATTTATTTGGGAAGGTTCTGCTCCTTTTCATCCTTTACTTCTTTGGTTGAAGATCCTTGAGCTCGTACCTCAAAAGCTAATGTGTGCTTATTTCTGGTGTTTTTCGCTTGTGGATGCAGCGTGTTAGGGGGTTGTCTAATTATTGCAGGTCTTTATCTGGTCACTTGGGCATCCTATAGAGAACGGCAAGCACCCCCGGTGATCATTACTCATGTTACTCGAGAAGTTGAACCTCTAATACACAAGGACGTGTCAATTTCCAAGACTCCTTTCCAGAGAGGACATGTTTTCTCACCAAAATCAAATGATTAAGCAAACTCTGGATATTTTGATGTAAAGTTATGATTAATCAAATCTTTGTCAAAGAAATTAGTACATCTTACTGTATACTTTCTCTTCACCAAATGTATTTTAGTCCTTCCTCAGGCGAACCATCATTTTCGCATGATTTAAGTTATTTGTCTCTTTGACCTTATTTGCTAAAATTTTACGAAACCACTACATGAAATTGATTATCTATATGAATTTGCTTGGCCACTTGAAGGAGTCGCTGTCAATATTTGTTGAGACCTTTACCAGTAAAGCTTTTTATAGCTTGTTTGGTACGTGGAAAAGCCTTGGCATTTGTACATTGAGGACTGAAAGCTATTGGAAGACTGAAGTCAAATTTGTTTTCGTTTGTTTGGCGAACATAGGTCATTTGCCCCTCATTGCACACGGTGGGGATGTTGTCGTAAATGATTTTCTCGACCTAAATGTAAAATATGGTAATAAAAACTTTAAATTTGTTCGGATATTAAGGATTTGTCTGGGGTTACTGTTATAATTATGTTGTATCATATAATTTTTAATTTATATATAAAAAATATATTATATCTTTGATAAATTTATCAAAATTATTATTTAAAATTTATATTTTTATATATTATTAATTTTTGTTTCATAATTATAATTTTTTTTATAATAAATATAACTTAAAAATTATAATATATCAATATCAAATTGATCCTAAATGAACCAAAAAGCCAGAAGCAATAATTACAGAAAATAATTGACACATTTCATCGTTCACCCTCTTCGTATTTTCTGTATGCATGAGATTTGGTTTTAATTTTTCTTACACAACTATATAAATATTTTACTATTTAAGCCTTCGAAACTCTTTTATAGTTTTATTACCTTAACAAGACAGGTTTTTTCAACATCATATTTGCATCTACCCAAATCCTTGTAGATTTTGAGAGATTGATTACTAAATATAATGATCTTTTTGGATTAAAAAAAGGGAATTTTAAAAAAATGGAAAAGAAACTTCTCTAAATTCTTTAGTTAAAAAGAAAAATGCAATTACAAATATGCCCTTAATGGATCCAAAACTCTACACCACCATGTTGGATCGGACTTCACGTTCATATTTGGATCCAATCCAAAGTCAAAATCAAGGGCGATCGGCAATGTTTAGACATCAGATTCAAGTCTAAAAATAAGTGAAAATAAATCGACGAAAGAATTTAGAAACGTAATAAAAATTAAATTATAACTTAGGAGAAGAAAATCACACAAATCACGAAACAGGGAATGAATGAGTTTAGTTGAGTTACAACAAAACAAAGAACAAGAAGAAGAACAAGAGCCTGTCTCATTCTCTCTCTTCATTATCATTGGATCTCAAATGCTGTGAAGAAAAAGAGAAAAAAAAAAAATTTCCCAGTCAGGGCACTAACCAGACGGCGGATCATCACTTCCACACTATCAACACAACCAAAACTTCGCTCATTCTTTTCCCCTTTTGCTTTCACTCTCTTCTGTGTAAGTTTTTCTTTTTCCCCAACCCTAACTTTGTTTTCTAATTTTTCGTAAATTTTGTGTTTTCCTTCTTTTTTTGGTTCAATGGGTTGGTGGGTATTTAGTATTATTGGCACTTGTTTACTTTTCATTCACATTTTGCTTACTTTTGTATGTGAGATCATAATGTTCTGGGATATCCTGTTCATCCATTTATGAATGTTCTTTCGTCATTTTGTATGTGAAATTGGTTGAGCATCGGAACACAAAGACCACCAATGTTTTCAAAATCGTATCTTAGTGGTTATTCTTTGAACGATCATCTTTGAGATGTCAAAATAAAGAAATGATTGAGAAAAAAGTAGGATTTCTTACACAGCAATACATGTGAATTTGTCTCTCTCGGCAACCCATGATCCAAAGATGTAGTGTCTTATTGTGTAATTGACTAATTAGATTCTGTAATTGGAACTTTTCTGTGCAGGACTTGTTAAAGTTCATACCTTGTACTTGATTCAACAGCACTCGATCCCACTGGCTTTGTGCACATGATCGCAATTATTATGCATGGAAATTTGAAATAGATGCAAGCTCCTTTTTCCTTGTTTTGGCTCCTTGGTATGCAATGGGATGTTGATTTGAGACATGTAAGCTATTCCATTAATTCAGCACAGGCAGCCGTGTGATGCACAATTATCAAAATTTTGGTGGAACATTCTGCTGCACAATATGGTGTTCAGTAGAATTGCAGAAGTAATCTCAGCCGCATCAAGTCGTATTTCAGCACCACAGTCTTCTACAGCTCTTTCAGCGGGATTGTCAACTGAGGCCAGTGCAGCTCATCGGTTTGGTTTTCCCAACAATCTGCGACTCTCCTCATCTCTTCAAGATTTTTCAACTTATCGTCAACTTGATTCAGATGAGGGTGTTGGTCTTCAATATCATAGGTATGCAAAACAACCTAATCTCTTACAGAGAGAAAATGCTGGATCAAGTTTTTCAAAGGAAAAGGCATTGCCCGGTGGAGCCCCATTTATGCACAGGAAATGGGTGCGAGTTTTCATGGTTCTCTTGAGCTTATTACTGTTTTCTTTTCTAGTATATATGGTTTCAATGTACATTTATTCTAATTGGTATCAAGGAGGGTCCAAATACTATGTTGTTCTTGATTGTGGAAGTACTGGGACTCGAGTTTACGTGTATGAGGCATCTATAAATCACAATAAAGATAGCAGTCTCCCTATTTTGATGAATCCTCTAATGAAAGGCCTTTCTAGAAAATCTAGTTTACAGAGTGGACGTGCATATGATAGAATGGAGACTGAGCCCGGGTTTGATAAGTTGGTGCGCAATATATCTGGCTTGAAGGCTGCTATAAAGCCTCTTTTACAGTGGGCAGAGAAACAAATCCCTGAGCATGCACATAAGACTACCTCTCTCTTCATTTATGCTACAGCTGGAGTTCGCAGGCTGCCAAACTCCGATTCAAAATGGTTGCTAGACAATGCTTGGTCCATTCTTAAAAAAAATTCACCGTTCTTGTGTCAGAGAGATTGGGTTAAGATCATAAGTGGCACAGAAGAAGCTTACTATGGATGGACGGCCTTGAACTATCGCACAGGTATGTTGGGGGCCATACCGAAAAAGGAAACATTTGGTGCACTTGACTTGGGTGGATCATCGTTGCAAGTTACATTTGAGAGTAAGGAACACGTGCATAATGAGACTAACTTAAACCTTAGGATTGGGGCAGTTAACCATCATCTCAGTGCCTATTCTCTCTCAGGATATGGTTTGAATGACGCATTTGACAAGTCCGTGGTTAAACTTTTAAAGAGGATTCCAAATGTTACAGATGCAGACTTGGTAAATGGTAAAGTAGAAATTAAGCACCCTTGCTTGCTGTCTGGTTACAAGGAACAATATGTCTGCTCCCATTGTGCTTCTGGTTCAGCAGAAAGCGGAAGTCCTGTGGTTGGAGGAAAAAAATTGGTTAAGGGAGGAAAATCGGGAACTACCGTGCAGCTAACTGGTGCCCCAAACTGGGAAGAATGCAGTGCACTTGCCAAAACTGTTGTCAATTTGTCTGAATGGTTGAATATAAGCTCAGGAGTGGATTGTGATATGCAACCTTGTGCTCTTCCTGATGGTTTGGCCCGCCCTTTCGGTCAATTTTATGCTATCTCAGGGTTTTTTGTGGTGTATCGGTTTTTTAACCTGACTTCAGAAGCTTCACTTGATGATGTGTTGGAAAAGGGTCGGGAGTTCTGTGAGAAAACTTGGGAAATTGCGAGGGTCAGTGTACCTCCACAGCCCTTTATTGAACAGTACTGCTTTAGGTCACCATATGTTGTGTTATTGTTAAGAGAGGGCTTGCATATCACTGATAAAAACATCATTGTTGGTTCTGGAAGTATTACTTGGACGCTTGGGGTTGCCTTGTTGGAAGCTGGGAAGACATTTTCAACTAGATTGGGGCTTCACAGCTATGAAATACTTCGAATGAAGATCAATCCAATTATTCTAATTGTTGTTCTCCTTATTTCATTCATTTTCCTAGTTTGTGCATTATCATGTGTCAATTGGACGCCAAGATTCCGGCGGTCATATCTCCCACTATTTAGAAATAACAGTGCATCTACTACATCTGTTCTTAATATTCCATCTCCTTTCCGGTTCAAGCGTTGGAGTCCTATTAACTCTGGTAAGCTCTTCTACTACACTATTGGATGTTCAAACTGTTAATTATCTGCTACATGTTTTGAAATAACACATTATTTTTGGGTATAATCAGGTTAGCAGGTTTGGGAGCCTTATGACTTTAATCAGCATGTACTTTTTCAATCTTATATTTATTTATTTGATTGTTGAAGTATGCTTTGTGTTGAACTGCAACCTGATTATTACTTCACTCGTGTTACATGATCAAACTATTCAAGCTATGCTTTCATCACTTATGTGAATCTAATTTCTTAGTTCACAGAATTTTTATTTTGTTTCAGTCTGTTCAGAATTTCTTTTGAGCAAGTTTTATTCTATTTGTTTCTTCTTATTACCTAGTTTTAGATTAGGTTTTCTTTGTCCAATTTCTAAAGGCAATGACAACTGTGGTTTAGGGGATGGAAGAGTTAAGATGCCACTGAGTCCAACAGTTGCGGGTTCCCAGCAAAGACCATTTGGCTTGGGACATGGTCTCGGGGGTAGTAGCATTGAGCTTGTGGAGTCTCCATTGTACCCATCAACTAGTAGTGTATCACACAGTTTCTCTTCAAGTAATTTGGGGCAAATGCAATTTGACAGTGGTAGCATGGCTTCCTTCTGGTCCCCTCACAGAAGTCAGATGCATCTTCAAAGTAGGAGATCACAATCTCGAGAAGACCTCAGTTCGTCTCTGGCTGATGCACACTTGGTGAAGATTTAGGCATATGCTTGTCCTGAAGTTTTGGTATGGTCATTCTTCTCCAAATCACATTTGTTTTATTCTTGAAACACAGTAAAAAAGCCACTAAAGCTCTTTTTTTTTTTACAATTTTGCCTTTACCATTCAATTGTAGGCATTCTTTTTGTATCATAAGAACTTCAGTTTAAAAGTAATTTAACACAGTTTATAATCCATTTAGCGTCAGATGTGTTACTAGCTATTCCATTTCTGGAATAAAGAAGATGAAATTGCATGTAGGGATATATCAGTAAGATACCTTTTCTGTGGCAATTAAAGGGATTAAAAGCACCCACCGACGAAACAAAACCTTTTATATCCTAACTGTCATAACTCACCAAAGGTGGAAAGCATTCTCTCATAACTACATTTTGTGAATGTCCCCCTCATTATAGCGTTCAATTACAAAGAAAATAATCATTGAGCTAATGATGAGCTGGTCTTATCATTGTTCAAACAGATCTTGCTCAGCAGGGGATTCAAGCATCCTTGGCCAATTGCTCAACACACACAAGTTTGCATTGAGAGTCCAGGCCATGGTTACTCTATCCTTGGTCACTAGCTACGTGATCATTCTATGTTGCGCCATTTCTTATCTGACAACGATTTGATGCTCCGACATCTTTATTCAGGCAGCGCCAATGACCATATTTGCATGAAGCATGTTCTGTAAAGATTGCTTAGGTCATTTTTTGCATCTAACTTTCACTCTTTTCCAGCTATTACTGTGGGAACTTGATTGAATTAAGTTGACACTTGTTGAGAAATTCTCTTCTTCATTGGTTACAAAATGGTGCAGTGTAGGAGTGATAGGAATAGATGGAAAGTAGGATTACCGGAAACAATTACAGTATGCTATAGAGTGACCACTATGCTTTCAATACATATGAGTTTTTGATGTCCTTTCGGGAAAAAAAATGCTATTGTAATTTAATGGTGACTTAATCCTAGATCCATTATACTGATCTTGAGGTTTACACATTGAAGTTCTTTTGTTCTGCTTTTTTGTCACCAACAGAGAGTACATGAAAACAGCCAGAAGAAAGTATATTCACAACTTTTGGAAGTCATTTATCTTTGGAAATACTTTGTTGTGATTATAATTCATGCTTGCTTCTCAAAACTCTCACAATTAAGCAACATTGATATAGATATAGTGATATACAACACTAGTCTTTTCAATTTATTGGCTTAAGGGCAGCTTCAAAGCTTACAGAGATCAATTTCCCTGGCGAAAAGGCCATGAAAACCTGTAGGCACACGCTAAGGCAGATTCACTACGGCCACAATATCCAAATGAGTTGCTTTTGCATCCATCACCAACAACTTTGATTCACCAGTCTTCTCATCATGAACATACACCACATACCCATCATCTTCATCAGCTTCTGTGTTCGCTGGATCTCTGGTCACGAAGAACGGCTCGCCGCCCCTAGCAATCCGGCCCGTAAATCCTGGTAGCCACAGTGCATTCCTGTCGTTCCCCTTTCATCAAATCAAGCTTCACCAAGCCCGTCATCTTAGGCATTGGATCGCTCACTGCTGCATACCGTACCTGTTCTTTTTTCCCACATATCCCGGATTTATAACCTCCATGTCCAAATTTCTTGCTGAAATAGGATGCCTTGATACTGTTCTTGTTCTGAGATCAATCCTCACTTTTTCCATCAAACAATGAATAAGTTCCATTCTTTCAAACACTTGTTCCACAGATAGTATAATTGGTGCCACCATGAATATTACATTGCCAGCCTCCTCATCCCATGCATTGACAGCATGTATATTGTTAAGTCCCGGCGCGTCAAACCATCTCATTTGCAGTGAATCTTTTGCATATCGAGGGATAACACCAATCCTTGACACCTTTGTTGGATCCGGATGAAGCAGAGGCTCCCGTCGAAGAATTATTTCCATACCATACGCCTGCACTTGTGTGTCCACAAATATAGCGTATTTCTTTGTTAATGCCGAGTCATGCATGAAAGGAGGATAACGAAGGCATTGGCCTGGCATTTTTATGTGCACATCAGGTTGTTTCTCTCCGTTAGCATCAAAATAGAAGTAGGTCACAAACGGAGGCATTGGACTATAACGGAAAGCGAACGTTTCGCCTGTTTCAGGGTCTTTTTTGGGATGGGCAGTCATGTTCATCACTAAATTTCCATCAAAATCACGACCCAAAATTTCAATATCACCATTAGACGTCAAGCGCACAGCATAAGGGAGATCACCTTCATAAGGTGCAAACAATCGGTTTCCCAAGAAAGCTATACTGGGGTTTGATAGACCAAATCCATTGTTGATACTAAGTTGGCCTGTGATCACACAAGCTGCTAAGACATCAGCTCTTGTTAAAAACGCAAAAGGGCCACTGAAGCTAGAGAAGGGAAGGCGAACAAAGGGAGAACCAACAGTGTTTTCAATGGTGTATTTATAAGTTTTGAAATAGCGGCTACAGAAGGTGGTTTGGCCTTGTGAGATTTTAACGCAGTGCAGCATGCCATCTCCGTCGAAGAGACTATAAGGCTCTGAAAGAGGAGGGCATTGAGGGTTAGGGCCATTGAGAATGTATGCACCGTCCAAGCAAGACGGGAGTGACCCTGGTATTGCTTGGCATTGTGTCGGAGGAAGCTCATCCACTGGAGCAAAGTTATTGGAGAGTGCACGTTTTGGGTCGAGAGATGTTTGGAGTTTATAATTAGAGTTTATCATCATCATGTTGTTGAAGAGATTGTTGAGTGTATTGAGGATCATTGCCCTCGTTGATGACGATGAGGTCGTTCTTTGCGATGAGAATCATGATGGTAACAATAGTGGCAGTTTTTTGGTTTGAGAGAGGAGTGGTATTTGAGATGCTGATGTTGATACGAAGGAGGAAGAGAAGGCATCCATGGCTACTATGACAATGGAGTATTGGAGAGGGGTATATATAAAGGCTGCCAAACGCACTACCCAGAGAATGAAATTGAAATTACATATTTATATTGTACAAAAATCGTATGAATATTTTCACTTATCACGACCATAATAAATTAATTATGCGATCTATCTATTATAATGCAGTTCAGTGATTGTGGGACCAGCATTGGATCCCATCCCGTAACACTGATAACAGTACTTATTAAATTTAATGTTAAAAAATTTAACGAGTTCTATAATAAAATCAGCTGCTCTATCATATTGCGTCAGATTGGATTGTCCCATTAATTGTACGACAACCCACACTAAGGTTTCCCTAATTTTAGATCATGATATTTTGATGTGTATTTTATTGACCGACATGTACACAAGACTCGAGTTATGAACTAATATGAGAAAATTATCTTTTCCTTAAATAAGACATGGGTAAAATTTTTAAAATTCTGTAGGGTTAATTCATATTTAAAAATTAATTCAAAAATTGAAAATTATTCAAATTTTATATATTTAGTCCAAAATCTATCATCAATCTAACTCTTAATAATCCTATAAAATGACTGATTTTTTACATAATCTTTCTCATGTGAAAAAAATAATGTGAACTCAAATGAAAAGATAGTACGGGCTCACTTGTGTATCGGTATGATTCTAATTAGTACTATATATGAGTGTAAAATTTATACGCAAAAATAAGCTAGAGTTGGTGATAAAGAGGTTTATGAAGTGGTAAAACTCGTACTGCATTTCCGCAAAGAAGATTACAAACATTTATACACACGTCTTACATAATAAGAAAAGAATAATAATATGTGGATTGTAACTAATTCTATCTATACACCTACGTACTTTGACAGCAAATAATTCAATAATAAAGACAAAATATGCATGCGGCCAGCCTTGAGATCAGGATCTAATGCTTTTCCTCTGGCTGTTTGATTCCAAGCTTTTCTTCATGCTTTGATTCTTGCAATCCATGTGTTGATTGAGATGATCTTGCAGATTTCTTTGCCATTCGTATCTGTGACGTTGGTTGCATGAGACCTAATCATTTCGGATTTGGTTTTGACATGGTATAGTAAATGATTGTTACTCAACACATGATTTATTTTCGGCTAATGTAAGATTATCTCTCTAACATAACCTAACTTCTAATAAGTTTTCATAATTTACAAACTATCGATAATAACATAATCACAAATTATTTTGTACAAACTGACGTGACATAAATAAATTGATTGAAAATTGATAATAATTATTATTTTTAAATTATATGAATCTATGATATTTTTATATAAATAATCTTCTCATGTCAGATCAATTTATACACACCTATAAAATATTCGTAATTCTATCATTACTCTAAAAACTTTCTGTATATGTTATTCATAAATTCAAAGGAAGAGGGGAATACATCATAAATATCTAATTATATACACATACACAAGTGATGAAAGGCATATAGGTGGAGGTGACCGTGAAAGTCTTGACTCTACTAATTTGGATTGCTGATATCGTGCATATATCACGTGTATTCCAATAATTAGACAAAAAATTCCTCATCATGTCGAGGACCAAAACTTGTGTCAAGAGACTAATCGATCTTTTAAAATGGGAATGTTTAGTGCATTATATAAAGTTGTGTGTATCTAAAATCCTATGATCTTGTGTTATAAGATCACCAGTCACTGCAGTTTTGAATCAGTTACGTCATGAGTATATTTATCCTTTATATGAAGTCTCTTCAGCAATAAATAACATGCATTTTACTTGGATTCCAGAGATGAATTATCAAAATTTTCATTAAGATATTGCAACAAAATTATCACAACAACAGTGGGAAAAAAATTAACTGCGTAACACGTAGCAGTCAAAGAATTGTGCCACATTAATATTATGTAACAGAATTGTGCCACATTAATAATAGGTAACATTATGCAATAAATTTTTCATTTAAGACCTAGAACTTCCTCACCTTCATTAACGCAGTGCAGCATGCCAGACTTGCCGTCGCCGTTGAAGAGACTATGAGGCTCTGAACGAGGAAGGTATTGAGGTTCAAGGCCATTGTGAATGCACGCGCCGTCTAAGCATGAATTTGACATATTTATCATTACTCTTTATTATTATTATTTATTAATTTTGACCCTCAAAACCTATGCGAGCAAGGTTGAAAACTAAATCTATTGTTTCTATTCAAGAGTTTATTAACTAAACTACATGGCACCCACAGATTAAATTTTGATCGACTTGAGATATTTTAAATTAAAAAAATAATAATAAAAAGACAAGACACTGGTAGAATACTTTTTTTTTCACACTTGTTTATGATTTTTCTAACTTTTTGTTCATTAATCAGTAATCGCTCATGTAAATTTTGATAAAAAAAAATTATATGAGAGAATCTAATTAATCCGTGACAGAGATTTTTAAAAGTTGATAATATTATTTAGATGGATTATGATTCTTTTTTAGTTTTTTTTTTTAATTTTCTTTATTTTTTAATAATTGGTTTAGTGTATATAATCATTAAAAAGTTAACTTAATTATCATATATTTAATCAATCATTAAAAAAATAAAGAGGATTAAGAGAGAAAAAAATTAAAAAAAAAATCACCCTATTTAAATTATGCACTAAACTGATATGCAACACGTGTAATATATAAATTAGAGTTTGGTTTCCAATAACAACAAATTTTACTTTTCAAGTATGAATTTTCAAATCCCGCTTTATATATATATATAGTGGTTTTTGAAGGTAATTGTCCCGATTTGCTTGTGTCATTAGTGGAAGATACAAATAGTTTTTTTTTTTTTTTTTGTATTTAACTACTTAATTGATATATTAAACACATTGCACATGCCACTTTAGGATATGTGCCACACTATCATGTATGGCACAATATATTACTCCGTTTTTTATTTAACATATCTAACCTAACTTTGTCGAGTGTTAATATCATGGGTCAGTGAAATACGGCCATGTATATTTGAAAATAGTGAATTACACCCATCACAACTGTATTCTTCTAGCTATAATAAGTGTTCCAGACGCCACTTTCATCTGCTTCACATAAATTTAGAGTCCACATAATTAAACATGATTTATGTTAACGAGCTGAATGTCAAGAAATATGCAGACAACACTATATTCAGATTTAAGAGCCTTCGCGGACCTGTCCTTCATTTCCATTTGCCATAATCATATGTATGTATATACACATGAAGATAATAATAATTAAATTAAACTGATGGAAGATTGATGGGAAATTTATAAAATTAACCAAAAAAATTTTACAAATATCCAAAATAACCATTTATATTTTTTCTATCATCTTTAATCATTTACTTTTTTTTTCCCCCATAATACCCATCTCTCTCTCTCAAAACCAATCTTCCGTTAGCTCCCTCCGGCGACCTCCGAACGGCGATTGGCTGTCTCCGGTGACTGTGAACGACGCTTGAACGGATTTTTGACAGTGAACTCAACTCCGGCGGGTTTCTATCATCCTCCATTTTATAATTTTCGGTAAGTTTCACTTCGTAAATTTCAAATTTTTTCTATTTTGATAAGTTTGATTAGTGAAAAATCAATGTATGGATGCATATAGATGAGATTAGGATTGTTTGGCAATAAATATTGGAGATTGTTAACTGAAATTTAGGTTTAAAGAGTGGTACGCCAGGTGCGCGATGGGGTCCTGTCGCGCGATGGGCTCTCGTCATAGTGCGATTGTAAAAAAAATGTAAAAAAAATCTTGATTTTTTTTTAATTTTTTTTAATTATCAGATTAACTAATTATAAATTTGATTTTTTTTGCAATCGTAATGGCCACAAAACCAGGCACGATGAAGATTCCGGAAACGAAACACTTCCCGGCGTATGACAAATACTTTAAAATTTGGGAATGTGATGCATGCTATCAAGAGAAAGTTAACGAAACAAAAATTAAGATTATTCGAGAAAGATATATTTGGTCATTTTGGAAAGATGGATAGCTACGTGTTTTTGAAGATTTTGACAATCCTTCACAACGTGCTACTTAATTTTGACAGTAGTCATAGACAATACTTTAGGAAGAAGATTGCCGTTGACATATTTAATAATGATATTAGATTGTAAATTATATATTTGAACAGTTGTAAATATAGTGCGATTAATCTTATTTCGGGTTCGACAATTCTCCAACACTTATTATGAATAATCATTTTAACAAAGACAGTTTAACATGTCGAATACATAATAAACATAAGAGTTTAAAATACATCATATAATATATTCCTTCAATACATAAGACGCTACATTTATAATAGGCCGCTAATTATGATTCGTCGCAATGGGATTCTTACATCTTTTTCTATTATGCCCGCGTTCCTTGCACCGAGAACACATCACAGTTCTCCGTGATACATCCTCACCAACAGATGGTATTCTAAGCTCCTTCCGACGACCAGGAGGCGGTTTTTCTATTGGGGGATTTACTTTCAACTGTTGGATGTGGTGTGGAACTTCCCAAGATGAGACATCGCCAACCGGATTGATTGGCACTGCATATGCCTTCAATAATGATTCCTTAGAGTAAAACTGAGAACAAAGACCTATGTAATCTACTCGAGCATGCAGGCAAGCAGCTATTGCATGAGCACATACAAGTTGATCAAGTTGGAATACTTTACAACTACAAGTCCGACGACTTATGTTAACTAACCCTTCCTTCACACCACTACCCCAAACTTGAAATTTATGCTCAGACACCGGACGAACATTCATTCTTTCAGCTTCATCTTTTCTGTCAGCTATTATTTTATTTGCCCACGTTGTTAAAGGAGTACTCATCGATTCTGCCACTATTTTCCTGTGATAAAACCATTGTTGCAATGTTTTTCGGAAATGGTCAACCAAATGAGTTACAGGAAATTTTCGAGGTTCCCTCATCAAAGAATTTACACTTTCCGCAATATTAGTGGTTAGAATGCTGTACCTCCTTCCATCGAATTGAGATCGTGCCCAATTACATGTGCCCACATTATTCTCTAAGTAATCAGCTGCCCCAGAATGCATTCCCCATAACCCCTCAAGTTGTGTTCTAAAATCTTCGCATCTGTATTCCTTAGCTGCATTTATAAATGCAGGCTCAAACTTATTCCAAAGAGCTTTTGACATCCTAAATTTCGACTTGACATTACCTTTGACATGGTAGAAACAAATGCCGTGGGTAGCACTACGAAATATCTTCATAACAGCTCTCTGAATAGAATTGCATCGATCGGAAATAATAACTAAATCTGGAATATCACCAATTACTCTATGCAAATTCATCACAAACCATTCCCAAGCATCATTATTTTCGGAATCTCCAATCCCAATAGCGAGCGGATACAATTGATTATTTCCATCTAAGCAGGTTGCCACAAACATTGTTCCGCGATATAACCCTTTGAGATGAGTACCGTCTACTGCAATCACTGGTCTGATACTCTGCAAAAAACCAGTATACAGGATCCAATAGCCACAAAATAATACAAGAAATTCTTATTGCCATCCAATTTAAGAGCAGTTACTGTACCCTCATTTTCCTTCTCCAATACATGAGAGTACTTGGGAAGTAAATTATATGATTCTGATGGACTTCCTCGTATCACCTCAAGAGCAAATTCTCTAGCCCGATAAGCCTGTTGGTATGATAAGCGAATATTGTATTCTTGCTGAATGTCTGCTATGATGTCATTTGGAGTATATATCCGCTTCTCCTGAATAAATTTATTCGCGATACTATGACCAATAACCCGACTCCTTGCTTGACGAAGGCCCCTCGGCTCATTACGACACGTGTGTATGTTGTCACATCTCATCACTACCCAACGTACATTCTCTAGATTTGATGCTCTTTTTGCCCGAAGCCGCCATTTACATGAAATTGAAGTACAATGTGCCTCGAAACGTGTCGATGTAGATCTTGCAACCTTGAAATCGAACTTATCCTTCAAGGAAACTTTGCGCAATTCCAACATTAAATTATATTTGGAATCGAACAACTTGCCCACACAAATATCTTTACACCCAATATGTCTAACAAAATCTGGAGCGACCAAATTTGAAGGCAAAACTGGTGCAATACTTATAAGAGGGTCAACTTGTACGCCATTCCAATGGGGCCTTGGAATAATAGGCCGACTTTGGCGTAGATCATGACAATTCTGAAAGTGAGGCAAATCTTCCCTATCACCAACTGCATCCTCATCATGCTCATCATCCCCATCACCTCCATCACCTCCATTATCTTCATCGCCTCCATCATCCTCATAATCGTAAGAATTATCAAAATGATTATCATCATCATCAATAGGAGCATACTCAAAATCATCGTCCCCATTGTCAATTGGGCTATGGTATGAATCAACATTAATGCTATTTGACGTTGTATTATTCGTGTCATTAATGCGATCATCATTGTAATGGAAGGAGAGTAACCTTGTTGCGAGTGAGGTTGTCGCGGTAACACCTCTTCTTCAACAATGCCAGATGTAACGACATTTTCTTCTTGAACATTCTCTTGATTTCTTACTTTAGGAAATTTGCTAACAAAAGCAGGGATGCAGACTCTCATTCACCGAATTAGAGCTCATATGTATTAAAACTCTTACCATTTCATCATCAACTATATCCATTGGTATTGAACATACGGGTTGGGTAGAACATCCTCGATCGTAAAGTTGTCTTCAATTCAATATTGTAATCATTCGGATTTATTTGCGTAACTTCATATACTCTTGAAAGCAAGTACATCAAACGTCATGCTTTTCTGAACTAAAAAGCTCTATTTTTTCCATTTCTGTACTCAACACGACCGTCTGTCAATTCTTCCCATGATCCATCAAAACACATTTGAAGAACAATTGACTCCATTAAGCCTAAGAAAGAAAAAAATTAGTACTTAAAAGAAAATTAGAACACGAGTTATTTTGAGTTAATACGAGCTTGGAGACGAACCTAGAAAACGTGGGACAGGCGCCTGTCGCACGTGGGACAGGTGCCTATCGCACGGTAATAGCTTCGTCCAATCGCGGGACGATGCACTGTCTCCGCGCGCATGCACAGCATCTGTTCCCACGTGCGATGCGCACTGTCGCGACGCTTTCTGGTTCGTCTCCAAGCTCGTATTAACTCAAAATAACTCATAAATTTTGATTAATCGAAAAATGAAGTGTAAAATAAATACTAACCTCAACTGCTTTGGTTGCAAGTTGATGAGTTGATGATTAGTGGGTGAGTTTTATGGATTAGGATGTCTATGAATTTTGAAAATTGTTGGTTGAGAATATGTGAGATTTGTTGATTTTGTTTATAGATACGAGGGTATTTAAGTATATACAATAAATATATGGCTACATATGATAAAAAAAAGTTTAATTAGTTATTTTGGATATTTGTAAAATTTTTTTAGCTATTTTTATAAATTTCCCAAGATTGATTGGGGTAGGGACCATTTGCCAAGAAATTTTTACGAGCGTTATACCACGTGATTCTTAAGTCTTTAACTATCATGTAAGAGTCCTGTCGAATTCTCATAATTGACTAGGGATCTGCTTCTAATGATACACAGTCCATATAAACTTAATTTTATTGCCATAGTGGTTAATTAGTATATAAGAACATAAAATTAATTAATATTTAATTATTCAAGTCATGTCGAAAACGTAACAAAATTAATTGATCGTTACTTTCAACTTCTCTATACTATTTGCATATATTAATTGTTAATTTCTCATAATTTAAAGTTCTAAACTCTCTCCTAAATCGAGTAAGGTATTCTCTCTCTCTCTCTCTCTCTCTCTCTCCTCCCCTCTCTGTATATACCCGCCAATCCACTGTTGTTGTAGTGCAAATACATACACCATCAATATTACTACACATATATAGCTATGGATGCCTTGTCTTCCTCCTTCATGCCAACATCACCACCTCAAATGCAGCTCCAGTACTCACCAACCAAAACAAAAACACCATTGTTGTTACCATCATCATCTTCATCGCGAACCAATACTGTAATTGTTTCAACAATATCACCATCCAAAAGACCCGAAACCACAGCAGAAAATAACAAACAGCAAACAAAGACGACACAGAAACCATCATCATCAATATCAACAACAACAAACTTATGTGCAATGATGCTTAATACGCTCAACAATCTCTTCAACAACTTAATAATCCAAGTGCAACCACCGTCTCTCGACCCAAATCGTGCATTTTCCAATAACGTAGCTCCTGTCGATGAACTCCATCCAACACAATGCCAGGTAACACAAGGGTCACTCCCGTCTTGCTTACAAGGCGCATACATTCGTAATGGCCCTAACCCTCAATACCCTCCTCTTTCGAAGCCTTGTAGTAGTCTCTTCGACGTCGATGGCAAGCTGCACTGCGTTAAAATCTCACAAGGCCAAGCCACCTTCTGTAGCCGCAATGTCAATACTTTTAAATACACCATTGAAAACACTGAGGGTTCTCCCTTTGTTCCCCTTCCCTTCTCTAGCCTCAGTGAACCTCTTGCGTTTTTAGCAAGAGCCGCTGTCTTAGCAGCTTGTGTGCTCACAGGCCAACTTAGTATCAACAATGGATTTGGTCTAGCAAACACCAGCTTAGCTTTCTTGGGAAACCGTTTGTTTGCACTTTATGAAGGCGATCTCCCTTATGCTGTGCGCTTGACGTCCAATGGTGATATTGAAACTTTGGGTCGTACATTGTGATTTTGATGGAAAGTTAGTGATGAGCATGACTGCCCATCCCCAAAAAGGCCCTGAAACAGGCGAAACGTTTGCTTTCCGTTATAGTCCAATGACTGCCTCAGCGTGTGCGTACAGTTTCCATGGCCGTTTTGTGAGGGAAGTTGAACTTCGTAAACCTTACAAC
The DNA here is from genome assembly GCA_025617385.1 of Murraya koenigii. Taxonomy (NCBI): domain Eukaryota; kingdom Viridiplantae; phylum Streptophyta; class Magnoliopsida; order Sapindales; family Rutaceae; genus Murraya; species Murraya koenigii. The sequence goes on from CM046819.1 coordinate 23,921,764, forward strand.
TGCAAATATCTCATCACATGACAGATTTACATTCAGGAAAGCTTAGGGGATTGTCAACCGGGGCATCTATAGTCAAAACATTGTGTGAAAATTATGAATTACAGATTGAGGACAATGAAGAGCATTTTTATGATAAAGTTGTAGCAAGAACACAGCCAGTGGGGGAGATTTTATGTAAAAGTCATATCAAGATTAAGTTGATGTTATTGTCTAAACATTCGATTTCCTAACTTTTAGTTCCAATAATAAACAGAAGTTACTTAAAGAATTATACGCAAAGTAGAGGGCGCTGAATGATATATTGCAAGAGAGAATGTCGTATTTTGATTATCGCTGGCCAGCTAGTCACATATACGGATTGCCAGCAAATAGAATTCTGACAATCAATGACGTGGAGATCATCAACAACTTTCTGTATAATGCACTTCAGAATTTAATTCAAAGCATTGCCTTTCCTAAAAGACTATTCTCTAAACATAAGTTTTGATTCGGTCCTAGAATGAATTTGCAGAATCAGGATATATCAGCTTGCTATTGAAGGCTCCACATAACCAGGACGAATCCTATTATGTAAAGGCCTTGCAATAAGACCATCAGTGACCCAACCTACTGAAGCACTGTCACTTTTGACATGGTTAAATTCCCTTTGCACGTAGTCCAGTGAGATTTCTAGCCTTCCGCCTGGTGCACAATCAGCAGCAGTACTCATTGCCACTATTCCCGCATTTCTTTCCAACCAATAGAGGTAACTCACTTGGAACAATGACTTCAGCATGTCTTGAGGTAAAGCACTTTCTTTAAGCACAACCTGATCAAAGCAAGTAAACAGTTAAAACACCAAGAAAAAGTTTAGTGCATTTGTTTTCTAACTTTGGAATGACAAAGTTAACCGTCTTCTCCTATTAATTCATTATTTCAATTAAAGGGTAATCAAATGTTTTAAATAGAAAAACATTAAAAAAGGGAAAGAAACACTCGAACTTTTTTGAAAAAATGATGAGATGACAAGGGGTAATTACACAGAATTTTCCACCGTGCTCAGTCAAAATGTAGCCTTCATCTTTATATAAACTGAATAATGCAAGAGCATCCTCCTTCCTGTTAACAACATCACTGAGCTTTGATCCAAGCTGCAGCCGATGCTTAATTTCAACTGCAGCATCCTTCGCTTCCGATGATAGAACAAGTAATTGCGACTGAAAATGGATATTCACTAACAAGAATCAGATATAAGAATCAATAATGCTACTACTACTGCATACGCATGTTAAACTTAAACTGTCACACTGCTCAGAATCATATAATTTTCCAAGCATCCCAATCCCAATGCTTAAATCACCGAGCAATTGAGTGTCATGGAATGAATTTAGTCATTGTTAAATACATAAATGCCCTGGTCCAATCTATGTCCCTTATGGTGCAGAAGAAAGATGAATGCTTAGAGGAGTGGGAGTATTTAATCACACACTGATGAACTCATAAGCCAGGCTCTTGCTCATCACCAAGCTACCAGCAAAATCAAGAACTTGAATTCGTAAATGAGTGGATAATGATATGTGTTGGAAGTACAACAAAGCTAGATACTACAGTGCAGCGCTATATATCAACAACTAGGCCTGCTATGACTTATGATGCTGCAAAGAAGTCCCTTTTACAATTTTTAGTTTCTTGGTCATATGCACCTATAATATTATTTAAAGTGATTTCTTCAACATAAAGCTCCCATAAGGTAAGAGACAATAAAACTGCAGCTATATTCCCAGACACACGTGCCTATTGAAATGAAAACCAGCATTATCTTTCTTTGGTCTGTCAATTCTCAAATCTACACTTCCTGATAGTTTGGGATGTCTACCGTCCATTATTCTATTTTCTTTCAGATTTAACCAATAACAACAGAGAGAAGAAAATAAGAAAAGAACTTACTTTGTTTGCAGACTTAATTTTAAAAAAATGAAGGGCCGGAAAAAGTGGTTCCTCATCATTGACGTCTTTGACTGGAGGAGCTTGGCCACTGAGGAGATATTCACTAAAGACCAGACCTGTTGTAACAGTAATACAACAAGAAACAAAAACTCTGTAATAGTACTCATTATGACTATGACATAATAATTATTTCACGTTATATTGGCAATTTCTACTGCTTCTAGAAAATCCAAGTTGACATGATATCACACAGGACTAATGGATTGTGCATATGATATCACAAAGGTATATTATTTATTCATTAGGGATCAAATAAGGATTTCATGCATTGTGCAAACTGTTTCATTAAAATAATCAAGTTGAAATGTAAAGATACCAGTGCCAAAACATTTTTAATCAAAGGGGAAAAAAAGGAGAAGAGATAAAAGAAAGGAAGAAAAGAACTGAATGAAGGAGGAGACTTACTTGCACGGTAGGGATTTAAAGTCCTAAGTTCAATGGACTGATATGACTTCAGATTACAATACATGTGAATCCATGTCACAACACTGAAGGAGGCAAGTGCAGAAGGCATAGATGAGCCTATGTGGTTAGCCAATGCTATACCAAGCATGATACCAATAGCTTTGCTCACCATTCCTTGAGCTTCACCTTTAGCAATTACCTAAAATTAATAATTCCATTCAGAAAAGATATGCTGGTAGACAAGGGGAATTTTATACTGGCAATATAAAAACTGAGATTTTTAACTAGTAAACAAAAAAGAAAAACTACATTTCACCTCAGCAAAGTTCCTCTGAGCAGCAAAACCAGCATAGAAGCAGCTCCTTGTTGATGCCTGTTAATTGACGAGTGTTTTCAACAAATGTACATCATATATTGGGTGGGTCAATGTGAAAAGAAAACAATGGAACACGATGTCAATTTAAGTATATGGTGGACATAAATGGCTAATACGATATCCACCCGGGTTTCTACACCTAAACCATCTAACTTAAAAAACAGAATTGAATTCATTAGGAAGTTTTTCCACTTTAGCTATCAAACTCTTTCATCATAAAGTTCGAATCGTGCTTAGAAAAAAACCACCAACATTGCTTGTAGTACCTGAATGAGTGCAGCAGCTGAGCGTCCAGCTCCAGCAGCAGCACCAATGAAAACAAAATGGCGCGGAAAAGCAGGAGTTAACATCTCTAATCCAAAGGCAGCATTTTCCAAAAGATCAGCAAACAACCTCCACCCTTTAGGATTCACGTCAAAATGCCTTCCGAAATTCGACAACATAATTTTGCTAAGATACCCGATTCCATCTTTAAGTACCCAATTAATAGCAGCTGCTGCAGGAATAGCTCCTTTACCCAATCCGACAGCATAAAGCAAAGCCTACATCACATCTCTTAAATATAAAACAGAAAACAAAAAATTGACTGCCAGGCGTTCGAAGAAAGTTCCCAATCAGATTTTTTTTTTTTTTTGTCATTTTACCTGGGTAGCAAGAACGCCACTAACTTGGCTGGCAACGCCCTGAACGCTCCGCCAAAGAGAGTAGTTCAAATAATCACTAGTGACACTATCTGGAAACCCTTCGGGTAGCATCAGTTTCACAAAGAGTTGTCTACACTCGTCCCATAATTTATTAACAGATAACAGTAACGATAACGAAGCATCCCTTGCACTTGCAACAACAAATGCATCTTTTGAAAAATCAGGAATCAGCTTGGTCCTCTTGCTTCCCTTTACTTCCCAAACGGCGTCGAATTCCTCATTGCCGTCGTCTTTAGAACTTGTTGCAGTTCTTGCAATTGCTGTGGCCACTTGCAAGTGACAGAAACAATACAAAAGCGATGATACAGACAAGAGAAATGAGTAAAAAGACCCTGAAGAATCATTGTCATCACCATTCCCGCCGTGCCACCACCAAGAACCAAATGGGTTGTTGTTATTATTATTATTGTTGTTGTTGTTGTTGTTGTTGCTGCTGCTACTACCGCCACTGCCAATGGAACAAGAGAACGAAGGAAAGTGAAATTTATCGAATGCTTTAGTGTTAATAATCAAATTTTGTTTAGAATATGGAAAATGAAATGGAGATTGTGGGGATCGTGACAGCCAAATTCCATTGAGGTACAAGGGCCTGCTAACGCACCCCATTATTTTTCTTTTTCCTTTTTTTTTTTTTAACGATGTTACCGACTGCAATCTCCCTCCCTCTTGTTGTGGAAGGAAGAAACTCACAGTCACAGGCTCACAAACCGGCAAAACGCAATGGGTTATTATGAAACTTATCTTTATAGTTTTTATAGCTTGCAAAACTAGCATTCTAGCAAATCAGCCCATGCGTTCACCATATTGCTCAATAAAAAAGTTGGCGTATTAATTTGACATTTTTTATTTTGAAAGCGTATTTAGAAAATTAAATATTTATCAATCCCCAAGCTTTTATTATATATTGTTATTCCTAATTGTGAATGAAAAATTATAATAATTTTATGTGAGATATTATTTATATTATTGACGAATGTTAGTTGTTCTGTATATTTCATCGATAAACTCGTGCTACAATATGCAAAAGATATAAAATGTTAAAATAACTTGGTAACAATAACAATTTGGTCAGTTTTGGCAAACGGAATTGGAATTGGAAGACAGAAATTAATTTGGAACTTTTAGAAAACCATAGGGACAAAAATGATAATAACCCAACGAAGAACTTACCATACTGAACGACATCGCTTTTATCCTTGATTTTGGTGAACGGCCAAGATGTATTGTGTAGCTCATCCGACAGCCAGTTATAAAACACCGTTTCTGGGTTCTGTTAGTCAGTCATTCGTGCAGCAGCCGCATCGCTTGCCCTAACTTCACTATGAACCCTATCTTACCTGTTATATAAACAGTTACCGTACTGAACGGAGGAGATCTCTGATATGGAAGAAGAAAAAGGAGTGGAAGAACGGCCAAAATCAAGAGACATAAGGCGTTATTACTGTGATTACTGTGGGATTTGCAGGTCCAAGAAGTCTCTTATTCTTTCCCACATCACCACTCACCATGAGGTTTGATTCTCTTGCCTTTTTTCTTTTTTCTTTTTTTTTTTAAAGAAATAAATTCTTTCACATATTTAGATTTTTAGATTCGTAATGGGGTTATTGAAATTCAACTGTTTGCTCATATGATTTTGTATTTTGACTTTAATTGTAATTTGCTGTTTACGCTTCTGTGAAAAGCTTTAGTATTTGAAGCTTATCGGATAAACCAATTTGGTCTTTTACAAAAAAATAAAAGAAAATCTGGGTTCAATTATTCAATTGCTTTACTCTTTTTTAATTGAGCGTTAGTGAGTCAAGCTTCAAGGGTGACAACATTTTCTGCTAGAATTTGTCGAGTGTCCAACTTGAATTCTCTGAGCTGCTTGGGAATTTCTGATGATGAACAAACAATTACACTAATTACAGTTGTGCCCGTATATCTTATAGTTTTATTTTATTGGTTCTTGTTGATCAGGAAGAGGCAGATGAGTTTTATTTTATTGGTTCTTGTTGATCAGGAAGAGGCAGATGAGGAAAGGAGTGATGTAGATGGGGAAACAAAAGGAGTGCAATGCAATACATGCGAGGAATGTGGTGCTAGTTTCAAGAAACCTGCTTACTTGAAACAACACATGCTGAGTCATTCGCTTGAGGTATTTCAGATTAATTGTTGGACATCTTTCCTTTTCCACAGACTTCTTTTTCAAGTGTACATTCATTGTGGTCTATCTCCTGTTTCATATGGAACCGCAATGTGTATTACATGGAAAAGTTTTGGAGACTCTGCTGCTGCCCTGTTTTATAATCCTCATCAAGTATAGAACTTTCGGTACCTAAATAGTGGGATCCTTTTCATATTCTTCGTATCAATTAAAGATCAATCATTTTGCAGGAATTTTGGGTTTTGAGAAATCTGAAAAAACCATGGATTTCTAGCGTGAAGCATTGGATCCCTCACAGAGAACTCCAAAATGCAAGAGGTTGCAATTTTGATCTTGAATGGACCAGTATCAGGTTGGGAGACCTCCTGAGAAGCTCCATCAAGTAAGCCTCATTCACGCAATCTTCTGAGTTGAGGTTTGGATATGTATGCTTGCACTTAGATATGTCAACTACGAAGTGGATCACTGCTGATTCATTTGATTTTGCTGCAGAGGCCATTTCACTGTTCGGTTGATGATTGCCATGCCAGCTATAGAAGAAAAGATCACTTGACTCGGCATCTATTACAGCATCAAGGAAAATTATTTAAGTGTCCAATAGAAAACTGCAGTTGTGAATTTACCATTCAGGGCAATATGAAAAGACATGTGAAAGAACTTCACCATGAGGGTTCCACATCTACTGATTCTGGTGATCAGAAGCAGTACATCTGTCAAGAAATTGGGTGTGGAAAAGTATTCAAATATGCCTCGAAGCTGCAGCAACACCAGGATTCTCATGGTCAGTTGCTTAAATTCGAAATTAATATGAAATTTTGTAACATAATGTCTGTTATACTGAATGTTTAAAGTGTTGTTTGAGCTGAAGTTGGCAGTCTGCAAGCTCTGACCAACATGCTTGTGTCTGACAGTTAAGCTAGACTCTGTGGAGGCATTTTGTTCTGAACCTGGATGTATGAAATATTTTACGAATAAACAATGCTTAGAGGCCCACATCAGGTCATGCCACCAATATATTACATGTGAGATATGTGGGTCCTTGCAGTTGAAAAAGAACATCAAGCGACATGTTCGCACGCATGAAGCCAGAGATTTATCTGAAAGAATTAAATGCCAATTCAAGGGCTGCCTCCTGTCATTCTCAACTGTAAGAAGCAGCTACCTTTGAGTTTTTTTATTTTCTCTTTTTTTCCCTTTTGGGTTAAGTTGATTTTCTTGTATTATATATGTTACTTATCTAATATCTTTCCACCACTGGTTTATATGTTTGCAGAAATCAAACCTTCAGCAGCATGTGAAAGCTGTGCATTATGAAATCAAACCTTTTTCCTGTAGCTTTTTTGGTTGTGGCATGAGATTTGCCTACAAGCATGTGAGAGATAACCATGAGAAATCTGGGCAGCACATTTATTCTTCTGTGAGTGTACTGTGAAAATAATGTCAACACAATTTTAATGATTACCAAGCAAAACTCAATACTCAGTTTTTGTTTTGGAAGCAGGGGGATTTTGTACAGTCGGATGAACAATTCAGGTCGAGGGAGAGGGGTGGGCGAAAAAGGAAGTGTCCAACCGTAGAAATGCTGATACGAAAGAGGGTTACTCTGCCAAATCCCACCCAATCTTGTAATCTTTACGAAGATTGATGATACTTTTGATTGACCTGGGTCTAGTAGTATTTAAGTACTGCCATTAGATTTCCTCGTTGAAATTTTGTAGTCAAATCCCTCAACTCCATCTTTATACTATATGTACCTATTTCAATGACTACTGACATTAAGTCTTATGTATAATTTTAAAATGAAAATATAATCTGCTGCTTATCTCGTCAGGCCATGGGTATTTGCACAATTATGACCCTTGATGTTCGGCATGGATTAACATTAAAATCAGAAATAAATGTTAAAAGGTAATATGATCCTCCCCTGTCAAAAGATTACTTGTTATTTCTTCTAGAAAACAATAAAGATTACTTATTATTCATAAATTAAAATGTTAAATATAATTTCCAAGTCCTATACTGCTTCATAATGATTAATTAGACATTATTTGCCTCCTGTACAAGCTAATAATATCATTAGATCTAATCAAAAATAGAAATAATGAAATATCATTTGGCCATATTATCAGTGGTTTCAGTTTTGATGCCATGCAATCAAGCAAATTATTATCACTCATTTCATATGCTATATTCATTAACTCAGCATTTCATTCCAAAGGCAAATCAAAGCGTCCATACAGCAATTGTTCTTTAAATGTGCTTCCAGCGAGCAAATTTAAGAAGACGAAGAACAAATACAATTTGGTGTATTACCGCATTACATATCAAATAGGTAAAAGAAAAACTGGCACAAATGTTTATCCACAAGACTGCACGATTACAAACTAGGCAATTCCAGAGATGACTGTAAAAAGCCATTCCATGTAATAAGACTTCAGTAAAACTGCAAGTAAAGACAGTAAACAAATTTCTCAAACAATCAAAACCGAAGGCTTCACAATAATGTCTGACACTCTAATAGCATATACAACAGATATTAGGGTACAAATCCAACATCCTTGAAGTATTCATGCTCTAGAGCACTTCTGGCAGTAATTCTTCTGCTGGGATCCATGCAGAGCATTTTCTGGAAATATGATATACAACGGCATAAGTATCTCAAACAGAAAAACACCAGTACATATTGTAATTTCGCAGTTCACAATATTCAGCTTTGGAATCACTTTTAAGTTCAAGGTATAGATATTAGTAAAAGAATTGAAAGAAATCCTAAAATGAAACAAAAAAAAAAGCCTTAAGAATTCCAAAAGTCCTTTTTTTTAAATCCTAAAACCTAAGAAATTAAAACCTTCAGATGATGGCCTTGGGTCATCATCCAATAACCACAATCCTTAGAAGGGCTTAAAAATAAAAAGCCAGGTACACCTGTCAAAAAGGCAATGATGTGGGAAGGATCTAATTTGGGACTTGGCTTTCAGGCACATACTGCCGAAGAGAACGTTTAACAACTTCTAAATACTGGATGTTGTTTGAAAATAAAAAATAAATAAGTAAATAAAATTTAATTGGAGCCATTTGGTTGACAACTGACAGAGCTTACACCAAAGGGACTTGATATTACAAAATCAAAGGTCCCAATTGAGTAGAAAGATTCATAGAAAAAATGTTTTATCCATACAGTAGTAACAGTACTAGGTATTATTGAGCTGCAAACAGGGAGGAGCAGATACAGTAGCATCATCTCAAATCTAGAACTTACAGAAAGAAGATCAATGCCAGCTGGCTCAAGATTTCGAACAACAGTCGCCAACTCCTGCAAATAACATGTGCACCAAGAAAGCTTTATAATAGTATTCTCTCTTTTTTTCTCTACAACATAATTACATCACTGAATACAACAAACATGACATCATAACTAAATCCCATTACCTTAGGAGGCCATTTAGGAAAGGCAGATTTAAAGTCAGGCAAGGAAGTCACTCCAGGCCATGTGTCCTCATTAGGTGTTCCCAAGACTCTTCATAGAAGAAAAATATGAGTCAGAACCAAACAGAGAGAACAAAGAATACAAAGATACAAAAACAATGAAGATGCACCAAGGACATCCATTCTGTTCCACATAATTTTCTTTTTTCTTTCGGTAAAATTGATCACTATTGAAAGGTAATTTCAGGAAAAAAAAATTGAAAAACTTACATAACAACACTAGTGAATAAACAGAATCAATAATTTTGATGGGAGAAACAAAACATAGTATTCTCAACTGGCCTCACATTAAAAATGGATAAAAACTTTCAAATCCTAGGTCAGGCTATAAATTTACAAAATAGCATATTATTCCTCCATTTTGCTGAATATCTAATGTTATCTAAATGTTCTCAAATTATTCAAGACTATATTTACAAGAGAAAGAAAGAAAAGGCACGCGACCACCAGAAATCACATGAAGGATAAGTCACAGATGAGTCACTCAGATAAAATATATGAAGTACAAACCAAACCTGAGGAACAATAATATTTAACATACAAATCATCTTTCCATTTCCAAAATCATAGTCAGAAAATAAGTTTCAATCCAAACCTAGATCCAAGAATCTCGTAAAAGAAGTCTGAGGCATCTTAACCATACAGTCTAGGAATCTTGGAAAATAAGTCTGAGATATCTTAATCATAAATTTTTTTTATTTCAACACAATATGATTTTTGAGGAACAATAATATTTAATATACAAATCATCTCTCCAAAGTCATATTCAGAAAATAAGTTTCAATCCAAACTTAGATCTAGGAATCTTGGAAAAGAAGCCTGAGATAGCTTAATCATACATTCTTTCCATTTCAACGTACTAGCTCATCTAATCAAAACAATTCATTGCACATATGAGGGATGAATAATCAGAAGTAAACTTCCATCTTTCATTAAAAATCAACTTCTCACCATTCAATGTATCATAACTTTACAATTCCCCCATAGCTGATACAGAATGTAATTCAGGATATGAGAAAAGAAAGAAGATCACTCTAGAAATATGGTACAAACATATCATACTCTAATATAATTACTGAATAAATCTAATCTAAGTTTGGGAAACAATAAACCTGAAGATCTTGAATAACTCATCAATCTCAGAGTCTCCCGGAAACAACGGCCGCTGGTTCACCATCTCAGCAAATATACATCCCACCGACCACACGTCAACTGGAGTAGAGTAATGGCGAGATCCTAGCAATATTTCAGGTGCTCTGTACCACAATGTCACCACCTAGAGAGAACTGATATTGAGTATAAACACAGCATGGCCATGGTATCAACAGAAAACTTTAATCATTGAAGTAGCAGATACATAATACCTTGAGAAACAACAGTATCAATGAACCAGCGAATACACGATACCTAAAGAAACTAAAGTATATAGGCATACTAGTACTATCTCCGTGCCAAAAAGAAGAAGGGTTTAACATATTTAGGGCCAACCAGCAGCGCCCACCGCCAAAAGAGAACAGCTCAAACAAAGGAAAACTCCTAGTAGATACAAAGATGAGCACACATTCTCTCTCACATACAATCAGACTAGTCTCACTCACTCGTATGGACAGCCGAACTTGTAGAAATACAAGTTCTGCATCCTTAGTACACAGCTGTATGTTCTCCTTGATACAATAATAAAACATGAATGTTAAGGAACATAAACACAGTCCTCTTTAATACCTCATGTGTAAATGTCCTGACAGGAATACCAAATGCCCTGGCCAGTCCAAAATCTGCTAGCTTTAGTGCATTTGTACGACGATCTATTAACAAATTTTGAGGTTTCAAATCTCGATGAAGAACCCGGTGAGAATGACAGTAGGCAATGCCACGTAGAATTTGATAAAGGAATGTCTGCAAGACGTAAAACAAGCACTATGATTGTGAGTTGTATCATTCTCTCCATCTTGATTGCTATAAAAAGGGAAAAAAAATGTTTCATCATTTTGAGCCAGGTACTTGATCAGGGATACTAACTCCAGTAACCAAACAATAATTGCTTATGAATCAAAAAATTATATGAGGATCACCAAACATGCAATCCTACAAAAACGCATCTCTGCTTGACAAGCTAAAAAGGCATCATTAAACCTAAAAAATAAACATATGCATCTTAGTGGGGTGAATTCCTGGCTACCTTTGAACCTCAAAGTTTGAATTTACATTTGAAAGCCTATTACAAATCATCAACAATATGACCAATTAAAATGCCTTTGGAGAAAGTAATTTCCCAAGGTAAGAAAATACTAGCTTAACTCGAACCACATTGCATAGGGGAATCCAAACAGCAAAAAAATAACACTCAATTTTCGAAATGAAAATATATATCTCAAACTTACTTTTATCAGTCGAGGATCATTAGCAAAATCTGGGCAAGAGTCCATGTGCTTCTTCAAATCCAAGTCCAAATACTCAAAAACCAGATAAAGTTTCTTCTCGCTGTGCACTACATCTTGCAACCTGATACCCAAACATCCATCAAACATTTAATTCCAAAAAAAAAAGAATGATTACATAATGACACATAAGAATCAAACTACTACGAGTGAAACATATATACCTAACAATGTTCCCATGCTGCATTTCTTTCAAGAGGGAAATTTCTCTGATTGCGGTGCTGGGCACACCTTCATCTTCCTGCTCAAGGCGGATCTTCTTCAATGCTATTGTCTCATTCGTGACACAATTACGGGCCTTGTAAACTACTCCATAGGTTCCCTCGCCAATCTTCTCAACCTTTTCATACTGGCACATCCACAAACATTAGAACCACTTCAATAATAACATTTACAGTAAGAAATGGAAAGCAGTTACGACTAAAACATTGTAAATTTATTATAAATTTGTTCACCTACCTGGTCCATTCAGTCTTAATGTAGTGGCCACACCCACACGAATGACAAGTCCTAAAAGCCAAGATTAAGTAACAATTTTCAGTAAAACACAGCCATATCTCTTACTAGCGTAGAATCCGAATTCACAAAAATTAAACAAATAAATATTACTGAGAAATAAATAAAAAATTCTATACTGTAAATACCTAAATTATGCGCATCCTTATGGTCAGATTTAAACAATGTGAGGATTAAAATACATGAATCTCATCCAACGGCTGTCAATTTTACGATTCGATTTACTAATAATGGATCATTTGTCGAAGGCAATACTAACGAAGTAGAAAAAAATCTAAAATGAAAAAAATAAAGCATTAAGCGGTCGAAAGAAACCTTGCTACCGAAGAACGGCGACAAGAACGACACGAATCTACGCGTAGGTGGCGACAGTGTGTTTTGAAGAAAAAATTAACGCTTACGAAAGAGAAAAATACAAATGCATAATACAGTAACAGGCGCGAGGACGATGCAAGCTGACGGAGGAGATCGCCGGAGTAAGAGCGAGGTGACTGGAGGCTGCGGCGGCGGTGAAAGGAGTGAGTTTAACGAGTGAGAACAGAGTGGAGTGGTAGGTTTTGGATATTTTTACGGATTTATAGTTGTGGGTTTCGTACGGGAAGGTTCATCATAAGAAATCACAACTGCAGTTGTTTTATGCCACCTGCTATCTTATGGCTTTTGAGCGGCTTACGTTCGGGTTCGAGTTGACCTGACTGATACGTGAACCGGACCGAACATTCGGTTCTCTGTAAATTTTTTAATATTTTGAGAATAGCCCCCAAATTTATAACAGTGACTTCGAATTTAACTTTTTATCGATTATATCAGATAGATCTAGATCATGAACCATATATGATCTAGAGTCAGCCAACGGGCCGGTCATGAAAAGAAGGTTAATATGATTTAGATATTGTTAGAGTTTAAGACCAAGCTAACACGATTAGCTTATGCTTAAATTAAAACGTAATTAGATTCTCAAATTAAAACGTAATTAGATTCGTTCTAATCAAAATGATTAAATGAGATTTCTAATCTCGCTTGCTAACGCAATTAGTTTACTCTCTAATCGAAACGTGATTAAATTCATTTTAATCAAAACGATTCAATGAAATTTTTAATAACGCATAAAACGAGATTAGATAACGCTCTAATCCAAACGACTCTACGAAATAGATTTTTGATAAACAATTTCATATAAATTATAAAAAAAAAGATGTTTTATTAAATAATTAAATTAAAATTATGAAAATAATTACAAAATCTCTCTATTTATAATACAATAATCCTACTTCCTTAAGTTAATTTAAAAATAGAAAGTAAATCACAATTAGAATATAAATATAATACAAAGAAATTGTTCTTTAATTAACTCTAATTAAAATAGAAAATAAAATTTTAGAATCTTAAAATAACTAAATTAACATCCTACATCACAACACGTTTAAAACTATAAGCTCGATCTAATCCGCATGCATGTAGTGCTATGGATGGCAATTTGTCGGGTCGGGCTCGGGCCAGACAAAGCTTGAGCCCGACCCGACCACTCAAATTGAAAGCCTGCTCGATGAAAGCTCGATCATTTTGTTTGGGCAGGCTCAGCTGGTCCTGGTTCGGCCAAGGTTAGGCAGGCCAAAGACAATATCTCGACTATGTGTTTAATTACTTTAATTGTTTGATTTATTTCCAAGCACAGCATACCCACTACTTTTTCTCTTAAGTTCAAACTTAATACTTAAATAAAAACACATAATTTCATAACTTATATTCAAAATTTAATTTACACTTGTGTTATTTTAAAAAAAAAAAATTCATCGTATACAAATAAAACTACACAATTCTACAACCCAACATTAAAACAAAAAAAAAAAACTTATATCTTGTACAAATAAAAACACATAATTCCACAACCCAGCATAAAAAAAAAAAAAACTAACACTTATGTTTTATACAAATAAAAACATTCATTCAATCTGTGATGTGTCATGTGTGCGTGCGTGCGTGTTAGTGTAATTTTTTTTAATTTATTAAATGATCGGGCCAGGTCACATAAGACTCGAGCTCGAACCTAAATTTAATCGGGCCTAAAAATTAAAGCTCGAGCCTGAATTTTAACTTTTAAATTCAAACTAAAGCCCGAAAAAATAGAGTCAGCTAACTGAGCCAAAATTCAGACTGGATTTTTTTGTTCTCCCTATGCTGTGCCGTACTGTAGTGTCTCACTTAAACGTGTTCATGGTGTGCCATGCTATTCGAATATATGTCATACCCGTATGCGATGTTTACTGTGATCTATTTCCTACTCGAACTTAATGAAGGAAGGATAGTTCAACTTCAACGCATGGGGTTTGAAAATAGAATGTTGGCTCCAACCATATAAGTTATAACTAAAATTTTAAGTTTTTTTTTAAATATTAATTTAATTTCTTTTCTATTTATATAAGGAAATATTTTTCTTTTTTAACGTAAAAAAATTAACGACCTCAGTTAGATGCATGGTACCCACCTAACACCCTAAGTTGAGTTATGAAGATTTTGATGAAAAATCAAGAAAATGAAATAAAAAACGAGGAGTCAAGGTTGACGATATTTTTACTAATTCAACAAAAAAAAAAAATTGAAGAAAAAAAGGTTAATAATAATAACTTGTCTTTAAATTAAAGCCATTTGCGAATTGTGATGATATGACAGGCAAGTTACGGATTGGAAATTAAATCAGAAAGGAGATAAACATAAGCCTAATCCACCAAAGAGTTTTGTTTAGAAACAGAAATTTCATTGTCGTTTCCAGATAGAAAAAGAGGCTTGTTGGATGAATTCCAGGAGAGAATTGGAACCTTCCAGCTCCAGGTCAATAATAAAAGCACAAATTGGCAACTATTGGGTTATTTCGAAAGTTACCAATTTAAGGAAGGCAAAAGAAACAGGAGGCTAAGCCCCTAGTTTTGAGTGAAGTCAAAAAATTAAAGCTTGAATGCAGCCCACTGAAACAAACCTTAAAGCCTTACCAATTCAGCAATTCAAGCTGGTCCTTATCATTGCTCACGAGCAGAATCTTGACTGTTCGAATTTCACAACACTATATATATATATATACACACACACACAGAGACATATACGAGAACACTGAAACATATAGAAATTGCGTTGAACTATTTGAATATAGCTGGAGTCTTCCTTAACTGATCAAACTCTGAAAAAGAAGAAAAGTTGGAAATGGGGCGTTGGATGAAGTCAGAGGTACACACACGGCACGCACACGTATATATATATATATATATATGCATGATCTAAGCATGAATATATATCTTCATTTCGAGCTATTAGATATATATTTACATATGTATTTCTAGGGACTATTAATGAATTAGTTATATCTCATGCATTAATTTCTCCATTTTTAACCAGGTTTATCCATTAATGGCTGCCATGACGTTTGTGACTAGTATGTGCGTCTTCCAGCTTACCAGGAACGTGCTGCTGAATCCCGATGTCAGGTACCATTTGATTTAACATTTTCATGAACTGTTGTGCTTAGATCAACTGAATTGAAGATATGATAAAGCTATGAATCGATTGACGCAGAATAAACAAGGGGCGTAGAAGCATGGGAGTGCTGCAAAACGAAGAGGAAGGAGAGAAATATGCAGAGCATGGACTTCGCAGGTTCCTTCGTACTCGCCCTCCTCAAGTCATGCCCGCCATTAACCGTTTCTTCTCCCAAGATAAAGATCATTTCCAACCCCCCAAGAATTAACAACAATAAATTTTATCATACAAGAGGCGCAGTATGTCAACTTTTGTTTCTATTCGCTTCTGTACACAATTTTTTTTTTAAAATAAATTTGTCTGTTAATTTGACAGTTGTAATTTATTTGTAACCAATACCTTTAATGTTATTTCTTTTATAAAATTATTTGACATATCATATATCATCTTTAGCCATTTAATTATAAAGGATTCTAATTTATTTAAGATTTGCTTTTAATTAAATATCAAAGATATTACAACAAAAATATAATTTGTTCAACATAGATTATTAAACAACTGATAAGCGAAATATTTTATAAATTAACTACAACAATTTCAAATTGACGCAAAATGAAAACCACTGATTTGTGAGGCGGTAAACACTTCCCATAATCCCATCCCATTTGCAATTTGTAGTCCCAACGACAGCGTGGATTAATTTTCATACAATTATTTTAATCCTAAAGCATTAGAGAAGAAACCAAAAAAACAAAAAGAAAAAGGAAACAGAATAAAAGTCAAAAAGAAGTAGCTGGACAACTGTCTCCCCGAGGTCAAAACAAAGATTTAGATTATATTATAACACACACACGCAGGAAATTGAAGTCATCATCAACCATCCGCATAATTAATTTCATGCAACAGCGTTACTTTTTGAAGAGAGAGTGTATAATGGGCAAGGAACCCTCTAAGCCAATCCAATTCAATCCTACCCAACCCTCCCACGTTTATATATACATATAGCGTTTTTCCCATTTTGTTGCTTTCATACGCACACTTATAAATCGATTTTTCCTTCTTTTGGTTTCTCATTGAAGTTTAAACCCGAGCCGGACTTTTAAAAATTCGGATATACCAATTTTTTTTCTAATTTTTTTTTAGTTTAAATTTTATATATATAAAATTTAAATTTTTATATTTATGAATATATTTTTATTTATTTTATAATTTTTAAATTTATTTTAATAAAATTAAATATTAAATATAAATTTTAAATATTAAATATATTAAATAAATATATAAAAAATATAATTATTTAAAATATATATTTTTTTTATAAAATTTAGATTTTAGACCAAATTTTAAATTTATCGAATAATACTCGAATCCGATTCAAAGATTAACTCAAACCAAATATTATCAAGCTTACATCACCCAAATGGAGCGGAATCGGACGGAATATTTTTGCCATTCCAAAGTTTAATGGAATATTCTTTAGTTTTCTCAGCCAATAAATACCGGTAATCTAACCACTTCCAATCCTACATTTAAATCAGGCCCTCTTTATCTTCTAGCACTTCCACAAAATGGGTCCTTCTCAAAACTTTATTTTGATCGTCATAGTTTTAGTTTTTCTCACAGTAACCTCAGCTTGCTCCAATGGACAGTGCCGGGTTTGTGTTTTTCCAAATTTTCTTCACATTTTGCAATGCTATTGTATAAGCTACTTGGTTAATTAATTTGCAATGCTAATAATGTATAGCTACTTGAGCCATGCTCTTCGGACGGAGATTGCGAGGCAGGGCTTTACTGTTTCTCCTGTCCAGAAGGATTCTCAGGTTCAAGATGTGCAAGATCAAGTGTTACTAACCAATTCAAGCTTCTGGTTAGTAGTATTTGTTTATTCTTTGTTTACACTTTCTTCTTGATTAGATTGATTCCTGTTAATTGTGTAATTAATTTATTGTCGTAAGGTTTTAGTTCTGTCCGAGACCACTAAATTCCTTTTTTGTTTTTGATAGAATAATTCTCTACCATTGAATAAGTATGCATTCTTGACAACACACAATGCGTTTGCGAATGAGAACGAGCCATCTCACACAGGAGTTCCTCGAGTCACAGCCACAAATCAAGAAGACACTGTAGCTCAACAGCTAAGTGTATGATTGTTATGATCTTTTAGTTCCTTACTATATATTTATTTTGGCGTTTTAAATAAGCTTTTTTCAATTCAAAATATTACTCAACTTAAATCAGATGCAACCCAAAATAATAATTGAGATTGTTAAAAAATTAATTAAAAGATGATTGATGTTTTTTAACTTTGTAGAATGGAGTTCGAGGATTCATGCTCGATACATATGATTTCAAAGGAGATGTGTGGTTGTGTCACTCATCTGGAGGAAAATGCTATGACTTTACTGCATTTGTATGTTTTTTTTTTTTTTCCCTTTTTGTTTTCCCTATAACTTATTCTCTTTAAGTTTCAGAATTTCATTTTCTGCAATGCTTCATTTTGAATGTTATAACTATAAAAACAAATATTAATTATCAAGCAGGAACCAGCATTAGACACATTAAAGGACATTGAAGCTTTTATGTCAGCAAATCCAGCAGAAATTGTGACATTGATTTTAGAAGATTATGTTAAAGCTCCAAATGGATTGACAAAAGTTTTCAATGATGCTGGATTGATGAAATATTGGTACCCAGTTTCAAAAATGCCCAAAAATGGTGAAGATTGGCCTTTAGTTAGTGACATGGTTGCTAATAACCAAAGGCTACTTGTTTTCACTTCAAATAAATCTAAGGAAACAAGTGAAGGAATTGCTTACCAGTGGAGCTACATGGTTGAAAATCAGTGTAAGAATAAAAGAATCTATCAAAATGATTTTATTTTCTGATGAATTTATAGTGGTTAATATCATTGCACTCCCTTATGCTTTTTCCGAAAATCAAGAAATCCCTAATAACTTTAAAATTCATCCGAAATTGAAGCCCTTCTCAGACTCTGTTTTGAGATTTCTTATGAAGCTTAAGAAGATCTATAACAGATTTCATAAATTAAAGAAAGATTTTGATGAATTTCGTAGCATTTTGTGTACTGATTGACAACGCATTTTGAATTCTGAATATTTTTGTGGTCTGAACAAGTAAACTAACCAAATTGTGATGTGTGCTCAATTGTGTCAGACTGTAATAAACTTGTACCATAATCAAACATCTTTTTCCCCTTTTAATGTTGAATGATAATCTTATAGATGGAAATGATGGAATGCATGCTGGGAGTTGCCCTAACAGAGCAGAATCACCACCACTCAATGACAAGAGTAAATCTTTGGTACTGGTGAATTACTTTGAGTCTTTTCCTATCAAGCAAACAACATGTGTGCATAACTCAGGGGATCTTATCAACATGCTTCACACTTGCTATGGTGCTGCTGGCAACCGGTGGGCTAACTTTGTTGCTGTTGATTACTACAAGGTAACGAATAGGAAATTGTTCCCCTCCCCTAGTTTATAATTTCCCCTTGCATATATAAATCTTAACTTGCTAATCAAAAGTTTAAACTAATTACTTGGTTCATTATGCAGAGAAGTGAAGGAGGAGGCTCGTTTCAAGCTGTTGATACTCTAAATGGGAAGCTGTTGTGTGGATGTGATGATCTTCATGCTTGTGTGGTGAGCTTTTTAATTCGTTTATTTTTTGATATTCAGCCCATTTCGGGCATCCGTACATGGATTAGTCATGGGCCATAAATTTGGTGTTTATATATATACATGTACTAGAAATTTTTCACTGAGGAGTTCCATAGTTTACAAGATAATGGCTATATATATATATATATATTTGACAGATTTAAAATAGCAGTATAGCATGTAAAGCAAATTGATCTTCAAATTCTAAAATTTCCTGAGACTGTATTTTGTGCTTGCTTCAGCCTGGATCAACTGCTGGAGCCTGCACTTGATAAGAATGAGGACAATGAATGATCAAAATTCAGGTTCAAGTTTCCGCAAAAGCTTCATCAATTTCTTAAGTAAAAGTTCAAGTTACCATACTTCACAAAATAATAAGGTTGCCACCAATTTGATATTTCAAGATTTGTACAAAAGTTGATGGAGCTACAAACCAGAAATGAAAAAGAAAAGTTTGAGTTTGATCATAACTGGCAGCTGGCTTTAGAGAAAATTTTGTGACAAGTGTAACATTGTAAAAATCCTCTCGGATTTCTCTCTCTCTTTGCAGATTGTTTGCTGTTTTGTTTGGTATACTTGAATCCAGTATCACATCAAAACTAGGGGAGAGCCATGGCTTCCAATTAAAGGTATACTTTTGTTTCAATTGTACATATATTTGAACCCAAAATGCAAGATCCTTTTTGTTGATTGTTGTTGATTTTATGTCAAATAAATGGTAATTAATTTTCTCATTAATCTAAGTTGTTTCAATGATAAATTAACAAGCAAAGGAATTATGAAAAGGGCCATTATTGCTAGTAGATATGCTGCTGAAAATCCTGAGCTAAATTGCCAACCAAAAGCAAATGATTTTTATTTATTTATTTTTAATACAATTACAAACAGAATTATATCAATTTATTGATAAAAGATAATGCAAAACACCGGTAAATATGACAACATATAATATCAACAATCCCCTTTATCTCCCTTGAGGATTCACAATATCAGAAAACACATCTCGAGTCAAGGATGTGCTATCATACGTTATAGTTTTATGTTCATTCTCACCAAGCTTTTCATTCTTCTCTGAGCTTTCATGTAGCAGCTGAAATACAAACTCAAGACCCCAAACCACATCACTCATTGATGGCCGTCTGATTCGATCATCATTCACGCAGCTCATTGCAACCTCAGCGAACTGGTTCAAGCACACAGGCGGTACATTACCCTTTAAAAACGGATCAATAATATCATCAATTGTTCCATTCCGATAACATTGCATCGCCCAAACAGCTAATTTCACCTGCTTCTTGTCTCCGGTCCGAAGAATAGGTGGCCGAGCACACAGTACTTCCAACAGCACAACACCAAATCAGTACACATCTGATTTCTCTGTAAGCAGCTGAAGGCGATAGTATTCAGGATCTAAGTATCCGATACTTCCCTTCACTTGTGTACTCACATGAGTTTTGGACAAATTGGGTCCGAATTTGGACAATCCGAAATCAGAAACCTTAGCCACCCATTTCTCGTCCAAGAGGATATTCGTTGTCTTCACATCACGATGAATGATAACTTTGCTCGTACCGGTATGCATATAATGCAACCCACGAGCTGCACCAATGCAAATTTTGAGCTGTCGATCCCACGGAAGAAGAGGATTATCGCTGTTGTAAAGATGATCACGTAGAGTCCCACGGGCCATGTAATCGTATACGAGGATCATGTGACCATCATCATTGCAGTAACCAATGAGAGAGACCAAATGAAGATACCTGAGCTGGGAGAGCATTTCGATTTCAGTCTGGAATTCCAGAGCGCCCTGTTGTGATCCTGGATTCAGCCGTTTGATGGCAACTGGAGTGGAGCCGCCATTGATTAACCCTTTGTACACATTTCCAAATCCTCCAAAACCAATAATGAGAAGGTTATTGAAGCTTTTTGTAGCCTCTTTGATTTCAGAAAGTGAAAACTGGGTACAAAGATCAGACGGTAGGGATGAGGCAGAGCTGCGGGACTTTACTTTTTTTAGTACTGGTCGCCTTAAAATTAACAAAAACACAATGAAGAGCACAACTAGGCCTGAAGCAACACCACCAACGATGCCAAGTATACTTGGACGATTATTCTTTGCTTTTGTTGAATACTGTGGGCTCGGCGTCGCAACCGATGATGCTCGGTTGACCGTGAGGTCAGGATTGGGTCCGGCGAGACTTCCGTCGTTGTCCACTTTGAAAATTTCAACCCCGTTCAAGATAGAATCAGAATACTTGGTCCTCCATCTGGGAGCAGGGTGCAGTGCAATAGAGAGATTCTGCTTCTTTACGTTTGATTTTGATCCTATCGCTACTGCGTAATCTCTGTATTCTGGAACACCATTCCCTCCACTCCAAGCTATTACGTCCATAAAATCTTCAGCAGTTAGATTTGCCAGGTAGATCTTGAAAACTCTATCATCGTTTTCAGTCACCTCCTTCTGAAACTCGCAGAAATGAAGCCTGACAAAATATGTGAACCCGGAATCCACCTGAAACTCCCAAGTGAGATTATAATGCTCGTTTATGTTCCTGTCTTGTCCCATTGTCCTGGCAGTTCTATAAACTGCAACTGGAGCAGAGTAACTATGTATGCTACTGAAACGGGGGACAATAGTAGTGTTAACTGGAAGAGCGCTTCGTCTGGCGTCTGTCAGGTAGCCGTTGTCCACAGTCCACGTCCGATACATTCCGGTGTCCATCTGCGGCGAGATAAAGCTCCCACCGACATTTAATCGATATAAATTCTCAAGAGCATTGCTGTTTAAGATTCTGAATTGGTTGCCCTGGCCAACAAATCTGAAGCTTTGATCATCAGCCGCCGTGTAATACAGATTGAGAGGCATGGAAACTAATTCAATTCCGTTGATAAAAGCATATGAATCTTGGTAATCTAGACTTGGGGCGAAGGTTATATTCAATGAACTCTGATCTTCTGGGACGTTGATACAGAATTCTTTGAAAAATGTACCATCAGCCGCGAATGAAGCACTAAAGCTGTCAACAAGTGTAAAAGAATTGGCTTTGACAGAGAAGAAAGCGCTAGAGATGTTGAAGCCTGAATATGAAGTTGAATAGAAATGAAGGCGGATGAATTTCTGACCGGATGTGACACTGAATGTGTAAGTGAATTGGGAATGCGAAATCCGAGAGGCTGAATATGGGGGTCCTCCAGGCTTGGTGGAGATTGTTGATTGTTGCTGTTCTAAGGGAGAGTATTGAGAGTTGACATCTCCAACCCAGGTCCGGCCATCGGCACTGATGTTGCCAAACCAGCCACAAGCAACAAATATTGTTTCTGTTGGGGTGTAATAAGGAGATGGTGAGTCACCGGCGTCCGCAAGGATGCAAAAGAAGACGATTAGGTGGTAGAAATAGAATTCTGTGATAACTGATAGAATTTTCCTACGATTTTCCATTGTTAATTGTGATAACACACACCTTCTTCACATCAAGTGCCTGTAAGTACATATATATATATATATATATAAGAAAGAGTATTGTTGTATTCTAACATATGAAATCAACGGTGGGGCAGCATTTAAGCTTTGTGGAAAGACGGGGGCATTAAGACTTTTGAGTCTTCGTCTTCGGCAGCAAACATTGATGCTAACCCATGAACAATGTTCTCACCAATCGTGTGAATCAAATTCTTTCCGATCATGTCAATCAAGCGCCTGTAAGCATATATAAGAAAGAGTCATTTCGGGGAACCGTCTTAATTAAGTTTAGTGTAAAATTGGGGCATCAAGACTTGTGAGTCTTCGTCTTGAGCAGCAAATACTGACGCTAACCCACAAATAATTTTCTCTCCAACAACGTGAATCAAAGTAAATTTTCATTCTGTTTTTCTTATATAAATTTTATGACGATTTCAGTTATTATCTATTGGAACGACACCTGGACAATAAGATTTACATTCACTTACTAGCTTATGAAACTCCCAAGATTATTGAACGTAAAACATATCACAACCCCTTTCCGATTTATCTTGAAATGAACAAAATTTGGGAAATTGTCAATAATAGCCCTCTTAGTCTATTCATTTTCATTTTCAATCTTTTTAATTTTTCTTTATCATTTTTGGATAAATGTTTGCTGTATGAACTAAAAACCCATGCTGTGTTTATATTAATTTCAAAAATACTAACTATTTTATCTTTTATGATTCAAGTAATTTTCTTTTCAGTCATTGGAGTTTTTTATTTTTATGCAGTACTTATTCTTCCATCATTTCTACATCTACGTCCTATTCGTTCTAAGATTTTTATTATTTCTTTATAAAAATATATTTTTTGTTCTAAATCATAAAAATCTATAAATTCTAATCCTTCATAATTTTCTTATCCAATATTTATTAAAGCTCTTTTTTTCTTGTTCTAAACTTGTTATTTCTTGGTTTAAATATTCTATATAAAGATTAATTTTATTTTCCCAATTAAATGTCATTCTTTTTATAGTATGACACATTACTCTAGTTCTATTCCAGGCTTCAAATTCTGGATCATTATTATTCATGATGTTTCTGTTTTATACCAATATATTAAGAATTTAATAAATTCATCTATAAATTTCATTCTTTTATTTAATATTATTTCATCATTTGTTGTATTTAAATTAAATCTTTCTCTTTGTTCTTGCATTAATTCCAGTTCAATATTTCTTATATTATTCTTACTTTCTTTTATTTCTTTTACCAATTTTCTTATTTAATCTTTATCCTCTATTTTTAAAGTATACATTGCATCTACAATATTCGTTATTGGTTCCATTTTTATTTCTCAAATACTTCTTATCTATCTTATTTTAATTATAATTTTATTAATATACTTGGCTCTGATACCATTTCGCTTGGGGGTCCGAAGACTAATCTAGTTAATCAAAAAATCTAGTCAATATATATATATAAAAGTATATTAAAGTATAAACATAGTTTTTGGAGATAATGAAAGGTAATTTTTTATTATTAAGCAAACATCAAGTACATAATTTATACAAGAGTGTACAGATCAACATCTTATATTATTTTTATGATACAAGGGTGGATAATAAAAACAAATTCATATCTTACAAAGTTTATTTAGGGAATTACTTATAAATAAAGAAGAAAATATAACCAAACTTATTTATAAAATACAAGAGGTGTTTTTCTAATCTTATTGGTGGTTAAAGAAGTCATAAGGATTTCTTTTCCATGGATTTATTTTTCCATTCTCCCCATTGTTCTTCTCGCTCTATTTTGGTTTCTATTATAGAAATCTCATGATCTATTTGAATCACATATATTTTTTCTTGCAAATTATCCATTTCAACCTGATTTATTATATTTCTTTCCAATTCACTGGGTAGTCCTATATTTTTTATAGCTAATAAACCTTCTTTTGATATTAAATCTCTTTTGGAAAACATATATGCTTCATAGTCCCATGTTCCAAAATTTATTTGTACGACTATGGTGTTATGATTATATAAAATTTTTATTTTTTCATTTATCCAAGTTATTTTAGTTATTCCAAATTCTTTTAGTAAATTTTTATGATACCTTTCCATATTACAATTTTTCAAAGTTCTCATTCTCTTCCCATTAAACATTGACATCTTTTATAAACCTTTTACCACCAAAAAGATAAGAATTCGGAATTATTACCTCTATCCTTTATTGTATAAAAGGATTTTCCTATACACTGGCGGAGTAACCTTCTGCCTTAAATGACCTCGTCCTTCACTCCCTAAACATGCCTTCTCCTCTAGCTAACACGGGATCAACGGACAGTCTTTTACGGCTTCACTGTGTCCTTTAGTGTTTTGGAATTTCCTTATATCCAATATTAGATATAGGTTTCATTCTTCTTTCTTTATGGGGTTATTTGGTTTATTTGGATGCGTATGTTATTCTGGGTTGAGTTTGGAAAAAGATTTATTTTTGCATTGATATATGCTTTAGAGAAGAGTTTTTTCTGAATGCAAGGCTATCAACTGATGATTCCAACTATGAGTCGATGCCTCTGTTCTTGTTTATTGATCTTTATATAGAGAGTACATTAGTGATGTTTATCTTTTCCTCTTTACAGGTGTATGGATGAGGAAATAGATAATGACTTCTTATCTTTCTCTTTTACAGGTGTATGGTAGGAGAAAAGATAAATACAATTAGTACTTATCATGGCCGACAACTTTATGTAGTGGCCTTACAAAGTCAAAAGTTTTTGTTACATTATTACAAAAGGATAAATATAATAAAACAAAAGCTATATTATTTATTGCTGCCGACGCAAACGACAAGGCTTCTTTTTCTTACTTTATCTCCATCAGTCTGCATGCCTGCTGTAAAGTAGCTGGGCTTGATGGAAATCTCATTGTTGTTATCTCATGTATGAAGTCTAGAAGTATCTCAGATGATGACTCTCCACCTTCTGCTGTCAGCAAGATGTAATATTATAGTTTATGTGTTTTAAGAAGCTCATTCCTAGTATTATATCGTATATTTCATTTTGAGCAAATCCTGAGTCTATAAAACATGGTATTCTGAATAATAATCTTCCTAAATATGTTGGTACAGTTACTTCTTTTGTACATATTCGTAAATTTCCATTGAAGTCTTTATATTTATACTCACCTGTTGTGGTATGTTCTGTTAATCATTTATTTTTTAATATATTTAAATGATTATGACTTAAACCTGTATCTATTAATATTTTTGGTCCTTCTATAAATTATATTCCATTAAAATATTTTCCCATTATTACTAGGCTTCCATCAGATGTATTATCGGGTATTAATATTTCTTTATATGCATTATACTTGGGTTGTTTTTCTTTAAGCTTGATTCCTTTAAGAAGTTGTTTATTACCAAATTGAATCGGTATCATTTGGTTTTTAATATCTTCTTTTAATTCAGGTTTATCGTCTTTTATATCTAGATTACAGGTTATAGGTAAATTAGGAATTTGTAATATTGGTTCTATACTTTGACTTAAATCTTGAAATTCTTTGTCTATTTCTATGTATGGTTTATTACTAGATATTTCTCCGTAATTACTATTATAGAAAGAATATAAGGCAGAATAATAAAATGTCATAATTTTATTTCCAGGTTTCATTATATCTTTTTTCTTTAATTCAAAATGTAAACTTAGTGTATCATTTATATTTTTATCTTTTATATGTACACAATATCTTGGGTAACATGTAAATAAGAATTTTTTATAACATAAATTTCCTTCTATAGTTCCTAAATGTGCTAATTCAGGGTCTATAAATCTTTGATCATGTAAACTAAGTATTATAGGTGAATTTATTCATTCTCTAAATAAAGATTTTACTAATATCTGTATTCCAGCTAAATATACGTATTGTATTTTATCTCTTACTCTATTACTTTTGATTTTATTTAAAGTGGCTTCTATGCCTCTTGAATTTAGTAGGCTTAGTTTAATATTTCCTCTACTTTGTGTTATATCTATAGCTTTTTCTTGTTCTTGATATTCATGAATAATTATATTCTTTCTTTTAAAGAATTGTTGTATATTTCTTAAAATTGTGTTATCTGGATTTCTTAAATTCAAAGATATTCTTGATATTTCTTTTAATTTTTTCTAGTTTAATTGTACAATTAATTGATATCCATCTCTATTTTCTTGTTGTTCTATTTCATTCTCTATTTCTATATCTTCTATATTTTCTATTTCAGAATTCTGATTCTGACTCATCTGATTCTGGATTTTCCAAAGAACTTGTACTAATAGATTCTGTATCACTATAACTTTCATATATTTCAATATTATAACAATTTATATTTTCATTATCAGATACTAATTCTAATTCTAGTTTTATTTCTTGATATTCTATTTCTGCTATTTTGACCTTTTTCTGTTTACATTCAGGGCTTATATGTCCCTTTTGTCCACAATTCCAGCATTTACATTCTTTATGATCTTTTTTATTTTTCTCATTATATTTTCTTCTATAGTACCTCCTATAAGGTTTTCTTTTGAATTTTTTATTTTTCCAATATTTTATGTAGTGTTTTTTATATCTCCTCTTATTTTTATATTTACTTTTGTATCATTGCTTACGTTTTTTATGTTTTTTATAATATGGTCTACATCCCTATTGATTTGGTGCATCTACTTGATCACAACAAATCATCATGGCATTTTTTGCTTTTTTATATAATTGTCTTTCTATACATATTTCTTTTAATTTTCTTATGATAAATTCTACCCTAGATCCCAACGTATTTGGTATTAATTTTCCTATTTCTGTTGATCTGTATGCATTCCATTCTTTAATAAAATAAGTATTTCATGGTGATGGTAATTTATTTATATACATATCATAAAAAATTATTTGATCATCATTACTGTAAAATTGTTTATAATAATATTTCTGAAATTCACATGTATAATTTTTTATGTTACATAAATTGCATATTTGAAGATTCATTAAATGCTGTCTTGTTAAAAGTTTTTCTTTTTGTATTTCTTGTTGTTTAAGATTTTCCCAATTTTCTCCTAAAAATTCATCTCTTATATAATTTGTGAATTTATCTAATCCTTCACTAATTCCTTTTCTAAATTCTTGTTTAGTAGATAATCTTATTAAAGTTTTTGTTTCTTCAGTTATTCCATCCCACCAATTTTGTACATTACCAGTGAAACTCATTATTAATAGTTCTATCCATAATTCAAATTTTTCTTCTGTATTTTGTGCATCCCAATCATGATTTTGTTTATTAAATATAGACATTATTTTCATGTCATTTGACCAACTTGTTGATGTTTTACTTGGGTCTTTTCTGCAGTCTATATCTAATTTACTTCCCATAAGTTTAATAGGTTCATTTTCAGTTTTATATTCAGGTATATATTCTCTTGGATACATTTTATAATACGGTTTTCTAGATGCTAAGGCTTGGTTATGTGCTCGTACTCCTTTATCAGTTACGATTATATGAGGATTTTCAGGTTTTATACTTGGTTCAGTTGGTGGTGCTCCAACATTCATATTTACATCAAATCCTAGTGTTTCTAGATCTAAATCTTCTAATGATAATTTATCAAATTGTTCTTCTAAATTATCCATTATTCACTACTTGAACTTGATTCTTTAGGCTCTTTAGGTTCATCAATTTTTATTCGTTTTTGTTTTATATTAATTTTTTCTTTATTTTTTGGTGTGTTTTCTTTTGATTGTTTTATTATTTCTTGTAACTGTTTTTGATATTCTTCTTCTTTTCTTAATATTTCTGGCATAATAGATTTTATTCTATAATCAAATGATCATTTGACTACTTCTCCAAATTGTATTTTATCTTTATGTCTGATTGATTCTTTTAATTCTTTTTGTGCTTCTAAAATTGTTGTTTTCTTTTCTAACTTAGTTTTTATTTCAAAAACTTCAATTTTTAGTAGTTTAATTTCTTCTATTATTGTTTGAATATGTATTATCATTTGTTTATTTAATTCTTTAATTTCTGCAATATGTTTATCCATTCTGTATTTTTCTAATTTTACTGGACCTTAGTGATATATTCATAGGAAGGGTGTTTTAGTGATTTTCATAAGTTTGGGCTGGTTTTGAAAGAAATAAGTTTGAAGGGTTATTTTAGAAAATTATAAAATTATTGTAGTTATTATTGTAGATTTCCCACAAAATTTTGGTTTTAGGACTTTGGTCTTTCTAGTGTTTTTACTTATTTGTCCCTGGTGTCCAAATGATAGGTGATTCACGCCAATTCTCTCAGCTCTAGTGGATAAAATTACGCAATTACCCATATATGTTTTAACTAATATATAACAAAGTGTAATTTAAAAAATGCCCTTACTTTTAAAGTTAGAAAGACTTAATTGCCATAAATATGTGGATTTAAAAAAATGAATATTAACATGAAGAATAATGATTATTTTCCAATTTCACGAATTAAGCTATATTTACCCGTAAAACACAATTGCAAAATCTCAATTTTGCATCAATTCTAAGTCTGTCAAGCCACTTTTCTTGTACAAACATTTCTAAATATTCAACTCTACCTCCACAATTAAACTCTTGCAAAAATATGAATATCCAATCAGGGAGTAATTTGTTTGATACGTCAATGACATATAAGCTATAAATATAAAAATTTTGTTGCCACAAACCCAACAAATGAAGCCACCATTATGCCCTGCTGCAATAGTTAACAATAAACTTAATTAGATACCATATTTTTCCAAAAACTACAGGCATCCACCAAAGCCATTAAGGCTAGAAGTTGACGGCTGAGTTGCATTTAACCTATATTTGCGCTCTTTTCTAACTTTTTTCATAACAGGCTCAGTAGTAATAAATCCATTATTGTTGTTGTTATCAGTTCCTTGATCATGCTCTTGTCTAGCCCTCCCTTGCCTTACTTTAATATATATAGGTAGTTGTTGTTGTCCAATTGTACTTTGAGGTCCATATGTTCCTCAAAAATATTAATTTAGTTATTATTCATAGACATAAAAATAGAAATTATTGTAGAGGTTAAATATTACCTAGTGCTTGTTTAGGTTATGCTTGTTCAAGTACTTGTGGTGGTGAAGCTACTTGTTTTGCTTGTGATTGTGCTGCTACTTGTAAATTGTACTTGTAGAGCCTGCATAGACCTTAATTTACTTTACCTTACTCTGATATATGCAGGTAATTGTTGTTGTCCAATTGATTGGTGAGCTTTACTTGTTCCTAAAAATGAGTATAATTATTACTTATGGACATCAAATATAGGAACTTTTTAAGATTAATTCAATTCCTGGTCCTACTGGTAGAATTTCTAGTTCTGTTTGCACTTGGGAATTTGTAGAGCTTGAGCCAGGATCTTTGTCCTTTGACAATGTCAAAAAGATATTAAAAATTTATTAATATTAAATATTTATACCTTATAAACTAGGCATTTTTTCTTGTTATGTCCCATTTCATGACATCTGCTGCATTTCACGGTGAATCTTCTCTTATAGAATGATTTTCTTTTAGCTCCATTCACTTCTTTTCTTTTATTCAGCTTAGGCCTTGCAGCTGAACTTGTTTCACAGGAGGCTTCAAAACTGACCTATCAATTTTAAGCCAATTAGTCCTATCTAGAAGGGGATTAATTGTTGCTGAGTAAGAAAGTAGATATGCCTCCCTTGTTAAGCTCTTGTCAGCGTAATCAGATGGGTCACCATGCCAATGTAATCAGCCATGGCATGCTTGCATGGAAGCCCACTCATTTGCCACCCACCACACTCACAATACCATTTTTTCAGGTACACGATATAGTGCCTTTCTATGTCAGGCATAATATCTACAACCTCGAATTGATATTTGCTTGCTTTTATAATGGACACACGTTTTGCAGACTTAGCAATCTTAGCAATTTTTTTTTTTGTACTCTTGAAGGCATATCTGAATCCCATTTCTCACACTTCTCTCTCCTCTTTATCATTCTTTTCATAAGCGTCATTCTAATAAACTCAAGAAGCTCCAGCACCGGTTTCCTTCTATACTCATTTAGATAACCATTCCATGATTCTGACATGTTGTTTATCACATGATCAGTTTGTCGAATGAGTCGAAACGATGGCAGGACCATGTGCTTGGATCATTGTCAACCAGCCACTTGTAAGCATTTTCATCAATTTTTTTTTTATTGCTGCCATTACATTATCAAAGTTAGTCTTGTTGGTGGCTCTTGCTGCTTTCCAAAAATGCTCCCTCAAAATCTCAGCTGAATATTGTTTTCTAAAGTTGGCATGCACATGTCTTGCACAATATCTAGTTTCACAACCTGGGAACACATCTTAAAGAGCATAAATTAAGCCTTTATGCCTATCAGGCATAAATGTGACAGCCATATCATTATGGATATTCATATGTTCTTTAAATAGTTCCGAAAACCATGTCTAACTCTCCCTCGATTTAATCTCACATATACATACAGCCAAAGGAAAAACACCATTATTTGCATCTAAAGCAACAACAGAAATCAAAATGCCTCCAAAAGATGTCTTCAAGTGGCAACCATCTAAACCGATGAATCTTCTGCACCCCCTTATGAACCCCTGTTGTTGAGCTCTGAAACTAATGAAAATTCTCTTGAATTTTTTCTCATTTCCAACCAATTCTTGACTGATCTTTACTGTTGCACCAATGTTAGTCATAAGCAAAACATTGGCATAATCATTTAGAAGAGAATATGAATTAATATAATCACCCTCACACATTTTCAATACCCTTTTCTTGGCTTTGTATAGCCTTCTTTTATTTGTAGCAGTGTCAAATCTACTTAATAACTCATGAGCTATAGAAGATGAAAAAATCCCAGGATCTGACATGATTTTATCAAATAATTTCTCAGCTACCCACTTGCTAGTTGTCTTAGGATTCTTAATAAGTAGTATGCATGTGTGCACTCCACCTTTGATTGTTTTGATCATTAAACTAATTTTATCTACCATCAATGAAGCATGAATTCTCCACTTGCAACTTTTGTTTGCACATAAGGCAGTGACTCTAGTCCTCTCATTCTTCTCCTTCTGTAGAACACAACCTTGTTGGATTGAAAAGTCCTTGAGGACACTCCTGAATTCATCTATAGTAGAAAATACTTGACCAACCTCTAATATAATTTCTTCTTCAGCCATTTGTCTCAACCTTTGTGCTCTTAATTCTCTTACCATCCTTTGAATACTATATTTATCTAAATTTAAATAAAAATCATCAGGTGAAGTATCATTATCAGCACTTTCATAATCAGATAGAAGTACCTCATCGTCATAATTAAAATTATCATTTAAATCTATTATGTTTTCAACCTCCTCATTGTTAATTTTCACAATTTCCCCTATTTCATCATCAGTCCAATTTATAGAATCCACACTGTTGGTATCATCATTGTCTAATGGTTCATCAGTCTAATTTATAGCTTGCTCATGATGAATTGCATCCACTGTTGTAGGTTTATTGCCTCCGTCGTAAGCCTCAAACATCCTCTTAAGAGTATTCTTAGGAGAATTTCCAGGACTAAAAGATGATTGATGATTTTCAAGAATGTCTGATTGCATTGCTGCCGATGGCAATAACTTCATTTCTAGGAGCAATAAAGTAATTTTTCTAGACAACATTAGGTTCACAAATATCAACAAATCCATGTCAGTCTCTAATATTTGCTTAGCATCCGAAGAAGGAATTTGAGCCATTATCATGAACTTTTCATCATCCAACCTATGTCTATTAACTGCTTTCCCCATCGTATCATTGATCAAAGCTACCAAGCTTAAACAATCTATTTCATATTCACCTAGGTCAATTAGTTTACCACCAAAGTGAACCTTGACATGTATTTGATCCATCTGTCCACGTATATATTCATATCATGATACTTAAAAAAGAAAAATTAACATTTTTTTATTCAAGCACATGATTAAAAATAACTACAGTTAAAGATAATAATTGTTTAACGTAAATTCCTATATTGAAAAAAATATATAAATTGAATTATTCATTAAAATAAAAAAAAATCAGAATACTCATTGCACCATTAGCATCCAAATTATTTATAGGCCCAAATATATTTATCACAAATTTTTTTTTTTAAATGGCCATTCACCGGTGCATTATCACCGTAGCATCAAAAAACAACAACAAAAAAAGAAATAAATTTCACTTGTATTAATTAAATATATGCTTTTAACCATTCATTGGCTCCAGCCAGTAGTCGGGTTACTGCTATAGTCGGTTCTAGATTCAGTAGTGACTCGGGTTCGAGTCTTGAGGGTGAGAAGAGTAAAACTATTTGAGCTGCCCACCCTCCCTTTACAAAAAAAAAAAAAAAAAACCATTCACTGGCCTTTAATGGTGATGGAGTCATCTCCACGTGCTGCACATATATGCTTCAGCAATTATAGATAAAGCTGACAAAAAAATTGATATCGAAACTTTCTCTCTGACTATCTAAAACAAATTGAAGAAGTAAAGAAGTTGAACATCTACTTTTTCTTTGATTAAATTTATTTAAAAAAAAAACCCTTTTATTTTCTTCTAAGCTTATATTTTATTGTGTTAAAACTTAATCTTTTACATTATGTGTTAGAATAGAATTTAAAATTTAGAAAATAATAGCTAAATAATTTTTTTATCCTTATTTTTTGTTACTGTTATAACGATAAGGAGATAATTGGTCATTACGATAAGGGGATAATTAGTTATTAAAAAAAATAATAAAATAATAAATAATATATATTAATTTTAATAAAAAAAAAATTGACAATCTCTCGTGTGTCCCGTCAACATTTTTCCTTTTCCACTACTTTTCCACTACTCAACTTTAATTTGCCCAAGGGCATAATTACCACTGCCACGATATTAAAAGAGAGAAAAATTCAATTACAATTTACTACGTGTATGTATTATTTTTTTACCCCAAAATTTAGACACGAGATTAAAATCTATATAGTTTTATTGATTTATTTTGATGGACGTAAGTAAGCTTTTTAAAACTTTTTTGTCACATGCATATTGTTATTCATGTCTAATCAAAATTTGTTCTTTTTTTTTTTTCCATTTATCAACCCATCAAATGTATATAATTACTCTGTTTAGAGTTTAGAAGAAAATCATTATTCAATAATTACCCTAAAAATTAATTCAATTTTGTCCATCCCATATATGCCTTAGAAAGAAAAAAAAATGTTGATAATTTATTTGCGAAAGATGAAATTTCATGTTTGGTTTGAAATATATAATCAGAAAAGAAAATAACAAATTTGGAAATTGGGATGATCACTGTTTGGGTAATATCGGGCAGGTCTCCTCGAGGCCCTTCTACCTCGATAAAATACCCCGAGGTCAGCCCAGCTCGAGCAGAAGTCCCGACCACTGGCACGAACACGATCTCACTAGACGTCAAAGCTGGTCAAGGTCGAGGACTTCAGAGCGGTCCGAGCTCCAAGCTCTCTTACCTGCTCGAAGTCATCAAGTCCGACCAAGGCTGGACAAGGACGGGGAGCTCGAAGATTGATCGAGGCCCGAACTCTATTTTCTGCTCGTTGTGGTCGAGTCCTCGAGCACAACTGTGACCAGGCGGAACGCGGGACCCGGCTCAGGTCGGTCCGACCCGTTCCCTCAGAATCCCGCTCACCTTTTCGATGTCAGATTGGGCCCTACAAGGGATGGTGGTGGTACTGTTGCCGATGGCCGGCACATACCCCTACGGTGTCATCATTCCTTGCGCACATGCCCGACATGGTGATCTGGCCATGTGAACCGGGTTAAGGAGACAGTCGCGCATCTCCAGGGAATATTACGCCAATCTCGGCTGTCAGAGGGACCCAGACACCACTGACGCGGGAACGGATGCTCTTGGAGAGAAAAGGCGGGAAAAACAGAGAATAAAAGGAAAGGGATGGGCAAGTGGCAAGGGTTCCGAGATTTCACACAGGTTCTTCTAACTCTTATTTTCTCTTTACTCCAATTTCGGATTTTTCCGGAATTCCCTTTATCCAGAAAGAAAAGCAAAAATACGTCTTTTCCATTCTTCCGGTCTCTCTAACTGAGAGGGATATAAAAAGAACAACCCGATTACTGACTTGATCGTCGGAGGGTTTTCGCTGGAACAACACCCGGCGACCCCTGAAATTGTTTTCTGTGAGCGCAGATCTGGGAGACTTCCGTTCTGGAAAAGACAGAGGAATAGGAGGAATGAGACAGTCCTGCTCGAGCTCGAGTTAGCCGCAAGTAGAAGGTTCTTGACACTGTTTGAAGATACGCAGGAAAGCTGCATCAACACTTTTTGGTGCCGTCTGTGGGGATCGGCACAAAAAGCCTGATTTCCTAATACGTTCAAGATACACAACGCAGCGATGAAGGGAAACAGCCGAAGAGGAGTGAGTCCAGAAGAATCGGTAACTCTGAGAGAAGTGGCCAATGAGGCCCAGAATAGGGAGATTCAGGAAAGAATGGATCGGATGGAGAAACAGATGGAGACTACGACCTCCCTATTGCAAGAACTTAGGGAGAGACAGAGAAAAGCATGTAATGATGTCACGGAGTCCGGTAGTGTGGAAGCAGCTCCAGTTCGGGGCACCAAATCTCTGCGATGAGGAGGAAACAAACATGGAGGAAAGGGGTCCCGTCGGCACTTACGAGGATCTGACCCCGACCTCTCGTGCGGAAGAGTTGGAGGGAGAGGTGCATGGATTAGCACTAAGTTGTGGAGGACCTCGGGAAGCCGAAAGAGCCCGGGTTGGAGAATAATGCTTGGATAACGAATCCCAGCTCTGCGGAGATCATGGGTGTCACGATCCCACGTGACTTTCGCTTCCCGGATATGAAGTTCTCAGGGAAAAGTGATCCATTAGTGCATATAGAACGGTTCAACGACATGACAGGGGTGCAAGGATTGTCGGTAGCTCGGAGGTGCTTGGACCTTCCCACTTACTCCGGAGGGAAGAGCAAGAGAATGGTACTGCATGAGACTCCACGGGAAGCATCTTGAGCTTTGAGCAGGATGTGTAGGGAGTTCGCGGAGCAATTTCGAGCGCGATGACCGCGAGGATGACATGATGGAGTTGTCGGAAGTAAGGCGGAGAGAGGAGAATCCCTCGGGAGTTTGTCAAAAGATACCATAGATCGGTCCTAGATCTTGGGGCGTTTAACCATCCCAAGCTCCGAGAGGATTGAAGGATGGGATCCGATGGAGTCGGATGGGAGACCATGGTATAATCTGCGAAGTCCTTGATCCGCTCGTATTCGGACGCATATGAGCAGGTAAAGCTGGATATGGTAATTGAGAGGAGAAGGCTGTAAAATGAGGAGTGAGCGAGGCAATGGAGCAAGAAGAAGGAGAAAGGAGGTCTGCCCGAGGACACGAGCTTAAGCGACGAGGGACCGGGTTGCCCATCTGACCACTTACGAGAGCTCCCACTGCGGATGGTTCCCTGCCATCTCGTGGGTCTCCGGCCGGGATCACGGAGAGTACAGGTGTCATGGCGACCACACATCCCATGATCGACCGCTAAGCGGACACTGAGATAAACCACGATAGAGCGGATCGCCCATTGCCACCCACTGAGAAGTTTCCCGAGGGATCGGGCGATACTGGTGGTGGAGCAGAGCCCAGCTACGAGCGATACACGAGGTTGAAGGTATCTCTGAAGAGATACTTCAGTGGTCGAGAGCGAGGACTCTCGAGCCCTCAGCGCTTGATGGCCAAGCCGGTTGGCAAAGCGGGACAAGGGCGGTTCTGCCGTTTCCATGGTGACCACGGCCATTCCACATCACGATCTCGTGATTTGAAGAACCAGGTGGAGGATCTGGTTAGGAATCGGTACTTGGATAAATTTTTTGAAGGAGGGCATCCGGTGGTTAAGCAGCAGCCTGAAGAAGATGACCGAGCTTACAAAATAAACATTGAACCACCATCCACGAGGGTGATCTCGGGAGGGCCACGATGGCGGGAAGTTCGAATAGGGCTCGGAAAAACTCATGCAGATATGCATCTGCGGTAGGAAGTCTGTTCACTTGCCCGCAGCCAAAAGGCCAAGGTTCGGCGGTGCCTATAATGTGGACGGATGAAGGCGATGAGGGGTGGTGTACCTCACGAGGATGCCACAGTTGTAAAAGCCAGCATAGCGAACAAGGAAGTTGACCGAATCTTGGTTGACTCGGGAATCTCGGTGGATATTCTCTTCGAGTCCACACTCGAGGATTTGGGAATAACAGTGCGAGCCTCGAGCGGACGAGCACTTCACTTGAAAGGATTCGGGGAGGAAAGCTAATACCTCAGGAATCATCAAGCTAGCGATAACCATGGGCTCGAGGCCTTTTGAAAAGAACATGATCTTTGGATTTCGTGGTGGTAGATGAAGCCGACCCGTACTAGAGCAATTCTAGGGAGGCCGTTTATGAGGATCAGCCAGTGCGTGCTATCCACCCATTACTTAGCCCTAAAGTATCGAGTAAATGGGGCTGTAGGAGTCGTAAAAGGCAGCCAAAGGGTGGTGAAGAGTTGTTACGCTGTAGCGGCTAAAGAAACCATGCAGATAACCTCATTTGGACTCGGGGGAATCGAGGAATGAAAGGCAAGAGCCGGCTGAGAAGTTGGAGGAGGTCGAGGTGAGAGCGAGGCGACCCAGGAAGAAAATCTGAATCGGCTCGGGCATTAGCGAGCAATTGAAGGAAAAGTTGGTGGAGTGTCTGCGGGCACACGTGGACGTGTTCGCATGGACGCATGAGGATATGCCCGGGATTGAGCCGAAGTGGCGTGTCACGGGCTAGCAATCGGAGAGATGTCAAGCCGGTGAGGCGAGAAAGGAGATCGTCGACCGGGAAAGATACTGAAGCCATCAGCTGCGAGGTGGAAAAGCTGCTGAAGCGGGGTTCATAAGGGAGGTCTCCTACCAGAATGGATCTCGAATGTGGTCTTTGGTGAAGAAGGCAAGTGGGAACTGGAGAATGTGTGTGGACTTCACGGATATGAACAAAGCTCGCCTGAATGATAGCTTCCACTACCAAAGATAGACCAGTTGGTGGATTCTACGGTGAGGCACGGGCTGCTTAGTTTATGGATGCATTCTCGGGATATAACCAAATTCCATGCACCGATCGGATGAGGAGTGCATGCCTTCATCACTAATCGGGAGTGTATCTTCTACTGAGGTCATGCCTTCGATCACGAAGAATGCAGAGGCAGCGTGTCGGAGGCTGGTGAACAAGGTCTTCGAGCCATTGATCGGTCGGACGATGGAGGTATATGTGGATGACATGATCACCAAGTCTAAAGACGCGGAGGAGCATGTAAGGCATTTAGAAGAGACCTTCGCACTCTTAAGAAAGTACTGGGATGAAGCTAAACCCGGAGAAATGTGCTTTTGGAGTGGGTTCGGGAAAATTCTTGGGCTTCGTGGTCGAGTCTGCGGGGATCGAGGCCAATCCGGAGAAGATAAGAGCGATGGTGGAAATGAGGTCCCACGTAGCCTCGAGGAGATACAAAGTCGGCCAGCAAGCTGGCATCCCTCAGCGGGTTCGTATCTCGAGCCACGGATAAATGCTGAGTCTTCTTTCGGGAAATGAAAAAGGCGAGGAAGACAAAGTGGGCGCTTGAGAATCGCGAAGCGGCGTTCAGCGAGTTGAAAGAATACTTGTTGAAGGCTCAGTTCTTGTCGACACCTCGAGCGGGAGAGTCTTGTTTCTATACTTAGTTGTGTCCCGATGGGCAACGAGTTCGATTCAGTAAGGGAGAAGTCGAGTGCGATGCCATGTTTATTACACAGCGAGCTTTCTAGAAGGCGAGACCCGGTATCCACTAATGGAGAAGTGGGCACTGGCCACAGTTCATGGCCGAAAGCTGAGACCTTATTTTCGAGCACATTCGTTAGTGGTTCTAACAAACCGACCCTCGAGGAAACTTTGTACAAGCACAGAGACTTACGGAAGAGTTGGTAAAATGGTCGATGGAGCTTAGCGAGTTCGACATTAATTACCGACCTCGAGCGACCATAAAAGCACGATCTTTAGGCTGACTTCGTGGTCGAGTGCACGGCGAGGGATGAGGAGGCGGAGGCGAGCCCCAGCTGGGTTCCAGGGCCTCGACCAACACATGGATAGTCACGATAGATGGATCTTGTGGAAATCGAGGCGGGAGGCGAGGTTGTGCTCCCAAGTCCTGAAAGGACGGAGATGCATTCTGTTGTGAAATTAGAATTTGAAGTTACCAGCAATCGGGTCGAGTCTGAAGTCGTAATAAGCGGGATTGAAGCTCGCCTCGGTAGTAAAGCGAGAGGAGGTAAAGCTTGAAGCAGGACTCGCGGTGGTAACAAACCACCTCGACGAGAGCTTCGAGGCGAAGGGAGAAGATGGAGGCCTATCTTCGGAAGGTGAAGCGGTAATGGGGAGTTTCGAGCTATCGAGGTGGAGCAAATCCGAGGGAGAAGAATTTTGAGTGATATGATAGCTCGCATGGCAGCCACGTTGAACCCTAAGCTACAAAGTCTATCCCTTTGGAAATGAAGATCTGCTCGAGCATCGGCGGGATAGCGAGTGATGAGCTTATCGACGAGCAACACACGGATGGAGTCGATCGTTTCTTACCTCGAGGAAGGGACGGTCTTAGGTAGATAAAGCGAGCAAGGAAGTTGAGGTGCTAAGCGGCCGGTACACTCTCGTCGATGGGGTGTTATATGAGGCAGGTGCACTCTCCCTTGTTGCGGTACTTAGACCGGGAGGAGGTCGATTATGTCCTCAAGAGATACGCGAAGGAATCTGCGAAAATCATTACAGCGCGAGGTCCTTGGCTTCAAGGCCTTGAGGTAAGGATACTTTGGCCTCGCGTGCACCGAGATGCTCGGGAGAAGACCGGAAGTTGTAAAAGTTGCGGAGTTTTGCCAGCTACCTAACTTCGACCTCAGGAGAACCTTACGGTGATGAACTCACCGTGGTCGTTTGCTCGATGGAGAATTGACTTGATCGGACCCTTGCTAGAAGGAAGCGTCTGCCACCCATGCCGTAGTCGCGATCGATTATTTCACCAAATGGGTCGAAGTGGGAGCCTTGAGCGGCATTACGGAAGGTAAAACCAGCGACTTCATCTGGAAGAATATGATTTGCAGGTATGGGATTCCTCATGCATTGGTCACAGACAATGGGAGACAGTTTGACAACGGCAAATTCAGAGACTTCTGCAGAAATCTGGGAATAGAGTTGAAATTTTGCTCTCCACTCACCCATGAGCCAATGGACAAGTGAGGCCGTGAATAAAACCATAAAGCGCCTCACGAAGACAAGGCTGGGAGAGCAAAAAGGAGCTTGGGTGGACGAGCTGCCTGGTGTCTTGTGGGCTTACAGAACCACACACAAAACGGCCACTAGGGAGACCCCATTCTCCTTGGCGTTTGGGCACGAAGCAGTGGTTCCTGCTGAAATAGGAATGGGGACGCATCAGACGGAACACTTCAATGAGGAGCAAAATAACGAGCGGATGTGCGCGGTCTGGACTTCTTTGGAAGAGAAGAGAGAAGGGTCATTGCTTAAGATCGCGAGAATATCAGCGAGAGTGGCTCGTTATTACAACTAGAAATGTGCACATTCATGGGTTCAGGTGGGTGATTGGGTACTCGGAAGAGTCGACGGAGCACGAAGGACCCGAGCGCAAAGTGTACTTAGGGCCAAGTGGGAAGGTCCTTGTCGAGTCACTCGATTAAGCGGGACTCAGGAGGCAGTACTCAGGCTGAGCTCGATCCTGGATGAAATACTTCGAGTAAGTTTCCTTGTATTGTGAGTGTTAATGTAGGATTCCTTCCCAAAATGAGGATATGTAAAAACTCAAATGTGTGTAAAAGTATGAAAAACATTTGTAATATAAATTCAAGTTGAAGCCAAGCAGCTCGTGAAGAACGCTAAGGCCAGAAGTCCTAAAGCCTAAGTCTTAGGCGGGACGGTTGCCTAGCGAGGTCAGTCGCAGGCCAGAGCAAAAGCGACTGTGAAGAACGCTAAGGCCAGAAGTCCCAAAGCCTAAGTCTTAGGCGGGACGGTGCCTAGCGAGGGTCAATTGCAGGCCCGAACAGAAGCAGCTCGTGAATAACGCTAAGGCCAGAAGTCCCAAAGCCTAAGTCTTAGGCGGGACGGTGCCTAGCGAGGTCAATGCAGGCTGGCGAGGCGGCTCGTGAAGAACGCTAAGACCAGAAATCTTAAAGCCTAAGTCTTAGGCGGGACGGTGCCTAGCGAGGGTCAATTGCAGGCCCGAGCAGAAGAAGCTCGCAAAGAACGCTAAGGCCAGAAGTCTCAAAGCCAAAGTCTTAGGCGGGACGGTGCCTAGCGAGGCCAATTGCAGGCCCGAGCAGAATAAGCTCATGAAAAATGCTAAGGCCAAAAGTCCCAAAGCCTAAACCCTAGGCGGGATGGTGTCTAGCGAAAGCCAATTGTAGGCAGGAGCAAGAAAAGCGTGAGAAGGTTATATAATTAAAACACGAGCAATAACCGAGCTCGAGGTAAACAGGCTGGCAAAATAAAGGTCACAGACCATAAGCAAAATGTTGAACCAAGTAAACCGAGCTCACAAGATAAACATAAGGCTTTCAGCCCAATTCAAAGCAAAACTCTACCGAGGCATGAGGTTAAGCGATAATACACATGGGCATAAAATAAAATGAAAAGTCCAACACTTACAAAGTTCTTACTTAGCAAGTATATGAAGTCAATCCTACATACAAAACAAGAGAATATATGCACGAGCACAAAAGGAAGTTGTTCGACATGTGCTTTTTATTTCATTAAAGTGATTACAAGTACGAAAAAAAAAAAAAAGAAAGAGTCCAAGTTTAGTCCAAGTCGGCAGCGGGGGCATCGGGAGCGGCAGCAGCGGTGGGAGAAGCGGTAGAAGGAGGAACGGCGGGAGGAGGAGCGGCAGCAGGAGGAAGCAGCGGGAGGAAGAACAGCGGGAGGGGCATCGGCAGGAGGAGGAGCGAGCTCCCTGTCATCAGTTCGGGGCTCGAAAGGAGAAGCCTCAGACCCTTGAGCCGGGGCCTCGTGGATGCGCAAGTACTCGGTCACATCCTCTTGGACTTTAGATAGGTCGAACTCGGGGTATACTTTGCTCAGGGCATACACGAGGCAGTCATAGCTGAAGTCTACCCCATTGTTGTACTCCTTGGCGAGATGGACTTTTAAGGCATCAATCTGCCCTTGGAGACGAGAAGTTTCCCTCTCCAGGGTCTGCTCGAAGAAAGATTTCTGGGTGTCCAAGTCCTTTTGAGCATCGACCAACTCCTCACGGATGACAGTCAGCTCCCTCTCAAATTGAGATACCTTAGAGTCAGCCACCGCTGTCCTCTCTGCAAAAGTTGAGTTCTCCTCTTGGAGCTTTGTGTTCTCTTCTTTCAGCTCGCCCATGCCTTGCTCTAAGCTCTGAATCTTCGCTTGAAGTTCTTCCTGAGATTCTTGAGCTTTTGCCCTGATCTTGGCCACAGCTGCCGAGGCACGGAAGGAGAGGCGCTGGGCAGCACTGAGCAGCTCGTCAGCGTCAAAAGCATCCGGCCCATCAAGGAACCTATCGTCCAGCTCCTCATTGAAAATCCTCAGGAGAGGCTCCATGCGACCAGTTTGACCCTGCTCCTGTACATCACCGGCTTGAGGCCGAGCTGGAGCCGTGGTCCTCGCTCGTCTACGTGAAGGACCCACTACGCTCGTCTGTCATGCTGAGCGGAGGGCGGTCCGAGCGGGAGGAGGCGGAGCATCCGCCTGCTCGAGTTCTTTTGAAGTTCCTGCGCCTGGTACGTCCCCAGCGTCGGTCGCAGCATCTCACGAACCCGGTCATGTCTTCACTGGTATTAAATTGGACTCCAAGGAATTTTGGGGTGTCGCGACTCCACCGCGAGCTCGCGTTTGTAAGTCGCGATGCCTGCGTGTGCTCGAGTCGTCCCCGATTGAATAAGAAGCACCCAGGAGGCTGCAGAAACAACCAAGGCAAAATAATGAGAACGGATGCTAGCGGAAAAATTAAAAATAAAAATTCACGAGGCGGATAAGCGACACGGGTGCAAAATGCCATGGAATTGGAGGGACCCCTCATTGAGAGGTGCAGCTTGCCCAGTTCTCCCCAACGAAGAAGAATTTGCTCTTCCGGTTGCCACCGGAGGTTGGGAGATCGGTGATGGGCTTTTACCCTTCGAGTTGGAAGTAAGATAATACCAACCAACATCCTTGAGCTGCACTTCAACTGGTAAAGGTGCTTGATTTCCCCTACTGAGGGTTCACTCAGGTCGCAACGCTTCCACAACACAAAAAGTCCGGAAATGACCCTCCACCTATTTAGGTTCAATTGCCCCGGGGCCAGACGGAACCTGGAAAAAACCTGGGCAAAGTAAAGTTTGAGAGGCGACTG
This sequence comes from Murraya koenigii, assembly GCA_025617385.1. NCBI lineage: Eukaryota > Viridiplantae > Streptophyta > Magnoliopsida > Sapindales > Rutaceae > Murraya > Murraya koenigii. The sequence goes on from CM046819.1 coordinate 23,964,862, forward strand.
ACCCCGTTTAAAACACTCCGAGTGGAAGGTCGTGTAGCCTTGGGGGGGACGGTCGTGGATCTCACCCTGCCCGTGACCTTAAGTCAACACTTTCGGTGTCATGGTAAGTTTGCCTAAGCCTATCTAAGTCTGAAGGGGTGGTCTCACATCTCATATGGTCAATGGGGTATCCCCCACTCTCGGACCTTTGACTGGCCCTTTCACTTCGGCGCGGCTGGGCCTCTACCGCGGGTAATTCCCCCTCTGAACTAGAATCCCTTACGGGAATTATACTAGAGGGCTGTGCTTCATTAGAGGATGACGAATCCTCCGGCAACATCCTACGGGCTTGTTGGGGGTTTGACATTTTTCTCCTAAGGATATAGATTACCAGAACTGAAACCAGAGTTCGATAGAGGAAGAAACAGAATGACGGCAGGAAATAGAAGAAGGGCTTGTACCTGAACAATGAAGAAGATGTGGTTGGCCGGAAGTTGCCCTGACAGAAAGAAGAAGATAAGTAGATGGCGGAAAGCAGATTAATTATGGGTTTGAACGAAAATGAGCAAATAGAGGGAACAGTGAAGAAGTTGGGGGTTTTTAAAGAGGAGGACGCGTCTTTTCGACTGGCGGCGTGCATTTCAAGGGACACGACCTTTCGGGTAACGTCCCTTCAAATTTTAAACGCACGGCTGGGATCTACCCACGCGTCCCACATTAAATGCAAAATGATGGAAGTGGGAGACAACTGGGGAACGTGGGGAAGCGTAAAAGGGCCGAAGTCGGCCCATCGTTAATAAGTTTCGGTCTTATCTCATTTCACTCAAAAGACTAAGCTGGGGACTGGTGTTTGGGTAATATCGGGCGAGTCTCCTCGAGGCCCTTCTAGCTCGAATAAAATATCCCGAGGTCAGCCGACTCGAGCGAAGTCCGAGCCAGCTGCACGAACACGATCTCACTAGACGTCAAAGCTGGTCAAGGTCGAGGACTTCAGAGCGGTCCGAGCTCCGAGCTCTCTTGCCTGCTCGAAGTCATCAGGTCCGGCTAAGGCTGGACAAGGACGGGGAGCTCGAAGATTGATCGAGGCCCGAACTCTATTTTCTGCTCGTTGTGGTCTAGTCCTCGAGCACAACTGTGACCAGACGGAACGCGGGACCCGGCTTAGGTCGGTCCGACCCGTTCCCTCAGAATCCCGCACACTTTTTTGATGTCAGATTGGGCCCCACAAGGGATGGTGGTGGTACTGTTGCCGATGGCCGGCACATGCCCCCACGGTGTCATCATTCCTTGCGCACATGCCCGACATGGTGATCTGGCCATGTGAACCGGGTTAAGGAGACAGTCGCGCATCTCCAGGGAATATTACGCCAATCTCGGCTGTCAGAGGGACCCAGACACCACTGACGCGGGAACGGATGCTCTTGGAGAGAAAAGGCGGGAAAAACAGAGAATAAAAGGAAAGGGATGGGCAAGTGGCAAGGGTTCCGAGATTCACACAGATTCTTCTAACTCTTATTTTCTCTTTACTCCAATTTCAGATTTTTCCGGAATTCCCTTTATCCAGAAAGAAAAGCAAAAATACATATTTTTCATTCTTCCGGTCTCTCTAACTGAGAGGGATACAAAAAGAACAACCCGATTACTGACTTGATCGTCGGAGGGTTTTCGCGGAACAACACCCGGTGACCCCTGACATTGTTTTCTGTGAGCGCAGATCTGGGAGACTTCCGTTCTGGAAAAGATAGAGGGATAGGAGGAATGAAACAGTCCTGCTCGAGCTCGAGTTAGCCACAAGCAGAAAGTTCTTGACACTGTTTGAAGATATGCGGGAAAGCTGCATCAACAATCACGATTGTTCGATTAAGAGACTAGTCATTAGATCACAACAGAATTATTGTCCAATAATTTCGAACCAAGAGTCACTCAAGGGTCATATTGATCATTTTTTCCACATTTCTCTTTTCTCTTTTTTTTTTTTTTTTTCAAAAAAGAAACATTTCTCTTTTCAAGTTGACCATCCATTTAACTTTTCAAGTAGCTTTCTTTAATTAATTATCCAAACCTTAAACCCTAAACTCTATACTTTAAAAAGAAAAAAAAAACGTTGATCCAAACAATAAAGACAAGAACGAAAAGAAGCAAATATTTCCACCGAAAAAATAATCAATAAAGAAAATATCAGAAATTGGAAATTGTAATGATCGTTATTGTTAAGAATATTTCCATTGAATCATAAACAATGAAAGATAAAAGAAGAAAATTGGAAATTGTGATGATCATGATTGGTTGACAATAACTTAACAAAATTATTGCAAGTGCTGTCTTGCCGATGGCCACCGGCAGATTGGAAAGCCGAAAGCTCTTGAAACTGGTAGTGAAAGGTCCTGCAGTGAGTTAACTTGTAGTCGTGGGTGTTTAAACTTGGGTTATCCTAGTTAAGGGATTACTCCTTTTTTCTTTTTCTTTTTGAATTATTGATATATTATAATTAAATATATATCGATATTACAATAAGAGATTAGTTGGGATTCTTCATAATAATTTTAATATGACACAATTCAAAGGTCTAGATAGAGACATATTCTACCGCATATGCGAAAAAATATATAAATTTGGGAGACAAATTCTAATAATAATTGAAAATTGAACTCATGCGCTTAAGATTGCCAATGGGCTCATTGGCCTACGGATTATATGGTTTAACTTTTTATAATGTCATAAAAACCATATTAATAATTGAATTTTTCTCACTCTTAATTCAATTTTGACAATATTAAATTTAAAATTTTATCAACTCATTTCAGGTCCATTATTCTGTAGGATGGTGTCCACAAATTAGGATATTTTTGTACGTGGATATTAGTTTGAATAGTAATATTTAAACCCATCAATTCTAATGACATAATATAGATGAACAATTTACTCCTCATGTATAGTTTAGACAAAGCAAACATTAGTTAATTACATGAACAGAAATAGAATTGAACTCAAACCCATCACTTTCATGCCCTAACTACACTAAATAACCAATCCCAAATCAATTCTCAAGTCCTTAACAATTTTAAATATCATGATCTTTAATGGCGATTACTCATGGTTTAACAATTTCTAAATCAATTAATATATGATTTGTTATTTAAAAAAAAAATGAAAGCACAGTACATGACGGACACCACGGTCACCACCCATCAACTCTAAAGCTAATCCCTATATAAACCTTCCACTCTCATATATATATATATATATTGTGTGTGTATAAATATAATTTAACATTTTCATTTGACTTGTCTCCATTTTCTTATTGCTCTCCTAATTTCGTGCACATTTATAATTCCATGTTTCTTCTCTTAGCTTCCATGGAAGTTATTCAATGGAATATTCTTTGTTTTCTAAGGCAACAACAAATGTTATATCCTCTTCATCTAGCAAATAATTCTGCAAAAATGGGTCCTCCTCGAAACTTGATTTCAATCGTATTCATAGTTTCAGTTTTTTTCGCATTAGCTTCAGCTTGCTCCAATGGACAGTGCAAGGTTTGTGTTTCATCATTACATAACTAATTTATTTTTCACATTCTCGAAGACATTAATTAAGTTGGATGTTAATGTATATATAGCAGCTGCTTGAGCCATGCTTATCGGACGGCGATTGCGAGGCGGGGCTCTACTGTTTCTCCTGCCTGGAGGGATTCTTAGGCTCAAGATGTGTAAGATCGACTATTACTAACCAATTCAAGCTCCTGGTAATTAACTAAGTTATTTAATTTTAATTTCCTTTATTAATTATTGTTTGTCATTTCGTGATGGAAATTTTAAATACATGACGCATTCGACGGCAGTTTCTAGGAAGCTCACAAATTTTCTGTCGCAAACCAAAACAAGACAAATGTAACGATTTGTTTGTTTGTTTGTGTTTTTCCTTTTTTTTTTAATTTTTTTTTGATGAAATGGTGATACATGCAATGCAAGGGCCATATATATATATATATATATATATATATATATATATATATACATTGGCCATGAGCTTCATTTAGCTTGATAATAAAGAAATTTAATTTATAAGAGTTTATAGTGTTTGCGAGAAGTGCTTTCATCTTTTAATTTTTTTTTCCTGTTTATAAAAATATTATCTAAATAAACTACGTCATGTCAAAAGCACGCTTACAATGGTCTAGAGGAAGGTGCTTGCTCATTTGACTTTAGTGATGAATATGACTCATCAATAGTGATGCACAATTTGAGAAGAAATTTAAGGCCTAGACATATTATAATGCAATGCATTAAAATGGGCTAATTATTTATTTTTTTTGATAGAATAATTCACTACCATTGAATAAGTATGCATTCTTGACAACACACAATGCTTATGCCATCGATCACGAGCCATCTCACACAGGAGTTCCTCGATTCACCTTTACAAATCAAGAAGATAATGTTACTCAACAGCTAAAAGTATGAGTATCGTCTAAACTTTGCCTTTTCTTTTATTTATTTTGAAAATAGTCCTCAAACCAAATTCATTCCAAAATAATAATTGAAATCTAAAGATTTATATTTATGTATTCATTTAATTTGCAGAATGGTGTTCGAGGCTTAATGCTCGACACTTATGATTTTAAAGGAGATGTGTGGCTGTGTCACTCATTTGGACGAAAATGCCATGACTACACCGCATTTGTATGTTGATTTTTTTTTCTATTCCTTATTAAAAGTTAAAAGATTTCAAAATTTTATTCAATTAAGTATTTGCTATGATGAAAAGAAATATTATTTGTCTAGTAGGAACCAGCAATTGACACATTGAAGGAGATTGAAGCATTCATGTCAGCAAAGCCAGCAGAAATTGTGACATTGATTTTAGAAGATTATGTTCAAGCCCCAAAGGGACTCACAAAAGTGTTTGCTGATGCTGGATTGATGAAATATTGGTTCCCAGTTTCAAAAATGCCCAAAAATGGTGAAGACTGGCCTTTGGTTAGTGACATGGTTGCTAATAACCAAAGGCTACTTGTTTTCACTTCAAATAAATCTAAACAAGAAAGTGAAGGAATTGCTTATCAATGGACCTACATGGTTGAAAATAACTGTAAGAAATTAACCACTTCATTAATTTACTTTTCTTGTAATTTTCTTAAGGTTAATATCACTGCACTCCCCAATTGTAATATCAATGATATTTTTATAGATGGGAATGCTGGGATGCATGCTGGGTGTTGCTCTAATAGAGCAGAATCATCACTACTTAACGACAAGACTAAATCTTTGGTGTTGGTGAATTACTTTGAGTCTGTTCCTATCCAGCAAATCGCATGTGTGCATAACTCAGGGCATCTTATTAAAATGCTTCACACCTGCCATGGTGCTGCTGGTAACCGCTGGGCTAACTTTGTTGCTGTTGATTTCTACAAGGTATAATGAATTTGGAACATCTTTCAGTTTTGTCTTTGATCTTTGCTTAATTTGCTAACCAATCAAAAGGCGATTCTATGTGTTAAAATAGCCTGTTTAAGTTGATTTAGATTACATATACATGATGTATACTTAGTACTTAAAAATATATATATATATATATATAAAGAATTTATTAGGCATAAAGTCTAATGAAATAAAAATAATGAATCAAAACAGAGAGATTAAATGAAGTTGATTTCTCTAACATGATATCAAAATCAAACTCGATATTAAATATGGATACATATTCAAATGCAATTGAACCAATGCACATTCAGGTTTCAAACATATTGAGCTAATTTGTTGCAAAATACAGAGGAGTGAAGGAGGAGGCTCATTTCAAGCTGTTGATACTCTAAATGGAAAGCTTTTATGTGGGTGTGATGATGTTCATGCTTGCGTGGTGAGCTCACTAAATCCCTTGGCTAAGTAGCTTAGCTAATTTTGTGATTTTCTCGAGAATTGAACTATTGGCACCCCCTATAATCTTTATAAAATCCCTCTGATATTACAATTACATTAAAGGCTAAAATAAATCTTATTATAACTCTATATTTCTCTCTCTAACTCTTTACATCCATACTACTACATCAAAGTCTTTTACATGTTTTGTTTTCTGACAAACACTTTTGCATTTTAAACCTTTTTTTTTCAAATTACTATTTTATTCCACTTTTAATTCTACTTAATTCATACGAATATATGATTTTTTTTAGTTAATTATATATGATTTAATAATTCAAAAAACTGTAGAAAAAATATCCGTAATTGGAGTTGTTTCAAAGAAGCTGAACTTTTTTTCTTTCTTGAATTATAAAGAAAGTGAAAAAACAGAAAATGATATTTTGGGATTAAAGTAGGTTTTGACATAAAAGGACTTTGAAAAGAAAATTACAGGATGCTAATAGTCGAGCTATTAGCATACTATTAGCTCGTTTCTCAATTCTGGTAATTAGATCATAGTATTCACTCTAATCTTCAAACAAGAAAAAATCGGCCCATTTGATGCCCATTAGTAGTGAGCTGGGCTTGACCGACTGGTGCATAAATGGACCAAACATGTTGGGCAAGAGCAATAAAAAAATGCTTCGTTTGAAAATAATATTCTAACAATTCAACCACGTGAGCATAACTCAAGAGCCTGCGCTGCTTGAGAATGAGGAGAATGTGAAAAAAAACATTCAGGCAAGTCTCTGTAAATAGCTTCATCAAATCGTTGGAAGTTACCATTAATTCTTTGCAATAAGGTTGTCACCAATATTGTTGAATAATGGTTTGTGCACAGAATATATAAAGTTAAGATTAATGGAGCTATAAACCAGAAATGCTTTGCAAATCCAGTGGCACTGCACTACTCACATATAATTGAAGTGATTAAATTATTATTCTATGGTTTTTGCGTAAAAGGTCTTTCATTTTCTTCTTATTATTTTGCTTCTCCAAAGTTTAACAACACTACTTTAATTTTAATACGTAAGTGGGACAAGTGGGATTCAGGTTGCCATGCAATATCTGAATAAAATTATATATGTTCCGAGACGCTAATAAAACCATTTCTATGATATATTTGTTAATGAATTTTGCTCAAATACAGCTTACTTTAGAAGCAGATTAATCATGTGGTTCCATGTCGCTTTGCATGAAAAATGGGCTACAAAGAGAAGCAGCAAGCTTGTTTAAATTGAAAGCAAGTCATTATAAAATGAAAAAAGAGATCAACCTCTTAACTATCCTTTCAATCTCACACTATATCATATGTATATGGCAATTAAACAGCACTCAATTCTCCGATGATTACTAGTTCCACCCGACACATTGGGGTAGGGCAGCAAAAAAAGTGATCAGTCTCATCGTTGTCCATTTCAATAATTGAAACATGTAACGCAAAATTGGTATATATCCATAGCTACATAATAGAAAATTGGAAAATTTTTTCCCCACTAGTTTTATTTTTTACGCTAGTTACTACATGTTCATAAAGATTGTATTGTTAATTATATGATTCCCACGAGCTCTCTGTTCCCAAAACATTTTTAAAGACACTCAATTTTGTTAGTTAAAAAAACAAAAACAAAAAAAAAAGGAACTGTTTGATGAGTTTTCGATGTGTTAGCTACAACTTGATTCGCAACATTGAGACAGATGCTAAGACTAAGAAATTGATTGAAAAAGAGTTGTGGGCTTTTTCAACACGAAACCTTTTGCTTTGATACCATATTAGGATCCACCAATCAAAGTCAAGAAATTAGCACCGATAATCGAATCGGCAAGTGATATAACCTAATTACAATCATGACGTGATTAAATGGAAATGACTTTTATTTGGACGGAATTTCTAAAGTTGTAATGAAAGGATGGGCAACTGTGGACACAGTACTCTATAGCCTGGAGGCTATAAATGTGAGAGATTTGGCTCATTTTTTATACTGTATCTTCAAAATTTGGGTTGACTAGAAGTGCTTTTGGGGTCAAAATTCTTAGCAATATGTCTTTCAAATCTTAAATTTGAAAGGTGAGTTCATTCATGTGACAGACAAAAGTTTGAATGTTTTGATATGATTTGCTAATTGACTAGAATTTAAGAGAGAACACACATGCAAAAGATAACAAATTGATCATCACTGCCGCCCTTATATAAGCCGCGAATCACGTTAATTTACAAACTTAATGAAAAATGAATATGCTGGATTTGGGTACTGTTGTTGTTACTCATAAAATAACTTCTGAGAAATGCTCGCAATTGATTAAGAACTTTCAAATGCGGATGTTTGTATTTTATTAATTAAAACGATGCTCTCCATTGCTTCATATTGCTGCAAAAATAGTGTTTGAGTTGCTCCCATTGCTGTAAAGCAGTGTTATGTTACTTTGTTTTGCTGTAAAATACTATCGCATTTGCACTAAACGTGGCTCTTTTTCGTTGCAGAATAGCGTTGCATTGCTCTACTTATTGTAAAACAAGATTGTATTAGTACTCAAATAATCTATATCTTATGAATATAAGTACTTTTCATTTTAGAATTAACTCAAGCACTAACAAGGACCATTGTATTAGATAGCGTTCCAGCAAAAGTAGTTAACACAATCGAATTCAATCCTGATAATTTGAGACTTCAGCATCGAGTTTTATAAGACTAATAACTTTTATTAGATTGATTAGAGATTTGAAATTGGTGTGCAGCATGTGAGTGATGGGTAGATTAGGAGGTATCAAACACATGCTAGGGTCTTAAGATAATAACAATTAAAATCCATGTAATAATAGTTATATATAATACGAACATCATCAAATAATAATAATAATATGGTATGATCATATGAGATCTAAATGATTAACCTAATTTTTGCTTTCACTAGCAACATGCTTCCATGTCTCTTCGTGCGAGAATAATGGGCTTCATGTTATTGGTGTATGAAACAAATATTATAAAATTACTCAAATAAGAGAAAATTTTGGTATCCTCGTGCAAGCATATTATTTATGGATATGATTTCAAAGACTGTATGTGCACAAAATCTTTGTTATTTGACTACATGCATTTGTTGGAATTTGTCTTCAACACAGATTGTTAGAAGAATGCATGGAAATTAGGCACCAAAGCTTTGATTTATTTTTTCCGAGGTTTACACACGCCCGCGCGTGCATGCACACACACACATCTATATAATTGTTTTTAAGTGTGGGCACTATTATTTCTTTAAATGCGGACACATTTTTAAATCATGGAGTTTAAGAGAGTTGCACTAAAGAATAACTTTGTACACACATATATATATATATATCTTAATTATGAACAGTGGTAATGCTACAAAAAATTAACTATGAAATGGTGGCATGAAGCCGCATTGATACTAATCATGTACTCATCACCACGGTGAATTTGATTCCACACTCGACTATTCAACATAGTGGCCACTCAACTATTGTTATTATTAACTCATGGTAAAACTTATCCTTAAATATTGACTTATGAGACAAAGGTGTTCATGAGTTTATATACTATTACTATTATTAGTCTACAGAAAACTGTTTGAAAGTTTAAATTGATAAATAAGAATTCAACATAAGGTCTCTCACGTGAAACATAGACTAAATCATTAAGACACTTAATTTGCTTTGATATTAAGATAGAGAAACCATTTGATCTAATTAATTAAGCTGATAGTGACAGGTAAATGTCCAACGATTATATTTAAGACAAATGTTTAGAAAGACTGAGACAATAACCCTTACAATTTTTATACGAAAATTTTCCATGGATGCATGGTTGGGCTCCGAAACTGTTTGGTACTTGTCAATCGTCTCTATCGTACCAAGGACGATCGATTACGATACGATAAACTTAACCCACGAGGGGGTAACATGCAATATTGGCAATTTTTTTTTCCATTGTTGCTTTGCTGCAACAAAAGGAAAATATAAATACAAAACCAGCTTCATTGCAACCCCACAAGTGCTAAATTTCATCCTCATTGTGGCCAAACAAGCACTGGCATCACATGGTTTTGGTATCAACTTTATAACATAAGGTTACCTAATGTGGGCTTAACTGAAAAAGAAGTGGAAAAAATGTTTTGATAAAAAGAATATTAAGATCAATGGGAAATAAAAGAAACAACAGCAGAGACAAGCACTTAAGCATCAACCATCATCAAACAAATTGCAATTGAATGGGGGGACCTTTTAACACATGGGGAGTGGAGCCATCTTCTAAAAAGCTGAGAATCTTTTGCAAAATGGTTGTTGGAAGCACACACTTGGGGCAAATGCAAAAACCGTTGTTTAATTGTCTGTGATAGTCTCAATCTTAATTATTAGAATAATGTTCATATTTGCATGTCAATCTTTCTTCTAGCTACTTTATATTATCTTAATTTTTTCCAAATGCTAGTTTTTTTGGATGATGAGATGAGAGACTTTGATGACACCACGCTATATAGGAGCTTCAAATATTTGAATCGAAATTCCATAACACATTGTTTATAACTCAAAACGAGTCCGCACTAACGAATTCAAACTATCTTGCAACCCAAAAGAAAAAAAAAAATCCGTCTTGAAACAAAAATTACAAAATTTGATAACGTAATGTTAACAGCAACATTATGAATTTTCAAATTCTATATATTACAAAAATATTTTATATCTACAACAATTAATACCATTCCCTAACATAACCAAACCTTCTTTTTAAGGGGAAAAGAGTCAGAAACATTTCTATTTTGCTATATTAACATCAATTAATAGCTGGTAAATATGGTTGGAAAAGTTGTTAAAAAGTAAATTTTAGCCGTAGCAATAACTATCAAGTCCAATTCTGTGCAAGCAGCACGCATGACCTTCACTCTGTCGTATTTGGTACTAAAATTTGAATATTCGACCAAGCATTAACTCACTCTCCTATTCAAAACAAAGACAAATAAATTGATTAAATGAAGATGGTATTTCTGTTCTGTGGGTTCTTTGGGAATGTAAAATATTTAACCATGCAATTGATCAAACAGTACAGAGTTGTGAAATAACAACTCTCCTTAAAATGAGTTGTTTTCATCTTGATAATCGAACCAATAGTTTGACCAAGGCTTTCATTTTACGGAGCCAAGCGAAGTGACAGACTCAATAAGTAATCTTCATTGAGCCGATCAAAAGTCAAGCTTTTGTCGTGGGGTTCAAATGATTAATTTAATCTAGCGTTTTTAATTAGTATTAGCTTTGCAGGTGCATATGATCCAGATGTGTGTGTGCGCGCATATATATATATATATATATATATATATATATATATATATATATATATATATGTATACTCACATTAAGTAACAAGACAAATTAAAATTATGACCAAAGAGATGATGATTATTGAACGTAAGCCTTGAATAAAAATGCATGCATCACCTTCATCTAATCAAACAAACAAATTTTATTTGTAACAATTGAACCAACGCCCTCACCTCACCCTTGGGGCTTGATCTAATCCTGTTCCCGAAGATATGACAAACAAAAGTCCACCCATTAAATTCAATCCTGGCTGCAATCCTTCACATCATGACTATAGCTATTGATAATATTGCAGACTAATTAAGCATAGCGTTAAAAACACGACCCAATTATGATATGATTAGTGTCTAAATAAAAAAGATATTTGATTTTGAGACTTACTCTTATACCATTTTGAAAGCTCTTATCCCATTGATGATATAGAAAGAACAAATCATATCCTATCGTAGTTGGACTAATCTAAAGTGTCATTAGATAACTACAAAAACCACACAACATATTCCGTAGCCAAACTGTCCACAAAAACTATGAAAAGGGCGGGCAAGAAGTGAATAAGTGACTCTGAATTTTTAATTTTTCTTTTCTTTTACTTTTAGGGTTAGAGAGAGAGAGAGAGAGAGCATGGGACCAAAAAATGGAGGTGACAGTTAACAAAGAGACAAAGATTAGGGAGGTGAGAAAATATCAAAGCAATTCGAAAGAAGCCAAAGAGACGACAAGTCAATCAATTTCAGTGAATAAAAACAGATGCACGTGGACATGAGGAACCCACACGTGCACACAAATGATGATTATTATGGGGATAAAGATGGATATGCATGGAGACATATACAATCAGACAAATTATCTGACATTCTTTAATCTCCTCTCTCTTCGCACTTCTATGTAGTTCTGAATTCTGATTCTGCTCTGCACACATATCATTCACAAATTTCCATTTTTTTTCTCATTTGTTTTTCTTTTCGAAGTTGGCAGTGGGCAACTCGGATTGCTAATCTCAAGACAGCCTATTATTTCTGCGTCCTTTTCTAGTTTTCTATTTTTCATAAAAAAAATAATAGAGAACACTATTTGTATATTTGTGCTTTTTAAGTTAGGGTTCGAGTTTTTGTTTAAGATTTTCTTTTTTTTTTCTTTAGTATGTAAGGTTAGATTTAACTTATTTTAATGAGACTCTTGAACCTTGACCCGAATCCATGTACCTATTATAGTTTTTATGGTAATTTTAGTACATGAAAAATCCTTATAAGAATTATAAGGGCATATTAGAAGACTTAAAAGTTTAATTTAACTCATTAAATACTTATTTATTTATTTATATGATAAATGAAAGAGTAAAAAGTAAAATAATAACAATTATAATACTTCTCGAATAATGTTATTTTTCAATAAGATTTTTCAAATGGACAGTATTATTTTTTCTTTAATATTAAAGATAGAATAATAATCTTATTTGAAAAAAACTCATTATTTGAAGATTTTTTTAAAATTATTTTTATTAATATAACTCTTCAAATAAATAGTAAAATCTCATTTGAAAAGTCTTTTAGTGATACTCTAAAATTTGGGGTTAAAACCCAGCAAATCCAATAAAGAAAATAAGAGAAAAGTGATTCACAATCTGATAAATCCTCTAAAACTAAGTGCTAAACTTGATAAATCCTCAAATATTAGGTGCTAGATTCAGTAACCTGATAAATTCTCAAATATTGAGTGTTAGAAGAGATTTAAACCTAATAAATCATCGAATTTAATAAATTATCATACATTATGTGTTAGAAAGTATAAAGACTGAAACATGATCATGGGATGAGCATAATGTGGGCTTAATGACAATAATGCACCTATAAAATCAAAAATAGATTGCTTTATAGATATATATTATCATTGATTGATCTTCTCCATAAAATCTCTTATGAACTTATCAAATATAAACAAATTCGGTTATAGAAGTTAGTTAATAATTTACGACATAAAGATTTTGTTAATATAAAAAGAAGTCAGTGATTGAGATAACTTCGTTAGCTAATGCCTGATTATAAGAATTTATAGTTCCAAGCAAAAGAAGTAACGTGTAATTTTAATTATGATAATGACTATCTAACAATAATTAAGATAAATGAATTCTTTAAGTAAACATAAGCATTGAATCGTCACTTATTATAAACTCAATTTTTTTGGGTTAAATGATTTTCTCCGATATATATCAACAAATCAACCTCATTTCAAGATTTATATATGTAAGATTATTTGAACATTCATAAAAATACAAATCAACCTAATTTCATAGTCACACGTGCATGAACCACACGTGTGCATCAAGAGAGAAACAGAGGTGTCAATAATTAGGAGGAAATAATGGTGAGGAAGAAGAATGAGAGGCACCAAATCGTAGCAGAAAAAGCACAAATTACAAAAAAGAGGCCCTCGTGCAACCTAGACGTTTTAATTGTACATCACAACTTTATCACATAATAAAAAAAATTATGATTTTAAATATCGAATTGATTGAATGGACGAATGAAAAATGAAAATAAAGTGAAAGGGCATTAACTTAAATTTCGCAGCTATGTGAGTCGACAATAGACATTCCCCCTCTCTTATGCCAAATGATGCGATGGCCCCAAAACTTAAATTATTAAATGTTACATCCTTTCAGATCTCTATCTTCCATCTTCCTTTTCATTCCCTTTCTTCATGTTTATACTTTATTTTATATATTGTTTTTAATTATTTCAATTTATTGTTTTATAATATGACTGATGTCATCCTCTTCCATGTCATTGGATGAGTTGTCATAAAACAGCTTACTGTGTCGGCAATACTTGTTTCAATTAATTGTTGTTATATGTGTGTCATGTTAAATCAATTTTTTTGTAAGGGTACGCGACAAATAATATTGAAAGACTAATAGGTGCTTATTTTGCCATTTGTCGTATGCTTGTGTATCCAACGAGACACCAATTCCAAATTCCCAATTCATATGTCTATATCTCCATTGTAATTCCATCATGCAACTTTGCAAATTTAATGAGTTAACCCCATTAATCATTGACATTCTTTCGAACAAGTATTCATAAATGTAAACACAAATATATTTTTAATTATAATATTCATTTTACTTTTAAAATATATTGAAATGCATTCGAATTTAACATCTCAATCCAATTCAAGTGCCTTGCATATTTGTATGAAAATTCACATCTTTCAAAATTTTCGGATATTTGTATTAGAAAATTGTTATTGTACAAAATATATAGAGCTAACTTAAGATCTAATTTTCTATAAGTTATATATTTTAGTGTAGAAAAATATTAAAACTTTTCTGAACTTTTGATGATCTGAGAAAAGGGCATTGCATCTTTAGTGTCAAATCCCTTTCTAAGGATCTCCCCGTGGATCCACACTTTACTTCAAGTCACTATCCAATCCAACTTTAGTGCCACATCAAGACAAGGTATCAAATTCAACGAAAGTCAATAGCAAATTGATCGACCGATTGAAACCATGGGATTGAGGGCAATGGTTATATGAATGGATGAATGAATGAATACAACCAATGTGAGCAAGCCATTAAGCATGTTGATTAGACCCATCCATGGATGAGCGTGTACACCTACTGTACGGAGCTGTCCAAAAGATATGAGCAATTTGGATGTTTGATACAATAAACCCCACAACAAATGACACAAGTTTTGTGACCATTCATGCATGACGATCATCCTTCTGATAATATATAGTACATCCATGTATGATCATACCAATTTTCATAAGTGTATGAATATAGGTGATAAAATTTTATGAAATGATCGTATGAATGGAGGAAAGAGACCGGTTTCACATAAAATTGTATATTTTTTATGTGAATGTCAAGAGAACATGTATTTTTTTATTGTTTATGTACAGTTCTTCAACTTTCTCATTTGCATACATATTTAGTGTTTAATCCTATTTCTGTCTATTTTAATTCAAGGTTATTTAGAAAAAATAAAAATAAAATTGAATTGTGACATACAATTAATATCTCCTAACCAAAAGCATATTAAAATTTTCGTGATACAGGATGACATATTGACATCAATTTTTAATATTACTGAAAAAGAAAGTGGTCAATTGGACGAATGGTCCAATTAATGGACCAAAACAAGTGAAACATAAAAGTTTATTAGCTAGGTTTGTTAGGAATTGTTTTGCATAGTTCAGTTGGGTATAGTGTGGTCCAATTTTATAATTATTAATTTTGATGATGGATGGTTTACTTTACATATTCACGAACATAAACAAAATTTCTCCATTTGTACCCTATGCTGTTTTTATCTAATTTCCTCGTGTAATGGAATGACAATAATAATGTTAGAGCTTGTGGAACATATAATTAAATCTAGCTCATTTAACTTGCATGTTACCACCATGCTGGATCCTTAATTACCAGAGAGCAGATTGCATTCATTTGTATTTGTTTGCTTTGCTGGTTTGATTTTAAATATCCAAGGACCATCTTAGAACCATCTTTTGCACACATGCCAATATAATTCTAATTTCATCTTTAAAGAACTATTAATGGCTTCTAAATAATAGTACACTCACAAATTTAAGATGGGAAATAATATTTGAACAAAACATGAATACAAATTTCTCTATATTTGAACCAAAAATAGTAAATATGTCATTTTTGAATATTTAAAAGTAATTCTTATCGCCAGTCTGGTATTGACACTGATATACACACACATAAATTATAATTTACAACTACTTATATGTTTGCCTTTTACTATTTAAATATCTATATCAATTCAAAATCTAGCTTCTTTATAGCCTAAGCCCTAACTTACCAGAATAACAACGTGATTAATCCTGTATATGGCCCGGAAATTTCGGGATATAAAGCAAACATTTTTGGTGAAGGGCGGTGGAGATCTTGCTGTGTTATGGCAATTTTTTTTTTTTTTTCCTAATCAGTGTGGCAAAAAGTTAAAAAGTTTTATCATAGGCAGCTGAGAAAGTGTGCCAATAGCAAAGCTACAAATCCTCAAATCTTGTTAAGTCAATTGATGTGATTAGTGGATGGAAAACTAAGTGTTTTATCTCATTCGCCTACAAAACTCCACCGATTAATCATTGTAGCCCTGCCCTTTTGAAATTAATTAGCAAGGAGAAAAGCCAAATCCCCTTTATCTCATTCTTTAGCAGCCAAGGCTGCAGCAATTTTGCGGATTTGAGATGTGATTAATACGTGCAGTGGCTTTGTTATATCACTATCACATATTTTATTTAAAAAAAAATTGTAATATTGGTGGTATAAAATTGCAAATCAAATACTATTTAAGAGGTAGACTATTATTGGTATGCTTTACCATTAATCCAATAGTGAATCACTATTCAAGATTGTTGAATCATTATTACATTTTATTTAACATATATATGAACAGTTCACAAAGTCAATGCTCAATAGAACAGTCTCATGGTTTTCTAGGAATCACAGTCCACAGCTACAAAAGTGCTGGAAATGGGCAGTCTAAAATTCAAACTTTGAGATTTGGTGTTAACCCAAAAACTCACTTTCTCTCACTTCACTTATTCACACGGTAAAGCCAAGACTGTCGTCGTGTAGTGAATTTCTGTAATTCCATGAATGAGTTTAGCAGATCTTGTTTGACAGACATGTGAAGCTCCGGGGCTCGTAATGCATTTTGCCTTTTTTGTTATTAGGTCCAATGGGGTGCTCTGCATGTGGGTGCCCGACCTTTTTGAAACTCAATTATAAATTAGCTCTCTCTACTTTCTGCTAGTCTCTCCTTTCCCCACCAGCCTAAATCAAATAATAACCAAATCATCATTTTCTTGTAAACACCAACCTCTTTCATTTCTTAAACAATCAATTCTTGCTGTAAATACTCCCATTTAATTACCAAACAAACATTCATTACTAATAACCTTGAATACTGAGTTGGGTAGTTGATTTTATCTTTAATACAATCGTGTATTAAATTGTGATGATCTTTAAGATCCCAAATTCAAATCATTCCACTATAGATAATAATAACACTAGACTTTGACAAAGAATAATACTAAATAATGATATGAATTTATTAGATAATGAATAATTTTTTATAGGAGTTTATATTATTTTAAAATCTACCTAGTTGGTGATATTTCATTTGGAATAAACCTTTTTTTCTTTTTTCTTTTTTTATGTAGCACCGTTTGATCCGCTTATTTAGAATTCCGAGTAAGCTTTTACTACTGCCTATAGACTAGGGTCCCTTCCAAGTAGGGTGCATGGTTTGGAACTATGTGGCCATTTTCTCTCTCTCTGCACAGAGTTCAAATGCCTATAAATGTGTACAATTCTGGCTAACCTCTGAACTAGAACAAGCCCGTATAACATTTACAGTTTCTTTATCTGTGTGTGTAGTTGGGCTTTCAGCTCTGTTTGCTCTTGCCTTGGGAGCTCTAATGGCTAGTTTCATGGTGGTCGTTGGCTTCGTCTTGATGCTTTGTACTTTCTGTACTGCTTTGTTGAGATGGAATGAAGTTAGATATAGAAAGAAAGGCCTGCCTCCTGGCACAATGGGCTGGCCAATCATTGGTGAAACCACTGAGTTTCTTAAGCAAGGCCCCAACTTCATGAAAAACCAAAGAGCAAGGTGATTAACCTTTCTGTTTGCTTATTGTTTCTCAGGTTCCTGCTTCCCCTCAAGTGCTTATGATTAAGCTGCTTCGTTATGGATGATATAATTTTTGTAACATAATCTTTTGAACTTTGTTCTCTAATAACAGGTACGGCAACTTTTTCAAGACTCATTTTCTAGGATGTCCAGCAATTATTTCAATGGATCCAGAGATGAACAGATACATTTTAATGAATGAAGCAAAAGGGCTTGTTCCTGGCTACCCACAATCAATGCGTGATATATTAGGCAAATGCAACATTGCAGCTGTTCATGGGACCAGTCACAAGTACATGAGAGGAGCATTGCTTGCTCTCATTAGTCCCACTATGATCAGAGACCAACTCTTGCCAAAAATTGATGCTTTCATGAGAACCCATCTCAGTGATTGGGATAACAAAATCATCAACATACAAGATAAAACCAAAGAGGTTTGTTTAATCAATATGCAATTTAATTAAGTCTTTGCTCTGTTTTGTTCTGTTTTGATCCTCATTTGTTATGTTAATTTTCTGTAGATGGCACTCTTATCTTCACTTAAGCAAATTGCTACCAAGGAATCTGGCTTAATATCTAAAAGTTTCATGCCTGAGTTCTTTAAGTTGGTTTCGGGAACCTTGGCATTGCCTATTGACCTTCCCGGCACAAAATATCGACAAGGGCTACAAGTATGATTGATATTTTCTCATCTTTCATTCCTTTTTTCATGTAATTTTTGTTTCCAAATGCTATAGTTGTGATGTTTTTTCTTTTACATGTAACAGGCAAGGAAAAATATCTTAAGCATGTTGAGAAAACTGTTAGAAGACAGAAGAGCTTCTGAAGAAACCCGAATAGACATGCTTGGTTGCCTAATGAACAAGGATGAAAACAAGTATAAACTAAGTGATGATGAGATAATTGATCAAATAATAACTATTTTGTATTCTGGTTACGAAACTGTATCGACAACTTCAATGATGGCGGTTAAGTATCTACATGATCATCCAAATGTCTTTGAAGAGCTTAGAGTAAGTTTAAAAGATTCATTTGTGCTGTTGAAAATGTTTAATGTTTTGTGTTTTGACGAGTGGGGTTGATTGATTTTGTTGAATTATTTTTGCAGAAAGAACATTTGGCAATTAGAGAAAAGAAAAGGCCAGAGGATCCAATTGAATGGAACGATCTTAAATCAATGAGATTTACTCGAGCGGTAAGAATTAAAGCAAGTAATCTAAAAGTTCATGCTGTGTTATAAAGTTGATTAAGTTAATAACTCAGCTTGTTTTAATACACGCGGTTGTGTTATAAAGTTTGATTAAGTTAATAACTCAGCTTGTTATGTACATGCAGGTGATTTTTGAGACCTCAAGATTAGCGACAATTGTTAATGGGGTTTTGAGAAAAACTACTAAAGAAATGGAACTCAGTGGTGAGCTGAAGAAATATTATAATATTTCTTTTAGATTACAGCTCCTTTTTAGTATATTTGGTGCTCAAGAAGCTGTCTTGAGGCCAGCTACTATTGTTTCTTTTTTTTTTCTTTTTTTTTTATAAAAAGAGGAAAAAATCGGTTAAAAGAAAAATGAAAATAAAAACTATACAGCATGTTATCGATGGATATGATATGAGATCATCTTCCTCAGTGGACCTCACCTCACCCTCTCATGATTTACATGCCACACCTACCAATAATCTTTAGCTGGACCATTGCTTGATACCTCATGTCTTGTTTAAATGATTTCTGAAAAGATTTGAAGCTTTTTGAAGAAAAGAATGTTTTTACCATTTGATCTTTTAATGCTTTGGACAAGTTGGTGGGACACATGCTTACATCAAGTATTATTATTAATCAACAATTTGTCTCTGTACTGTATTTGTTCTTTATCTTCTCATGTTTACCGGTGGATTAGTAGTAGTTAATCACAGTTTTTTTTTTTTTCCCAGGATTTGTTATCCCAGAAGGATGGAGAATATATGTTTATACAAGAGAGATAAACTATGACCCGTATATATACCCCGATCCGTTGGCCTTCAATCCATGGAGATGGCTGGTTCGTGCCTGCTCATTCATCGTTACTTGCTCATGTTAATTCTTGATTAAGCTTTTTCCCAAGTGACTAAGTTAGCTTTGTTGGTAAATGCAGGATAAGAGTTTAGAGAATCAAAACTATTTATTCATATTCGGAGGGGGCACGAGGCAGTGTCCCGGAAAGGAACTTGGGATAGCCGAAATTTCAACTTTCCTTCACTATTTTGTAACTAGATACCGGTAAAAAAAATGAACCCGAAAGTTGATTCACTTTAGCTTCTGCAAATCTGCTTTCCTTGATCTCAGCTGATAAAACTTTTGATTTGTATTGCTTGCAGCTGGGAGGAAGTTGGAGAAGATAAGCTAATGAAGTTTCCAAGAGTTGAAGCACCAAATGGATTACACATTAGGGTTTCAGCAGCATACTGATTACTTTTAACTAACTTATTTATGTATATAGAGAAGAGGATAGGACATATCAAAGGGATTTAAGGATTTAATTTTGTACTATATTATGTTCTAACAGATTTTAGAGAAAATATTCAATGACATCGAGTGTATCCATTTGCTGCGGCTGTATCATTGGTTGAAATTTGAAAATTTTTTGTAACAATTTTTGGTTCCGCAGAATGGATTTTTGTTATTTGATCCAGTTGTACTTGCTAAAAAATCAACATGACTGTAACTTAATTGAATTCGTTCATGAATTTTGTTCTCAATGAAGCTGCCTGTTAAAAAGTGTGCTTTTTGCACGTGGTTTGCTGGCACAATTAAGCTGAGACTCAGACATAACAAAACTCAGCCCAGTAAACGGATTAGGGTTGGGAAAGTTGCTTCACTAACAAAGCCCGGTCCAGATTTTTGTTGTTTTAAGGGTAAGTTTTAAATTACGATTTCAAATTATCCTTTCAAAACCTCAATCTGTCTTCATTTTTATTTAAAAGATAAAGCACAATGGGTGGTTGAAGATTTTTTTTTTTTTTGTCTTTTTAACAAAAAAATGAGAATAAATTGAGAATTTCAAAACGAAAGAAGGGTGGTCAATTCACGATATAAGGTAATTCAAAATTCTTTAAATAGATTTTTTTCATTCGGACTAGAATTACTATTACTTTCGTTAATATTTTTATGATTGAACGACGTCCTGAAACATTAGACCAAGTTTTATTTATGTCTTATTATGTTTAATAAGTTAAGTCTAAAGTAAATTAAATCCAAACCTAATAAAGATTTTAATGACATGGGTGTGTGTGTAACTATTGGTGAAAATTTTATCCCAACTTATGATGGGATGATTCGAATTAAGAATAATCCCTTTAGGATTAGACTTCTCCTTTGTTGGATCCAATAATGATAAATGTATCATTGAAGCTAATTTTAAGAGACTTTTCAATCTGTTCCTAAAAGTTCACTTCTTTAGGAGATAGGATGTCATTGTCCAAAAAAATTATAAAATCACAAGAAAACAGTCAGAGAGCTGGCTTTACCGACTTAAACCCTCCAAATGTAAATTTCGTCAACGAAATTTCAAAGTAAATTTAGAGAGAGAAAGTCAGCAGTTTCTCTCTTGAGTTTTTTTTTACCTTTTAGTGAGAATATATACAATATTTATAGGTGAACTTAATTTGATTTGAGCCTTAATTACTTTGACGACAAATGTTATTATTCTTGTAACACCTAGCGACATTTGTCTTCTTATGTCATGTTGATTGACACGTGGATATGCAAGTTTGATTACGGATTAAATAAAGAAACGTCTTAACTTTAGGAGCCTATGACTTTGGGAACTTTTGAGCTTTGAACCATTAGCTTTTAAGAGGATTATCTTAAAATAATATCATAGGACCTTGAGATTTTTAAACTTTGAAGCCTTACCACCTAGGAGAATTAGCTTAGGTGGTTTGTCTTTGGATAAGATCATAAAACTTTGGGACCTTTTAGACTTTGAAGCTTTAACTCATAAAAGCCTTACCTCCTAAGAGGATTATCTTAGATAGTTTGTTTTAGGATATGGTCATAAGACCTTCAGACCTTTTGAGCTATGAAGCCTTACTACTTAAAAGGATTATCTTAAGTGGTTTGTCTTATGATAAAATTATAGGACCTAGGGACCTTTTAGGTTTTAAAGCCTAATCTTTTAGAAAGATTATCTTAAATAATTTGTTCATCACTTGATCGACTTTATAGCAACTAAATTTATTTGGGTCCTAATTATGATTAGCCAAATATAAGTTTATTGGACTAACTTACTCTCATTACTCTCAACAAAGTTATAAAGAAAATGCCACTCTTGAAAATCCAGTAAAAAAAATCATACTTTCAACACTTTCAATACTTGACAAATCAACAAACCTTATCACTATCAACAAATTACCAAATTCCATTAAACAAGTATCATATAATTGAAAATACAATTATCAATTGGAAAGCTTTTTAATATTAGTGTAAGTCATTCACAATATGAATTTTTAAAGTATTAAGTTTGCATTTAAGTTAGAAATTGATATGGTTTTGTTATAAATATTATTATTTTTCACTTATGAAACAATGCAATGTTTTAAAGTATTTTGTTTGAGCTAATAAATAAAAAAAATATTGAAAATGATAGAAATTTCAGTAAAATGAAACTCAGATTTAGTGACAGAAGCAGCTTTAATACATATGCTTGTTATACTAAATCAGCATTAAGTTTTAGTGTGACAAATACTAAATCAGCACTTGTCTCACTGAAACATAGTGCTAATTCAGTGTGACAAGCACCTGCTCCATTACTTGTCACACTAAATCCGCTAATCTTACTAAATTTTCAAAAATTTTCTGAAAGTCATAATTTAGACTACATATATTTATTTTAGGCATATAATATACAGTTTCGAAACTTGCAATGAAATGAATCAAATGAATAATGTATTATTCAATGACATGGTCAAATTGAACATTTACATGAATTTATATTGGAAATTTACATTATGCACAATAACGCCATTAGAGGGAAAGCTTACCAACTCTATGAAATGCCTAAATATATATCGCTTAAACTTTTTCAACTGCTGTCTTGTTAATTTTTTTTTTTGATTGCTTAAACTTTTTCAACTACTGCCTTGTTAATTCTTTTTTTTATGGCTTTTACAATTGTGTCCAATTTATACATACTCATGATATGCCTAGAGAAGTGATCACGATAATGTATCTTCATCATGCTTAATTCATTCCTTAGTTTTCACTGATTATGTATTGCTATTTTGAATTTTGCTATAAATCATATACAAGTTATATAATTAAATTATCAGATTACAGATTTAAATGTAATAATTTTATTAAAATAATAAGAACACAAAAAAAAACTAATATATTGTGCAGAGAGGCTCTACATATGTGTGCGATAAGCTGCCTGTCTCACTAAAATAGTGCGGCAATGTGCCTGTTACATCATTTGACAATGCGTCTGCACAGTGTCTATGTGTGCAATAGGGGGCCTATTGCACTATTTTTGGTCTGACAAGGAGCCTGTCACACATTAAGACATGTGTTATGCATGCAATAGGTGGGTGAATGTACCCAATATGCATGCCCATCACACGCACACCCAACACACCATGCCTAAATATAAATTATCTATAAGGAATTTCATCAAACACCTAATGTGCACTAGTTTGAACTCATCTTTTTTACCAATTTTTGTTTTATTATATGCCTCTAACAACCTATAATAATCTAGAATCACAATCAATTACACTTAAATCTTAAAGAAAATCAGGTTACCTTACTTAGTATTTTGGCTTTCCCATTCGTTTGCAGTCCACCAGTAGTCGTTCGCCAACCGTCGCTCGCTAATGATGATTTAAGAGAAAGGATTGGGTGTGGGGAAGTTTGGGTTTGAAGTGATGAGGGTATTTTGGGACAAAAAAATTAATTTGGCTACTTATGATTGAAAAAATGTTTGAGGGTTAATTAAGAAATTTGAAAAAGTTTAATGGTTTTTATTGTAAATTTCTCATGTGTGTGGGGGACGCACATATGAGATGGTACAAGGACAAGCACCGAGGCAAGGCAAGTTGGGACGTTATTGTATATTAATAAGGATGCTTGAGGTGAGCAAGACCAAGGGGTTTGCTCACATTGTTGGAAGTGCAAAGGCCAAGTAAGGACATGAGACATGCAAACTTGCTCATGCATAATGGACAGGTGCCTAGCCAAGCAAACAAGCACCCAGTAGAAGGCACATGCACGACAAGTGAGTGCTAAATAAGCAAGGTACATGTGAACGCACTATCAGTAAGTCTCAAGCCAATCCAAATAGGCAAGAACATAATAGGCGCACAATATATTCACGCATGAGCAAATGAGTAGTGCACGAGAGCTGATTTTTGTGAAAATTATAGGAACTTAGTGACTAATTATACACAAGCAAGAAATTTACCTTAGAATCTAGTTATTTTATGATAGGCGTTGAAGTAACACTTCTAGAAACCTTAAATTGGTTGATAGAGACATTGTTATTACATGTTGCATCATTAGCTCTTCAAAGGTTCTTTTTTCAATTTTTAATAATCCAATTATTTTACCTTTACTATATCCGCAGCATAGCTCTTATTAAAACTCTTTTCCATTCTCAGAAATTACTAATTAAAGGATTCACCAGTAGGAAAATCAGTCATCTTAAAATAAGTAATGTAATCTCCTTGGTAGGTATTTGTATCAACCCGATTATTGAAATCAATGATCCTCATGTTGAATTCTTCTAAAATCGAGAGGCATGGTCAACAACTTTAAAAATTTGTTCTTTTCTCATCTTTTCAATAACCATACTCAATACCATATCCTTACATATGAGAAAATGAAATATGGATGCAAAATTATAAAATCTGTTCACACTTAAACTCTCATCAACTTTGTAATAGTATAAGTCCACATAACTAGTTATGAAAAGCTCATTTTTTTATGTGAGCATTAATCTAATCAACCAATTTTGAAGGCTTTGAGTCCGAAATAATAAATAACCCAAAATATGCCATGTTTGGCATAATTGTGATGATATTTAGCTTGCATTGCTCATTTGGTAAAAAATTAACCTAAAGTAACCTTTTAAATACGTATAAACTTTGCTTATTATTAGCATGCCTTTAATTTAGTAATAAGTTGGAGATATATGCGGCCATACTCCAAGTAACAATTATGTTAAAGAACTTTATATTCGATCAAATCAATCTAATAATTGCCTTTCAGTCTCCATTATAACATTTTTATCTAACAAATAAGCTAAATCAGGATGAGGCTTAAAAATCTTGGCGATGTACTCCCTAATAGAAGTGTCGATGACTTGCTGGTTTAGTGTATCGATCTCAATGTTATAAGTAAAAAATTTTCAATAATTATAGAAAAATGTAATTGCTTAAAGTAAACTAATAGTAAAATTGTTCCCAACTTATCAAAAAACCATAAAGCATGTGTGTATACATGCTCTAATGGAAGTCTTTGTAAAGAACAACCTTAATTGGGATTGTATATACCACGTAAGGGTATTCTAGTTTTTTTTAATTGGAAAATGGCTTTTATAACATGCAGATGGGCGAGCGCTAAACATGCAAGGCACATGTAAACACACAATGAATGAGTACTAAGCCAAGCCAAGTACATTAGTGTATAATAAGTGCACAACATATGCACGTATGAGCAAACCAGTAATGCATAATGGCTAATTTATGTGAAAATAAAAGAAGCTGAGTGGTTAATCACACGCATGTATGGGTTTCACCTTACGCACACATCATATGCATATATGAGCAAACGAGCATTGCACGAGGGCTGATATATGCGAAAATGATAGGAGTATTGCACGAGCATTGCCGTTAACTCTTCAAAAGTTATTTTTTATTATTTATTATACTTTTTTTTTTGCTATACAAATCACTAATAATCCAATAATTTACATTTATCATATCCCTAGCACAGATCTTTTACATGTGCCTTGCATGTTTAGCATTTGCCCATTTGCAAGCTATAAAAGCCATTTTCTAATGAAAAAAACTAGAATACCCTTACGTGGTGTATACAATCCCAATTGAGGCTGTTCTTTACAAAGATTGCCATTAGAGCATGTATACAGATTGTAGGTATGGGTTTCACCTTAGAATCTAGTTATTTCATTATAAGTATTGAAGTAACATCTCTACGAACCTTAAATTGTCTAATAGGAGGGCTTTTTAATATTACATATTAAGCCGTTAACTCTTCAAAAGTTATTTATTATTATTTTTTATTTTTTATTTTGCTATACAAATCACCGATGATCCAATAATTTACATTTATCATATTCCTAGCACAGATCTTATTGAAACTCTCTTCCATTTTTAAAAAACAAAAGTCAAAAACTTCACCGGTAGGAAAATCAATTAACTTAAAATAAATAATGTAATGTCCCAAGTACCAACCCGATTGTTGAAATTAATTATACTAATGTTATATGGTCAACAACTTTAAAAATTTATGTTCTTTTGTCTTATCAATGTCTACAATCAGTATCATATTCTTATGTATGAGAAACTAAATATAGATCCATAATTATGAAACTTGCTCACTCTTAGAATGTCTCCAACTTTATAACGGTACAAGCCAACATAATTGGTTATGAAAAGCTCATGAATTTTTTTTTATTTTTTATCTCAACATTAACTTAATCAACTAGTTTTGAGGGCTCTAGGTCTGAAATAATCAAGAACTTAAAATATATCATATTTGGCATAATTGTGATGTAATAATCAAGTTTGGAGATAGATGCAGCCATACTTCTGGTAACAATGGTGTTGAGGTATTTCAAGTTTGGCCAAAATCTTCTAATGATTGCCTTTCATTCTCCGTTAGAACATTTCTTTATAATAAATTGAGCTAGATTAAGATGATGCTTAAAAATCTTGGCGATGTGGTCGATGATTTGCTGTTTTATTATATCGATTTCAATGTCATAAGAAAAAAATTTTCAATAATTATGGAGAATGTAATTAATTTAAGTAAACTAATAGTAAAAACTATTCCTAGCCTAAAAACTTGCTCGTTCTCCAAAAAGCAACAAAGCATGTGTATATACATGCTCAAATTGAAGTCCTTGTAAATAATAGCCTCAATTAAGATTGTGTACACCATGCAAGGGTCTTCTAAGTCTTTTATGACAAATGACTTTTGTAACATGCAAAGCTCATAGTGGTGGACAAGAGACAACTACTGTTAATTTTCATTTTCTCACGAGAAGGAAGTACGATCCTTTGCCCTAGTCCAAGTGTAGCCCATAAATGTTACATAAAAATTTTTACATTTAATTATAAAAGTACCTTCTCTAATATTTTCTAAAGTAAAATGTAAATGAGTCTTCAATTTGTTTTTTTGTTAGATCATCTCATATAACCAAATCCATTATTTTTCATGCAAATCTTAATTGTCTATCCTCTCAAACATGAAAATTAATTTATAAACTTAGTCAATATTAAAGATGTTCAACTGACAGGTGGTAGCAGCATAGCACGAGCACAATACGAGTACGCTTAATCAAGACAAGCACCATGGTACAATATGCAAGTGGGCTGAGTTGAGCCCAGATTTTTAAGTGCGTGGGTCTTATAGTATGATATAATTTAAGATGAGCCAGAGTATAACATGTGAAAAAGTGTGCATAAAGTATGGTTCAAATTTTATAACCAATTCTTATTTGAATTATATTACTATGCATTTTTTTAAATAAGTGAGTCTTATTTAAACAACATTAAATCTAATACAATAATGTTAGAGATTCCAATATTTGAGTCTTAACTAGAATTACAATGCTATATATCACTTATTTATTGGATAATAGATTTTAGAACTAATAAAATTACTTAACTGCCATCTAATAAATGAATGGTATATTAGTTAAAACTTAAATTAGAATTTATATGTTAAAATATCTAACATTACTCAATCTAATAATGTTTCATTTCAATTGAATTGATTTTTTTATTAATTAATGTTATGTTATTTTAAAGTATAAATTAGTTTTAAGCCAACAATCAAATTTGAGTTGAATTTATATTATCATTTATTACCGTGCTGTTTGTTAATCCAAATCCCACTGTTTGGCATAAATTTTATTTTTATTTTTTTAACAATGAAGCAAACAAAAATGGCACATCACAGATTCCTAAACTCGGCGGAAACAGACCATGATAAAAGGAGAATATGAATTTATTAATATGTTGTTCGTAGATAATGATTAAAAGTCCTAAAATTTGATTTTCATCTCACTTAATAAAGAAGTTTCCCATTACATGGATATTAGTAAGGACAGGTAATTTTTTAAAAATACATTTAATAGAAAAGAAACACTAGCTTCTATTTTCTCTTATATTACTTAAAAAAGAGAGAGTAAAAAAAAAGATATGCACGACATAACTTGAAATTTTTCTATTTAATGATTCTTATTAAAATAATGTTTTCATTCTAAGCACATTCTTTAACGTATTACAAAATTAAAGGCTTTCTAAAAGTTCAGAGTTGGTCAAATTCCATGAAGAGAATATAAAGGTAAGCAGATTCATTGACAATGTCTACTACTTGTCTTCATAAGATAGAAACATTTTCCTTTAGACCATTCAAAGTATCGTGGAAAAGCTTTTTTTTTTTTTTTTTTTTCTATGCTTCCGAATTTCACTTCTCAAAATATTTTAAGAAAATGACTTAAATTGCACCATCTCAAATCACTTAGTCTACTTGAGTTTGACCTCATTGTCATCTTAGATATTTTCAATTTTAATACTAATCTTAATTTGCTTATAAAACTAAATGATATTCATTTAATAAAAGAGAGAGAGAGCTGGACAATGAAAAAAATGAGGAGTTTGAATTAAATATTTGTCAATAAACTTATTAAAAAATCTCGTAGAATCAAGCAAAACATTTAATCAAGATCCACTAATAAGGAATGGATATCAGCTGCCCACATTCTATATAAACTCACAAGTATCCAAAATAAACTTATTAAATGCATTAATTTAAATTTAGCTTCAGCCGTTGAAAATGTATTAATTCAAAGGTTTAGGAATGGTGTGACAATTTGTGCCCTAAATTATTTCCCCAACTATTTAGTCCACATATTAAATTAATAACTTAAAAGACCAAAAAAAACCAAATGAAAACAAAACCCTAAAGAACTCCATTTATTATGAAAAGAATAAAAAAGAAGTCGTCAGTTTCTCCATAAACTACGGTAATGTGATTGAACAGAACAAGTCTTCTCTCATTGCCAACAAACTCAGACACGTCTCCTCATCAACCCATCACTCGTGCCGCACTTCTTGCTTCGCACGTGTTACCACTCTTATATGTTATATATAAGAGTGGAGGCCCTTTTTTGAAACACACACTCTCAAGCCTTTTGAAACAACAACAATGGATTACAAAAAAGTAACAGAGAATGCAACTCCGGAAGAAACGGCTGCAATGCCAAGGGGAACCCCTTTGTTGAAAGATGAGCTTGATATTGTGATACCCACCATCAGGAATCTTGATTTCTTGGAGATGTGGAGGCCCTTTTTTGAGCCTTATCATCTGATCATTGTTCAAGATGGTGATCCTTCTAAGACCATCAAGGTTCCTGATGGTTTTGACTATGAGTTGTACAATCGTAATGATATTAACAGGATTTTGGGTCCCAAGGCCTCTTGCATTTCCTTTAAGGATTCTGCTTGTAGGTGCTTTGGCTACATGGTCTCCAAAAAGAAGTATATTTTCACCATTGATGATGATTGCTTTGTAAGTTGTCTCCTTTTTCTGTTGTTTTTTCATCTGGGGTGTCTGTTTTTTGCCTAAAGCTTGGATCTTTATTTGCTTTGCTTGGAATTGGGATCGTTCGGCTTGTTGGACAATTTGATTTTGTTATATTTGTTTATTTTATTTATTTTTGTGATAGAAAGTTTTGATTTTTGCATAGAAACCATGAGATTATATGTATGTTTACTTGTATTTGTAGCCTAGAAAAATTCTGTTTTGGATTTACGTCCACTGTCCTTTTATGAATATCAATAAATTGAAATTTTAAATCAAAATTGACTCTTTTTTTTTTGGGTGCATCGACACGTCTTGATTAGATTTTTGCCTTTATGATATATATTCCTGTTTGTATTTAATTGCTTTGTATCTTTGTTTCTTCAGAAAAGTCAGGTAATCTTTACATTGTCAATAATTTTTTAACAACTATGCATATGGCATATTATGGTGATGTTTAATTGGCAGGCATTATCTCATTTCAATTACAACTCTCTAATTTGAAATTTCATATTATTGTGTCTGAAAAATCTATCCAAACAAATGCTACAAATTATATACTATATCTGAGTGTCCAAAATGGATCTATCCAAACAAATGTTATAAATTATATACCATATCTGAGTGTCCAAAATGGACCAATGTGATTACTCTTCCAGGTTTGGATTGTTAAAAACTGAGACAAACTGATGAATCTATGGATCTGTCACAATTTAACAATGTTAAATGATTGTAATGTCTTCTGTGTGAACTTCTAAAATTTTTACTTTGGTTCTCCAAACTATCTGAAATAGAATCAAGGGATCTTCCTTTTTCTTGTCCGGATTGATTAATTTAATTATGATGCATAGGTTGGCAAGGATCCATCTGGAAAACCAATCAATGCGCTCGAGCAGCACATCAAGAATCTTCTCTGCCCTTCAACTCCCCTTTTCTTCAACACTCTGTATGATCCTTTCAGAGAGGGTGCAGATTTTGTCCGCGGATACCCTTTCAGTCTCCGCGAGGGTGTCCCAACTGCTGTTTCTCATGGCCTCTGGCTCAACATTCCTGACTATGATGCACCTACACAGCTTGTGAAGCCACGGGAGAGGAACACTAGGTATGTGATTGACTTCATGCACAAGAAAACTTTAAATCTTACTTTTTTTTTAGTTAAAATAATTATGATTGTTATGCTTATAATTAATCAGGTATGTGGATATGGTTTTGACCATCCCTAAGGGCACTCTCTTCCCCATGTGTGGTATGAATTTGGCATTCGACCGTCACTTGATTGGCCCTGCAATGTATTTTGGCCTCATGGGCGATGGTCAGCCAATTGGACGTTATGATGACATGTGGGCTGGCTGGTGCACCAAGGTTAAAATTGCATTTTTCTCTTTTTTTCCTTTTCTCGTTTTTCCCTTTTGCCAAATCTGAAATGCTTCCCTAACTTGCTAAGCATGCATCTGATTATGATTGTACAGGTGATATGTGACCATTTGAATTTGGGAGTAAAGACTGGTCTGCCTTATATCTTCCACAGCAAAGCAAGCAACCCGTTTGTGAACCTAAAGAAAGAGTACAAGGGCATCTACTGGCAGGAAGATATCATCCCATTCTTCCAAGCCGTGACACTTCCAAAAGAGTGCACCACTGTGCAAGAGTGCTACATTGAACTGTCCAAGCAGGTCAAGGAAAAGCTTAGCAAAGTAGATCCCTACTTCGACAAGTTGGCAGATGCCATGGTGACCTGGATTGAAGCGTGGGATGAGCTTAACCCAGCTGGAGCTGCAGTGGCCAATGGCAAAGCCTGAGTAGAGAAAATTTTGATGAACCGCGGATGACAATATTTTCCTTCTTGTTAGGGAGTAATTTATAGTCATTAGCTGCTGTAATTTTACAAACTTTTATGCACTTTTTGGCACGCAATTCGGTCCAACATTTGGATTTTACAGATTGGTCAGTGTAATTTTATTTATTTACTTCATGCTCTGAACTTACAGGAATAAAACATATATAGTTAATTTTGTTTTCAATTTTCCTGGAGATATTTGTCTTAAAATTTTGTGATATGGTGGGGAACAGGCTACTCATTTGCTGCTTCAAGATTAAAGATTCAGACATATCCATTGCCAAAATGCACACTTGAATTGTTTAATGTTAAAAATTTGCAGATTCCGACATTTTTTCTTTCTCCTAATAAGCAGCAGCATGCAGAAGGTGCATTTGGTTGAGAGGTCGAGGGATAAAAAGTCTGGTCTAATCCCATATTTATTGTAAAATAATTAAACTTTAATTAATTTTCTTTAAATAATTAATCAGTCAACAAAGAGACATGTTACCTGTGTGCTGAAACTATAAAACATCATGTCATACAAATTCATTATACATTTACATCTCGTATATATGATGAACCATAAATGACAGTTATCCAATTTTTACACTATGGTAAAATGTATGTCAACTATATGATGAATTTATAGACGACTTGTCATAGGTAAAAAGGCCATAAATTTCATTCATAATTTCTCTTCCAACTTACTACAAATTAGCAAATCACCCATTGGTTGGTAGTAAATAAACTCAAATTAATATTATCAAACAATTCAATGAATTAATAAATAAATATTCGATTGATAATGTACAAATTATATTTATTAATATGCTACTATAAATAAAATAGTTTTAAATATCTAACCATCAATAAATTAATATTCGTACATCTCATGAGATAAAACTAAAACTAAAAACGAAGTCGACGAAGTATAAATTAACTTCAAATAAATAGCATCTTACAATAAACATTCAAAAACCCGAAACTACCAAAATTTGCGTCTAGTCGGACTTGCTTGACTTCAGTATAGCATTCTGATTTCTGCAAGGTTATTTTAAGATGGCACTCTCCCCATGGTGGGATGCTGGCTCTTCTCCTCCTCAATAAAGAATTAAACAAAATTTTCAATGTGGGAGACTAAAGGTAGCTGTGGAGCAGATAAGGTGGAGTATATATATATATTGAGAAAGATTTGAATTTCACAAACTTGGGGTGGCATCCTCAGTCTTCTGAGCAGTGTCCTCGGTCTTCTGACGCTTGGCATCAGGCTCTTCACCATGTTCAAGGCTAAGATGTCCATTAACTGCCTCTGCACCTAGAAGAGAGATGTGTTTGCTCGTGATTTGACGACCAGCTCTCGGTTTAGGACCCCAGTGCTTTTCAGGATTCGGAAGGAAGCGAGCAACCTTCTTGGCTTGTGCCTTGCTAAGAGACGCAACAGCTCGAGCAAAATTGGCCTGCCCAAAAGTATGAAATCATGAGGCAAAAGAATTTTTGGACACAAAGCATAACTTTTAGCCCCTATGCCATTGTTCCAGTGCATGTGATGACATGCCCATGCATACATGGAGAGAATAGATTGAGTGCACACAACCAAAACTGAAAAATCATTATGGCATCAGTCAGAATAGCCACTTGGTAAAAACATACTTGAAGAGTTGGTTCTTTTGCTAGTATTACACTTCCCGGCTGATCAAGTGGTTGAGCTTTGACTGGATGATTTTTTACCTACAGTGACAAGAAACCATATGAAATACAGTACACAAAATTTCTCGCCACTTCGTATCACCTAGCACAAACTATTTCTGTATAACACCTAGAATTAGGAAAAGGTCGAAGCTGACTATAAAAATGATACCAAGTTCATAAACATAATGTTTATTTCTGTACACACCAAGATATTAGTCAAGATAACAAGCAGCCATAGCTGGTTGCTTCAAAAATTTATATAAAAATAATCCACTGGAGCCTTGAGGGTTCAATGGGAATCCTTACCCAGCAACGCATTATGTCCCATATGACATCCATTGGTGCATCTGACTTGAGCCCCAATGGCTTCACATGGGTTCCAGATATACGATATCCTGCATTGATCACAGCAGAACGGAACATTACCGCCGAAGGGGAAGTGCATTTTAATGTTGAACAGAGGTTGTGCAGACTTAAAAAGAGAGGAACGTCAGGCAATTCCTGCAATCAGGTCAAAATGAGAACATGAAAATGTTATTGACAGATTAGCTTCATGTGAAAGAAAGATTTTAACGAAGAGAGATTTATCATTGGGGTCTAGGTACATGCATAAAAGGTAAAAACAGTGAGGAAACAAGCAACACACCTCCGAAATTGTTGTCAATACAGCAGAGATGCGATCATAGGCAGGATACTGGTCCTTCATAGACTTCAGATCACCTACAATGGAATTTACCCATTCTTGATTGTGGATGCGGCCGGACCATATAGGCCCCCCCATATTGAATTTTTTCCCACAGTCACTGCACAATTGAGGAACAACAGGACCGAACCCCGGTAGATATCTTACACTGTTATTCTGAAGAGGAACAGAGACCAGGACACAGATGCAATATCAAAACAATGCACAAATAGAAATTGCCAAAAACAAGAAAACAAAGCCATTGCTGAATCATACAATCACGGATCTACTCTTGAGCACTAATTTGCCCATGGCTTACTAGGATAACCTTTAATATTTTCTGTACTACTTATTTCTTAGTTTCCATCTATGAACATTTCAAGCATAAATTGTTTCAAACTATGAATAAGTTTTGTGTCAATGACAAATATATGTCAGATAGAAAAGTCGACATACCTTGTTGGAGGCAGTCCTCCCAACAGGCTGAAGATGGAAAGAATCACAACCAGTGCATTGGTATACATATGAGAGCTTGAGGGGAGTATTTTTCATTGCACTTGCAGAACTGCATCCAATAAATTTGATTTTTAGACAACATGATTTGACAGTACTATTTTGTTGTGATAAGCATACTAATCATAGACAGCCCAATTTCAATCAATCATAGACCACCTACGTGTATATACGAACAAAAACTCGAACGTAAAAGTCCATCTGGACAGAGAGCACAGGTTCAATGTATCGCTTGTAACGATTTGCATGGCTCTGCATTTACAAAGTAAGAGAAAAGCAATTATACGAAATTAAAATATTTTTTAATGAAAAATTACACAATAATTGAAATAGTTCAGTCCATTAAGAAGCCAAATTCACAAATAAATTGCAGGCAACAAAATCCAATACAGTTTTAGTTTCACTTCTTTATCCCAGAAGAAGAACAGCCACTAGTTTATCTATTATGTATTTGATTTCACAAGGACATTATAGTACCTCAATACATGCCAGGAGAATCCTCAAAGCCATTTCATGGCAATATTTCCCCCTCAATGGATAGGAACCATATCTAACTCCACAGTGAGTTAAAACATAAGTCAACAAATCCAAAAATATATTTTCAGCAAAGGTAAGGAGAATATGATCTTACTTGGAATAGCAAACCTCCCCATTACCCCCACAAAGCACAGCCATATCTGTTGCTGTACACATCAATATGCCTCCATCAGCAACAGATTGAATAGCAGAGTCCAGAAACACGGAAGGTGAACCATAAGGATCAAGATCAACCTGCAACAGCATAATCAAGAAAGAGCATAAATATAACTCATTCTGAATAATGTTATCAACATTGACAGCAGGAAAACTATTAATTAATTACATGTTCCAACTTGGATTGCGATACACGTTAAAAAAGCCCAATGGCTTTATGCTTTGATGATGCAAAACCTTTTTCTTGATAATTTTTTAATGCAACTGATGTAAAGCAAATGTGCTGAGAAACTGACTCAACTATACATGTAAATTTTCTGTACATAAAATAGCAAATGCATACCACGTCAAATTCTTTTGGATGGGTGAGCATATATACACGAGCATCTGCAAGATGTGATTCCACTTTTGAACATGCCACTGAACCATTGAACTTTATATTTCTCCTGCAAGCTTCAACAGAAGCTGCAAAGCAAGTAAGAGTCAGCATAATGTTACATGAAATCGTAAATGAACTCATGTCTGAATTGGAACCGCAATCAGATGCACTTTGTTCGGTGATTTTGTGCAAAAATATGCTCATTCTGAACTAAAAGCAAAATAAAACAAGGAAAAAACAAACAGAAGTTGCATCTAATACATCATATGCACGATTGATAACCAACCACCTTTATCGTTGTCTAAGGCCACAACTTGACCAATTCCTTCTACTTCACGAGCATATCTTAGAGCTCTTAACCCAGAAGCTGATAAGGCCTATGACAGAATTAAAAAAAAAAAGTTTTATTACTAAAAATTCAGGAGTACAATAAATGAAAAACCGAAAACTTATTTATGTGTACAGAAAAAGATCATAGAAAAACCTCAAGAACTCTTGGTGGCTTCAGTTGCCTTGGCACATTTCTCTCAATGGGCTTGACTGCTTCTTCTGATATGCAACATGGTTCATGTTGAGATATTTCATCAGGCCTTTCAATTTCTACATTTGAATTTTCATCATTAACAACAGACTCATCAGGCGCTTCTTCCTCACTATACTTCTCTGACACCTTTGAAGCAGATGTTGTTCTTTTAGACAACATAGCTTCATGCTCGTGATTGCGTTTAGATATAAATGTCCGCAGGACAGCAATTGATATGTCCCTGTTGTTAACCTGATGACAACATAAAATCAAAAAATTTATAATAAGAAAAAAATCAACAATCGACCAATGCCCGCCCAAATATAAACAAGGAGAAGAATCAGTGATATAAAAAGAATGACATTAGATTATAATAAAGAAGAGATACTTGTTTCAGTGAAATGAAAGAGAACTGTATATACAAGCAAAATAAATTTTGACGTGACAGTAAGAAACGCAAATTCCTGTACTACTACAAATATACATAAGGAATGAGAAGATCCATCAAAAGACTAGTTTTGGGTGGATGAAGGAATTCTATATCTCTTCTCACATAATGATATGCATTTCTGTTTCTAGATGACCGAATTACCAATATTTATTGACAAATGAATTCTTCTATATATTTTCATAAAGCTTCCTACTTTAGGCAGAGCACCTGCATGCTAGTTTCTGCCAAAGTGAATTCATTCCCTTTGGCAAAGTTTTGCTAATGGAGATTTGCATGAGAAAGCAATTAAAACAATTGCCAAATGTTCAGACCCAATGTGCATAGTTCAATTGCGCATATTCTAGGATTTTAAAATTTTGATTTCTTTATTCTACCTAAGGTTTCTTAGAAACTAATAATCCAAGCTCTGTAATTCCGGCTTAAAGAAACAAGCCGTCAAAAATTCATTTCAATGATTGCAATATAAGTATTAACCGATCGATAATTTCCAATCAAAGTACCCATCAGGTACTGAAATATAAATTTAACCTCCGATTAGAAAACACAACGTTAAGCACAAACCTACCAAGAAAACATTGCAACAAAATCAATAATAATTTGAATAAAAAACAGCTACAAGAAAATATTTTTTCACCTGGGTTTTATTGTAAAACACTTCATTCCTAGCGTGCATGAGAATCTCAGCTTCTCCTTCCTTAATAATTGTATAATCATTAAGATCCTCCATTGCCCCTCC
Organism: Murraya koenigii; assembly: GCA_025617385.1. NCBI lineage: Eukaryota > Viridiplantae > Streptophyta > Magnoliopsida > Sapindales > Rutaceae > Murraya > Murraya koenigii. Next base: position 24,002,026 of record CM046819.1, read on the forward strand.
TCTTATTTCCTCTATTTCATGCACTTCCAGCTTCTGGTGCTCTTCCTTTTCCCCTCTCTTATTTGCAAATTTCTAACTGAAGATACAGACCGCAAGAAGAAGAACAAAAACCCTGGCCTTGTTTTGCTTCTTGTTAATAAGGAAAAAAAAAAAAAAAGATTCTTCCTATGTTTCAGAGCTCCAGTAACTGAAAGCAACAAGTTCGTAAAACTTGAGAATTGTATCTATTTATATCCAATGGCTTTAATGTTTGCAGAAACCCTATTATTCTTTTTGCGTGAATTCTCTCTCAACTCAGATGTTGAGGATTTTGTTAAACCCTAATATCTCACCCCGGTACACGTTAGAAAATACAGGTTTGTTTTACTAAAGTGCACAGGAAATTTTTTATGGTTGGTTTTGGGTCGGATCTTACGTATATGGGTAGGTAAGCTCGAATAGGATTCGAGTTCATTCAATTCAATCAGATTGTTGAATTAGTTCGAGTTAGAATGACGGTTGTGAAAGAATGTTTCCTAGTTCAATATCTGAAATTAACGATGGACAACAATATGTTGATTATAAAAGTTATCAGGTGAGAACGTTTTAATTAGATTATTATATTTTTCTAGAAATAATGCGGCAAGTACTATTTAATATTTATACCTCATTATTTCGATAAATCATGTGACACTATTGATACTAGTGTTGTATAAGCCAAATTGATAAGTGCTGTATTACAAATTTATTTATTTATTTTTTTAACGTAACATTATTATTTAAGATTACAACTCATATGATATAAGATTTTAACTGATATTTATAAATTAAATTATTACTAACATTAGTATACATTAATTTTTATAAAATATTATCAAAATTTTAATTTTTATTAATATTTAAGAGATGTCTATTCTATTTATTTTTAATAAAAAAAAACTACCAAAAAAAAAAAAAAAAGACTACCTTCCACTAATTTTATATGTGCGGTGTTGCTGTTAATTATTAATGTATTATTGTTTACTAGTTGTAATAATTTGATGTTTGACGTCTACACCAATATCAAGAAGTTCAACCAGTTGAATTTCTCGAAATAATATAAGAATGGTGTAAAAAAAAAAAAGAGCATGATGTTAAATGCTATAAAATGAGAGTTGGTCGCATTAAAATAGGAAATTCACAAAAATAATCATACTCAATTTCTAAATTTTAAAATTAACCCTTCACTTTTTTTTCTATCAAGTATAACTAATCAAAACTCACATTTCTTATTTTATATTCCTTATTTAATTTTTATTTTCTTATATATAAATTACAAACACCGTTTCCTACAAACATCGTTCCCTGCAAACATCGTTTCCTACAATTAAATATCAGAGCCAGCACACGATACATTCAATATAATTGTATTAAATATTTATATAAGTATTATGAATTTTTGTGATATATCGTTTGTGGAGCTAGGGTTTATATTTTGGTGACAGTTGGTGAGACAAGCAGTCTGTCTCACTAAGCTTTGGTGAGACAGGCTGTATGTCGCACCAATTTTGGTGAAACAAAAAATTTGTGCACAACAGCCTGTCGCACTAGTATCGTACTATCTAGTAGTTTCTGTATGTCGCACCAACTTCCAGAATTTGGAATTTCTGCGATGGTGCCCGTCACACTAGGTTTGGTGCGACGGCAGGCGAGGTTTGGTCGTGACAGTGGTTGGTGCACCATGTCGTCAGCACCAAGTGTGGTGCGATGGCATGGTGCCCATCACAGCACCGCGCCTCAGCAGCACCAAATTTTTTTAAAAAAAAATTACATTATTTTGGTCAGATCGTCTGTCGTCTCTAAACTCGAAAAATTATTTGAGAATTTTGGCCAGTGACAACACAGGGACAGTTTTGTCTTAAAACTTAGAGTTTGACTAATTATGATAGCTAAAATATCGAAAGGTTATTTGTGAAAAATGTAAAATATTTTGGATTATTTATGTAAATTTCCCCATTAAAATATATACTCCAAAAATTAATATTACTTTTATATATCACTTAACTGGTAATCACAAAAACATAAGATCTAGTCTATGATTTCACCCTTTGTGTGAAAATCATATTATATAATCAAACGATTATAATACACGTGATATTAAAAAAAAAAGAATGTAAAATAATAATAATAATAATAATATCTAGCAAATCCACGCAGAAACTGCATAAAGTGGCTTGTCGTGCCAACAAATCATCAAACTTGCTCCCTCATTCACAATCTTATATCCGTCTCTCCCATAAGTCTCGACCATTTGCTCAGCATCCTCCGTTGGGTCAACCCACAGGCGCACCGGCTTGAACCCAGCTCGACCGAACCGAACCATCCACCTGGCATATCTCTCATGCCTCTCCTCTCTCTCTAGCCCTTCACTGGCCACAATATTTTCAATCTCTCTCCCAAACATTTGTTCCAAAACAAGCCTTTCCTCACTTTCCTTAGACCCAAATGTGACATCCATTGAGTCAAAAACAGCACTATAATAATGCAACCCTTCAACAAATCTATCCACTAATCTGTTTAGATTATGGTCAGCTTCTTGCTCTACTAAGAAAAATAACTTGGGTGAAATTGACCTTACCGTGGTAAAAAATTGGCTCATTTGCTTACACTCTTTAACACTATCACTTTTTTTTGCCCCAAAATGTGCATCAACTCTATCATCTTCAGCTAATAAAACATGAAGATTTAGTACTGAAATAAAAGCCACTGCCTCTCCTGATCTCACTTTAAGCATCTCTTTAGGTATCTCTCTTAAGTTTACATTGATGGCGTTGAATTGAAATGGCATGTCTAGTGCTTCAGCCTCTTTCGTGAGCTTTCTGCCCAATTTGTCTAGTTCTTGTTTAGGCCTACCAACACAAGTGACCTTCAAATGGGGTGGTCCATTTGGCAAAGTTGAGAAGCCGCTGAGAAGTGGGATCCAAAAATTTTGGTCACAAGAGCCCAAATCTATGATGTGGATCACACCTTCGGTGGCCGCTAGTTGGACCAAGGTCCGTGCTATGACGGCGTAGGAGAATCCGAGGAATGGGAAGGCCAGGGAGAAGAGGGACCGAGCCCGGTCCAGTTGTTGTTTGGGCTGCTCCTGATGATTTAATGCCTTGTAAAGGCCGGGCCAACGCTTAACGAGACGAGTGGCAAGGGCCGAGGCGAAATGAGCCGCAAGCCTTTGCATGGAGTCGCCGGTCACCGACGAGAGCTGGGATATCTGCCGGAGACACCCATCGGCGCGATGGAGGTTTCCGGAGGATACATGCTTGGCACATGTTAGGAGGAGTTGAATGAGCTTTATGCCCCTTTCTTCAGGCTTTATTCCCTCATGTGGACTATTTGGGCATTGTGGTAATGTTAGGGACAATGTAACATCAGGGTTCAATAATGAAGATGATGAATTCATCTGGGTGCTTTGTGATAAATTTGGAGGAGGCTCAAGAGGAAAATTTTGTTTTGGGGCAATGGGTGAATGCTCTGATATATATATATATATATTTTATTTTTTTCTATAGAGGAATCATTTTTGGTGAAGTGGGTGATGATTATATAAAAGATTGCCAAACGAACGAGTACAAACATGATTTTAATATGAATATTTCTTAATTGACTCTTCTGGAATGTTACTAACAGAAAAACAACAAAACTCAACGAGTCAACAGTGTTATGCATAAATTTATTGGTATTAAATGTGCATAAAATAGTCATAGTATCTAATTAACATCAAATTAATTTTCTTAATTTGAGCTGATCATGATATTGATTTCAGTATTCATATATTTATCATATCTGTGTTCAAATTCACAATTTCAGCCATAATATTGTCTAGGAGTCTAACAAAAAATGGTGGCATTTTTTTTATTAGGGATTTTTTTCCAAACTTTGATGGATTCATGATATATACGAAGATGCGTCCGGAGAGAAAAAAGAAAAAAAGAAAAAAAGAACCAAACGAAAATCATTTTCAAGCACTGTGATGATAGGACTCTATAACCTTCTAAATATTTTGTGTATACATACTAACAATCTCAACGTTGAAAACAAAGAGATTTGAAGTTACAAACACATTTCTCTACAAGTAGAAAATGTCGTGATCAGTTGAAATATGTGACTGTCTCTTTGCAATGATGCTGATCAGAAGTTTACAATCACCAAAGAAAATGTCAAGCATTAGAGCCAAAAGTATGGTCCCCACCCGTGCCCAGATGGAGGGTCGCCGGATTACCAAGATGATCGTCTGGGTTTCAAAATTTTGACCCATTATTTCCTGCCTTGACCATTAGATTTATGTAATGCATATATAATAAGAACAAAAAATATTACTGGGTAATTTGGTCAAACAACACTCTTTAACTTCTAATGCAGCTGAGGACTAGAGACAATTTGCTTTTGTCGCGGTGGGTAACCCAAAGTAGTTTAGACGTTGCAATCCAAGAAAATTTAGGTTAAGTACAGCTGATTAACACTTTTACCAACCCGAACCACCTTAGGTAAGGATGATGTTTCTTAATAGTCCATTTCGAGAAAGGTTTAGATAAGACGTCCTGGCATATTTATCTAATTTAATAAGGATCGTATTGATCAATTTAGTGTATGAAAAAATTATATTGAATGAACATATTGATAATGTGGTATGTCTGCTATTATGTAGCAGCGGCAACCTCTTAGCAGGAACTTGCTTTGCAAGCATGGATTTAATAAATCTACGGGGACATTTTTTCCGGGTTTTTCTTGAGCCTGCAGCCAGTTGGACTGAAAGGCCACTTCGAAAGTCTTTAAAACCTTAACAATCGAAAGACGCCTGAACTTCAAGGTATTAAACTTAACCTGAGTCTACAGGTTACCAGACCAAGACAAACTTGACATTATCATTTTTTCTAAATTCTAATAATCATGGATAAATTAATGATGTGTCTTGCATGTGCGTCATATTATAATATATAAGTACCTCTAGAATGATTAAAAGAAGAAGCAGATCTATTTCCAAAGTACCAATTTTCACCAACTATTCCATTTTATGAGTAACCACAATATTGCTTATTCTCCATTATTTGTTGCGGAAGCACGGATTGAATAATAACCAATATTGTGGTGACCTTAATTTTTGAAGAGATATAAATATAATGTAAATAAATATAAAGAAAAAGATACAATAATTTATATAGTTCGAAGTAAAGCTTATGTTTAGGAAAAAAAATTAAAAAATAATTTTACTAACAAATGAGAGTTATAAACGTGGTTAAACTCTCAAAAGTCAAAATCTCAATATACCAAATTCGATCCTCACTAAAACACTCAAGTAGAAGTTCTCACAAATCTCTCGAATTAATTCATTTGCAATTGCTCACAATTCTCTAAATTGTAGATGCTTAACAAATGAAGAAATGGCTCGTTATTTATAGCGAAAAATCATCCATGCAATTAATTCTTCTCCCAAAGGTCTTTAGAAACGACAACTAAAATCAACCATTTTGATTGCAAATGTCAACAAATACGTACCACCAACTTTGCTTTTGAATTTGGTAAGCCTTATCTTTAAAATTGGCAAGCCATGCAAGCTATTATTTTTTATTTTCAACATTATTTGCTTCTTCATTCCTGAAGCTTTTATGTTTGGTCTGCTACAGCTTAATTCCCCGAATGTATGTCTCCTGTGCCACAGTGAACTGATTTAGAAAAATACAGAAAAAGTTAAGTTAGAAGTAACAATGATCCACCAAACACCGACTGCAGAAGGGATTTTAATATTCTTCTGTCTCTACTTTTTTCAAATCATTGGATAAGATTCAATACAGAAATATGAGGTTGGTGATGAACAAAATTAAAGATTTACACTCAATTCTCCTGAGCTCAAATTATTAAGACATTTTACCCGAAATAAATATTAAAAAAAAAAAAACCCAAATACACGCCACTTACCAAATTCATAGCCGATGTTATATCAGACAATTCAAAATTTCAGTTCTTGAGCAGCCAAAAAACTGGAAAAGAAAAAAATGTCTTCAAGCAACTACATAGTTTCACTAGTGTCAGTGGTTTTGTTTTCTCTGTCATGCACAACTTCAGCTTCAGTTCAAGAAAATTTCATCCATTGCCTTTCTGTCAATTCCGATGTCTCCATTCCTTCCTCCTCCTTTTACACCTCAAAAAATATGCCTTCATTTTCTTCAATCTTAAATTCTACTGCTCAGAATTTCAGGTATTTGGGGCCTTCAATGCCGAAGCCTAAGTTGATCTTCGTGCCTTTGCATGAATCCCATGTCCAAGCAGCTGTTATCTGCGCAAGAAAGCTTGGAATCCACATGAGAGTATGAAGCGGAGGCCATGACTATGAGGGTCTATCTTATGCATCTGAAATTGAATCACCTTTCATTGTTGTGGACCTTCTAATCTACGTTCCATTAGCATTGATATTAAAGACAGCAGTGCTTGGATTCAGGCTGGTTCCACAACTGGTGAAGTCTACTACAGAATTGCAGAAAAAAGCAATGTTCATGGCTTTCCTGCTGGTTCGTGTACAAGCTTAGGCATTGGTGGGCACATTACAGGAGGTGCATATGGTCCAATGGTGAGAAAATATGGCCTTGCTGCTGATAATGTCATTGATGCCAGAATTGTTGACGCTAGTGGTAGAATTCTTGACCGGGAAGCAATGGGAGAAGATCTTTTTTGGGCAATAAGAGGAGGTGGGGGAGCAAGCTTTGGAATTATTCTGTCCTGGAAAATAGATTTGGTTCCTGTGCCAGAAACTGTGACAGTTTTTACAATTAACAAGACCCTGGAACAAGATGCCACAAGGCTGCTCTACAAATGGCAACAAATTGCTGATAAACTTGATGAGAATCTCTTCCTCAGAGTTCTCATACGAGTGACAAATGAAAGCCGAAAAGGCGAAAGAACTGTAACTACAGCATACAATGCCTTGTATCTTGGTGATGCTGATAGACTTCTCCAAGTAATGCATAAGAGCTTTCCTGAATTGGGACTAACGAGAAAAGATTGCATTGAAACAAGCTGGATAAATTCAGTGATTTACAATGCTCTGTTCCCAAGTAACCCACGACCTGAAATTCTACTTCAAAGAAAGCCGTCGTTCAACTTGAATTATTTCAAAGCCAAATCAGACTTTGTCGCAGAGCCTATACCTGAAACTGTGCTTGATGGGTTGTGGAAAATGTTACTGGAAGAAAATTTTCCTGCAATGATATTGAGCCCATATGGTGGAATGATGAGCAAGATTTCAGAATCTCAAATTCCTTTTCCTCGTAGGAAAGGAAACATGTTCATAATTGAATACTTGACGTCCTGGCAAGATGGAGAAAAAAGTGAGAAGAAGCATATGGGCTGGATAAGAGGGCTTTATGGTTACATGGCTCCTTATGTTTCAAAGTTCCCAAGAGCAGCATATGTGAACTATAGAGATCTTGATTTAGGCATGAACAAGAAGTGTAACACGAATTTCGTTGAGGCCAGTGCCTGGGGTGAGAAGTATTTCAAGGACAATTTCAAGAGATTGGTAAGGGTGAAGACTGAAGTTGATCCCGAAAATTTCTTCAGGCATGAACAGAGCATTCCTTCTTTTCCATTGAAAGACTAGATATCTACCGCTGAGACAGTGAGCCAGATTTGAATTTCAGACCCTTTTGTGCCAGTCAAGTTTTTGCGGTTAAACCAATCAGCCCCCTCAATCTGCTACCACTCATGCGTTTCCGCCCGGTAATTACAATATGACTTACTGATTTATCAGAATTTTGAGTCATTAAAAATAAATTAAGTTGGAAATTTGTTCGGTAATGAAAACTATTTTTGTAAGAGTTTTGTGCAAATTAATGAATAAGATAAGTTTCTTATGCTAAGATTTTTTGCTTTAGGTATTATATAAATTTACAAGATATATTATGAATGCAAATGGATGAATTTAAAGAGATATAAATATTTTAATATGTAGTGCAGGAAGGCCTGGACAAAACGTCACTAGCTAGCCCAGTGATGAAGCGAAAACAAATCGCCCAAACCAAGGAAACTTAAAACAAATCCATATCATCCAAACCCCCAAAATCCTACGTGACCCCAGGTGGGGATACATTTTTGACTAATCAATATTTTACACACACAGAGTAATTCAAAAATAACACACTGTCAAACTTTGTTGCATTATTAACATAAACTTTGAATTATGTGTTTCTAAAATCAACATTTTAATAAATACTGTGACATTCTATTTTATTTATTCTTTTTTTTTTTTTAGCAAAAACAAACAGAATTTCTTTATTTCCATGAGTTTGGAGAAACAAACAACTATATAGCACATAAATAATATACTATTTGCTTCTTGGACATATGCAAGTTGTGAAAATTTCTAACATGTTTTAATGCCGCCCTGTTACATATATTTTATGATAGATATTTTGTTCAGCCAATCACGTTTCTTGAAAAGTGAATCTAGAAAAACAAGAAAAAGGTGGATTTTGAATGAGCCTACGCCCGTCCATTCCTTTTGAGCTTGATCCCGCCCTTAGACTGGTTACGCTGTTCGACTGAACTCGTTGCCTCCGCGTTCTATTCGGTCGAACCCGGTTCGACAACCTTCTATCATAGATTCCCTTCACCAAATCATCGCCAGCAATCAGCTCTTATCCTTTGGTGTCAAAGGATGAAATTAAATTCTCTACTAGTATACATTAATTTGAGGATGCAGTGCAGATTTGCACATAATTAACTAAAAACTCTCCAAATACTCACGTGAAAGAGAAAGAAAAGATTATATATGGCTTGAATTTGGTTATCGATGCTTTGTTGAATTTGCCTTATCAGCTTTGCTTAGGCATGAGGGCCTTTGATTTGAATGATGAGAAGTTGAGAACCCCCCCGTGGTTGGTTCGTGGTGAATATGGGATTCCTTTTACAGCGTAGCTTTGGACTTCTAATTAACCATGTATTAAAATTTCAGCTTTGTTTTGGAAAGCTAGGTTAAGTTGCACAGGCGATTTAGACTTATGGTGTCACCTCCGCGAATCAGTTTGTTTAGGTGGGTTGCACACGTGATTTTCATCTGATCATTGTGCAAGAACATTTTTTTTTTTTTTGGCTTTTAATAAGTGCAAGAACATATTAATTAATGAGTGTTGATTTGACAAGATATACGAGGCTGATTCAAAAAAATGGAACTTTTTTTATAAGTTGATGGAGTTTCTAAATGAAGATTGGCTTTTGCTGTTCTTCCTCGTTTGTCCGATCAAACCTTAGATATAGTTATCATCAATCTGATGGATTAATAGTTGTTATTTATAATTTAATTTCTTCGTATCAATGTGAAATTGAATTACTTTTTTATTAATTGATAGCCAGACCTCTTAATTAGTTGTTAAATAGTAAAATCGGTTTAGAATTCATCATTGTAATGCTAGTATATATGCATTAATATCAATTCAAATCCCATTATTTATACATTATGCACTGATAGCAAATTGGTGAGATTTAATGCATAATTTTAAAACAAAGTGAAATTGAATTCAAGACCCAGTAATTGTCTTCTTAAATTGGATATTCACTTTATGACGACAAATTAACATGTTTTCTACTTCCCTCTAACATGCATATTTCACCTCTAACCTAACTACTAATTACTGATTCTTTCATGTAACTTTGATTGCTTATCCTGTTGAAGTTGTAAAGTACCTAATCACTAACGGAAATTAAACTAGGCTTCACATTTATATATGGTCATTATTTTTTCATTTCTAGAGCTCTTTCTTCAGACTTACAAGTAAGAAAATTAATTTTGAGTAAAAAAGCATGCATCCATAAGCATTCATCAAAAAGTTTAGAAGACTATCATTAGAAACTCTAGCCTGTGATGACCTACATCTTCACTCCTTGTAACAATGCAAATCAAAGTACCCCACATCTTGCCTTAATTAACACTGCTTGCTTTCTTATTCTTGTTGCTTTTCTTTCACCTGTCATCTAATTGTCCAACAATATCCCTCTATATGTTCCCAAGAGAAAAAGGTTAATGACATGAACATATCCTTTTGAACGACAGTAGATCACGACATTTCCATTTAGACAAAATAATTATTAAAAAAAAAAATCCTCTTGAAAACAGGCATGATCCACAAGCCAAGTACACCAAAAATTTCCCTATATATATACCAGGAATAGTTTACTGTCTTTTCATATTTGCGCATGCAAAAGCATATTTATCGGCTAAATTCATCTAGAAGCGCTAACAATATCTATTAATAAAAGAGATAGATATCTTGGAAGAATTTTTAGTTATGCTTATGCAAATCCTTTATGAAACTCTTTCTAACTAATTTCACGACATCTGGATAATTCTTTCTTTCTTCAAATCCTAGACGTTGATTGAATAATTAAGTTAAAAGAATGGAGAATTAGTAACAATAATCCTCATGCTTTAATTTAGACCCACCTAATTACTTCCCCCCCATATAGTCTACTTTGAAGGGGAACTCCAAAAGTGGAGACTCAAAAAGCTCTCTCAATCTCTCTCCTATTTCTTTTTCGCATAATCAAATCAAGCATTAGTTATCTTTAATCTGAGATCTTAGTTCTTTTACAAGATCATGAGACACTCTCTCTCTATCCTTTTGATATCTTAAGTACTAATGAATATAGTTAATTTGTGTTACCATCATACCTATAAGTAGTCAGTACAAGCATTAAACAAATGAGTTTCTCCAATTAAACAATGCCCCAACGTTCTAAAAATGCTAATATCAAATAATCCAAAGGCCACGTGTTGCCCAGCTAGCCCGCTTTAATCGCATATTCTAATGCCCCATTACTCTAATTGGCATCCTAGAACCTTCTTTATGCTAATTAATTAAGCATCAATAAGATTAAAATATTTCTAGAGCATGCGACTAGGGTTTTTAAAACCAACAGATGGTCCATAACCACTGGATGCAATGCCGTTTTCAAGGAAACATCAACAACCCACTTGCCTTTTTTTCGACTGAATCAAGTATATTTTTATACTTAATAATTAGTATAATGTGGTTTTCGTTGTGTTACGGAATCCTACTGTCGGAATATTGCAGCTGATAACATATGCGGTACGGTTCAAAGAATTTAGAGAAGATCCAAATGTTGGATTGTGATTGGCTTGATAATAAATTGAAGTGAGGTGGTGAGCACCATGAAGTAACGCTTGTGATAATTCTAGAGGTGGGATTAATTTTGCCAAAAGTTTGATTCAAAGATCTTGTACATGTAGTGCTAGCTAGTGAGATCATCATCTTGATGATTATAAAAATATACAAAAGCTAGCCTTGAAGTGATGGATACTGATTAATAAGAAGCATATATAAGGGGAAGCTAGTGTTGAGTTTTGTACCATATATTTTCGAGACAATAATTGCACAAGTACTAACTAAAAGAAAGTGAAAGAATGATGAGAATGATGGGAATGATGGGTTGGGGAGCAACGACAGAACAAGGATGGAGAAAGGGTCCTTGGACTCCTGAAGAAGATAAGTTGCTTACCGAACATGTCAATTTGCATGGAGAAGGAAGATGGAGTTCTGTGGCCCGGTCTGCAGGTAATTAATCAGAATTTTAATCATAATTATAAGAGAGCATTCTTAACTGAGTGGAGACCTGACTTTACTCTTGACATGCTTTAATTAACTAATTAAGAATCATATCTTATTTATATATATATAGAGAGAGAGAGAGAGAGCTAGCTACTAGCTAGCGCCTTTTACTTTGTTCAGTGATTTAATTTTATTCTTATGTGAGTGTGCGCATATGTTCTTAGGTTTGAATAGGAGTGGAAAGAGCTGCAGGCTGAGATGGGTGAATTATTTGAGGCCTGGTCTTAAGAGAGGCCAACTAACACCTCAAGAGGAAGGCATCATTATTGAATTGCATGCTTTATGGGGTAACAAGTAATGCATCTCTTTCTTTATTCTCACTAAAATATATATATATACAAACACAAAAGTACACACACAATACGAAACAACAATAATAATAAATTGATGTAATATTTTTTAATTATATGGTGATTAGATTTATTCTAATTAATTATATGCATGAATACAGGTGGTCGACTATTGCTAGATACTTGCCAGGGAGAACGGACAATGAGATAAAGAATTATTGGAGGACCCATTTCAAGAAGAAGGAAAAATCTTCTCAGAAGCAAGAAAAGCGAAAAGCTCTGCTTTGGAAACAAAAGCTGCAACAGCAACAGCAAAAGCAGCACCACCAACATGAAGATAATATGAATAGGGTTTCATCCAATGATGAGAAAATGATGAGCACTGAAGAGCGTGAGAAGCAGAAGCAGGTGGTTTTCATGCAACCGGCGATGGCTATGGAGAATCAGAGCTGGCCAGCTATGTATCAAGATATTGCAACTTGGCCGTCGGATCATCATCAGCCTGCAGTGATAGAAGAATTAGGGTTGTGGGGTGGCCTGTGGACATTTGATGATACAAATGGCCGTGTTGATGCGAGCACTAACTGCAACAAGATGGCTGCTGCCATGCACCAAAATCAGGCAGCACCTTTTGCTCTTGGGGGGGATTCAATCAACTTCTGCGATGGAGGGTACATTTTTTAAGAAGGATTTTGATTTGATGGCATATCCAAAAGAAAAGAAACATATGTGAATTGTGATAATGTAGTTCTTTAACTAATTATATGTGTTTAAGTTTCATCAGTTATCATATCTACATGTGACATTATTTATGTAAGGAAGTCGATAATTTGATGTAAAATTTTATTAATGAAAGGGGTTACCTCCATTTCACAAAGTTGTTTGATTATGCATTAATAATCTCGCTAACATTTGTCCTCGATCTCCTCTAAGATAGTTAATTGCAGCATTGTATTATTTTCTGGCTTTTCACATTCATGTTAAGTGGGGAATATGAGGATATTTACCAATAGCTTCCGATTCTAGTTGATTGACTATATCCTTTTGCGTGGCTAGGATTTTTTCCCATCTTGTTCCTGAGTGCTAAGCTTTTTATCATTTAAAAAACAATAAGCATACTTAATTAGCAATTTCCTTACCCAAATGGGTTCGATTAGGTCCTGGATTCGGTGAGAGAATCTTATAAAAGTTAATTGATAAATTAAACTCCTGTCCTTGTTCTGGCCGATGATCAAGAAAATAATTAAAAAGAACTATATAAAAAATTAGGGATCTAAATTTTATAATCCAAATTAGAACTTATAATATAGTAAATTTGGCCCATGCAGGTCTCGAACCTGCGACCTTCGCGTTATTAGCACGACGCTCTAACCAGCTGAGATAATAGGCCATTTGTATTGTTGACATAAATTTTTATTATCTAACGTAATCAATTTGAGTAGGCATTAGATAACGCTAGTTACTCTGATGACATTGGTGGTAATCCCCAAACTCTTTCTGGCGGAACCCTCACTTGTCTTCGCGAGTCTGAGACCTGTTGGTGGAGCAAAATAATTAAGAGATGGAGGGTTTAACAGCAAGTGAAGTTGCAGGATTTGGTGTCGGCACTGTGCTTCTATGTGCCACTATTGCTGCACCTAAGCTTGACGCTTTCTTTTCTGCTTCTCAAAGAAGGTGATAAAGTTTGAACCCATTATGAATTCATGAACTAACAAGGAAATATCATGTATGTCTCATTGAGATGTTTATGTGATCGCTCGTGTTGTTGGGTTTCAATCAAATTTGATTTTTTTCCTAGTAGTTTTAGCAATAAGTTGTCACTGTTGGCAGATGTTATGTGCCTCATTTTCTAGGTATCCGTCCTTTAATTTTTTTTTCTGCTTGGGTTTTTGGATTTGGTACATTAATTTAAGCAGTAGTTCATTTTGACCTTAGATAATTGATTTGATAAAGAGGTCTTTTGTCTTGATATGAAAATCAGTATTAGGTTTAAGGAGTGTAATTTTGTTTTCCTGAGGAGAGCTGAAGTGCCTGCTCAGTTATGGAGCATTGTTGGGTGCTGTAGATTCAGTTGTTATGCTGCTGTCCTTTTGTACTGTTACAAATAATAAAATTTTCCAGGCATCTTTGTCTGGAGAATGAACTTAAGCTAATGAATAGCTGAACTGGAGTATGTGTAACTAAACTAATATACAGTGTGAATGGAAATGCAGAATTATTTGTATCTCCTCTGATTAAGAGATGAATGAATGGATTTGGGGCTAATAGATTAACCATAGTGAATGAATGCAACATTATTTGAGACTAGATTCTCTGGTTTGCCAATCTCTTTTGAAATTGTAGACACTGGGAGAAGGCTGATTTTGTGAATCATTAATGAGTTGGAAAAGTCGGAGGTGAGAATAAAAGAAGGTTTGATTGTTGGGATAAAGGAGTATTGTTAGTTTCAACCTCAACTCCATTTACAGGATTTGGCAAAATAGTTTTTTGCATCAATTAATTCATTGTATTCTGAGTTTCTAAATCTCATGTAGAAACCGATTTATTTCGATCCCCACCTCATTTCTAATCCTGTTTTTGAACCCTCAAGTAACACCAGCTTTCCCAAGCATTAGTTTCTAAAGTTATAATTATCCTGCATCTTGCCAAATTTTGTGAATGATAGATGCTATTTTATCGAGACTTATTTTGTTGCCATATCCTTTATTGAAGGTTAAAGTTTCCTGAATATCTTATAATCCCTTACAGTCAGAAAATAGAAAAAGAGGTCATCATAAACTGAACCCAACCCTGACTCATGTTATGAACAACCGTGGACTATGGTGTTGGTATGAGGCTGGTGGCATTTCTTACCTGCACCATGAAATTACCTACAAGTGATTTAAAATGTGGTGAATGGAGGAGAAAGTTATTTCACTTTCACCACTCTTTTTCAAAATGCATATCTGATATCTGTATGCTACATGTGCAACTCCTTGAAATGCAGTTCCTTGGGTATGTGCAAGAAATGTGGCGATGTGAGGATGATAGCATGCTCGAGGTGTAAAGGAAGGGGGTTAATCAAATCAAATGGACCGTTCAGTTTTAGTATCATGGACGACCTGTATCCATCACTTGATGGCACTGAATCGAAAATGAAATCAATTGGATGCTCCAAATGCAAGGGTAGAGGCCACTTCTGCTGCCCTGATTGTTCTAATAAGCCCCAAGTTTAATTTATTCAGACAATTGGAACACTGCTTGTGCTACATTCGGGATGGTTCGATATCAAGCTATCATGGTACATATCTTTTTGTTCGCATCACGGATATGCTCTCACAGATCATAAAAGAAATATGTAATGGTTGCATAACTCGTTAATCCTTTGATTTAAAATGTTCCAATTCATATCTTGGTAATGCTTGTTTGTTATTAATGATGTTTAGTGGAAGTCTCTTTCCAATTCTTGAAGCAGTTGAAAACTGAGTGTAGTCATTTGCAATGTGAACTCAAATAAAATGTTAATAAATTCATCATTGTCGAAGAACAGGTAGCAATCAAGTGCACCCACGACCAAGTTTGACTAAAACTTTCCAAAGTTGTTGATGAATCATGTTTGTGGTTTGCGTGGGCATCCTAATTGCGATCCTACTTGTAGTATTGTCGGTCATCATCTTTCTTTCACGATTTCTGATGTTGACCCAAAACCACGCTAATCATGTTTCTTCAAAGAATTTAATTCCTTAGCTCTACTCCAAATTAAGAGCGTGTTTAGTTAGCTTAATTCTGAAGGCTCACCGTTAAATGTTTTGGAAAATCACTGTCCTTTTATAACCACTTACTCTTTACACTTATACCTCTCTAATATTAGAATTATGTAAATTATTTTGTACGACAGGTCACGTGTTACGATTTTATTAGTTAGGCTATGGGGCACCAGCTAAAAGAATTGTGATATATGACTCATCACACATAATAACTTGCACGATCACGCACCTTATCATATTTTGACCCATATTTTTGACAGAAGTGTCTCGAAAATGTTAGGGCCAACTAAAGAATATGCCTTTGGCTGACCTTTTGACGAATTCGTCATCCATTTCCGTCACTGATCTACTCGCCGTGCGTTAAAAAATAAATAAATCTTCTAAAATGCAAAAGCTAAAGCCAGAAGGGCAAATAGGTAATTGCTGAAATGCTTTAAAGCCTCTATCCGCCGGCTGCCCAGTGCCTGAGCAATTACCAAAGGTTTTGTACAGTGCCACAAGCTTTATTCATCACGCGTCCGACAAATGTCACACATCGCAAATTAAAATCAGGCGTGCTCCCATTGTCATATCAGGGCACGTGTCCACGCGGCTACTGTTCAGATTTATCCGGCGGTGACAAAGTACCCGCACTGACAAATGATAGACGTCACCTGACAAACTTACAAGAACTCGACACGTGTCATTAATGTTCTGTTACTCTTAGTTTTGTGACAGTCGTTGGATTTTTTATTTTTTCTAGAGCAGAGAGATAAGATACTATTACGCAACTGCAGATTGTGTTCTTCTGGAAACACGTGTCCAATTTGATATCATTTTATAAATTTACATTTTGGCTTTAGCTCCAGTGCATTCCTCTCGCTCTTTTTTTCACTCCCAGAAAATAATAATAATAAATTTATCAAACTTGCGAATAAAGAAATTTATTTGTAAACCTTAATAAATAAAAGGCTTCAGTTTAGTAATATTATAATAATTAAAATAATTTTTTATTAATTTTACTGTATAAATAAATAACTTTAAAGAGAATCAATTAAAATGTTTAGTAAAATTTATTTTTAAAAATATTATGAGTTTTAAAATAATTGTATGTGTTTAGTAAGGGGTAATTTTTTGTTGTCTGAAATATAAATTTGACTTATTTTAATGTATTTATAGGTTTTAATTTATTTATTTTTTTATCACTTATATCTAATTATAAGATATTTAAGTTTGAATAAAAAAGTTTAATGGTTTCATTTTTATCTTAATGGTAAAATATCTGAATGAAAATTTAATATTTTATCTCATTAATACCCTTATTAAATAAATTTATTTCCTACTATATGAAATACTCTTTTATTATTTTTTTTAAATTATCTATTTTTTATTATATGTGTTATTCAACAAATATTATTTTTTTAATGAGAATTTTAAATATAATAGAACTGTATTTTATAATATGTCTATCTCTTTGTATTTATATTTATTATTTTTATTATATATTTTAAATTTTATTTAATATATTAGTTTTAATTGAAATGATTAAACAATTCTTGATTGGCTTGTGTAATTCACAAGAAAAAATATCAATATAATATACTAAAAATAACATTATAAATATTATATATTAATATAAAAAATTACACATGTTAGATATAATATTTTATTTTTCATATTTGTTAAGGTAAATTAATCATTTTTTTTACTAATTAAATAATTTATTTATAACTTGTTATGTGTTTAATCAATAAATTTAAGTACTGTTAATGTTTATAAGGTTATTTATGCAACATTATAGTATTTCAGATGTTTTCTTCATAAAAAATAAATAAATTAATACTTAAATTTAGATATTTAAAAAGGAAAAACAAATATGTCATTCATATATATGTATTCTGACATATTTAGACTTAAACTAAATTCAGACCCATTCAGGTTTCAGACAAAAAATAAATGCTATCTAAATCTTATAAATGACTAAAATTGATATAATATTAAATAATATTTATTTATACATTTATAAACAAGTATATATAATAATTGATCATGAAAATAAATTTTTTTATTTGTTAATTTATTTTTTTCTCCATATAAATGGAACTAATGATCTCTTTAAATTTATTTATTTTACTTCTTAATTAAATAAGGATAAATTTTTATTTTAATAATATATTTAAGGATGTGTATTAAATTATTTTAAGTATAAAATTGATTCTCAAAATTAAATTTTTGAAAAATTACCCGTCTTTATTTTTCGAAATATACTGTATAAGAGTTGATTTTACCAAAAATGACTTTTATAAAAATTTATCAAAAATCAAAATTAATTGCTAACTTTCTAAAATTACTTTTGAGCCTTTAAAAAAAATCTCAAACGGACTCTAATTCATTATATGTTTCATTTGGTTCTAAGAGAAAGTTTAAGATCATTGATGTGTGAAATATCAAATATAAACATTAGTTAGCATGTTCTATTTATTTATTGACAAGAATCTATGGTTTTTGTATTCTTTTTCTTTAATTTTGAGCCCAAATTAACCGAATAATTTAGTTGAATGTACAATTCTTAATTTAGACATTTTTTTTTTAATTTTGTACCAATGAGTTGGTGCTTTCATTAATTTGAGAGTGGAATATGTGTTCTTGATCAATGGGGTACAATGCATGATGAATTCTTTTAATAGATATCACATGTTGCATTCACAAAATGGGAGGATGCATACGCATTCTCTTTGTGTAATTGTCTTTAAGCCATTAAAAGAAAAGAAACAAAAGTGGGTTTCTTTTTGTGGCCAAAGTTTAGTTGAAATAGATTGCCACTTTAATGATCTATAGAAAGATTACCTACATGTAGCCATGTAGTCCCCTAGATTTTTATAAAAGATGCCTTTTCCTCCAATAGAAAAGGTTGCCTAATCTTGGCACTATAAAACTTAAGTCTATGCAACCATTTGAGTTGACAAAACAATAAGGGTACATGTATATGATTTTGATTTGAATATAAAGCCCTAGCTTCTTCTTCTAATGATCACTCATTAGCATAGTTTGTTTGTTAATAGTCAAAATTAACTAATGTTTTATGTAATATGTTGTCATTGTTTTTGTGTTGTAATTATGGTTAATTTTTTTGTATTAAATGTCAATCGCAATATAATGTTTTCTCAAGCAAAATATTAAATTTTCATTTTATTTCATTTCAAGCAGGGATGTGTATGCTATAAGTGTATAATCATAACATTCTCAAAGATTTAAAAAAAAGCATATATTCTTTAATGAAATTTTGTTCTAAATTGATCAAAGTTAAAGGCAAGTGGCCCTTCATCATACACTTTGAGATAAAATGGCATGTTCAATGTTCTGTGGGTCACGACACCACACATGAGGAATAATTTTGGAGTTCACTGTGGATAAAATTTCAAGGTAGAGAGCAAGCGTGAATAATGGCTTTTTTTTTCTCTAGTCATTAAAAAAATAATGATTTTGTTAATTATTTTTGTGAAATAATTTGGCAAGAGAACTGTTCTTATAATGTAATATTTCACGTTTTAATTGTTTACATCATGTTATTAATTTATCGCGAAACACAAGTAAAGTATAAATTCTATGTTCATGATAAAAAGATAACATGAGTGCTTAATCTCTTTATTTAAAATCAATAAATTTTTTTTTTCCTAAAATCGAGTGGAGTCTTCTATGTCTAATTATGTGTATGATGGGTAAAAGTTAGAATGTTTATTATGCTTCATATTAATAAATTAGTAAGTGATTAAGTCATAGGACAACAAAAATGAGATGATCAGTCCAAATAAAAAAAATTCATATTTGTTTGTCGAAATTAATAATTTATCCATCATGCTTCAAAAACCCCTTAACTTTAATTTTTTTTAACTTTCATTTTTATTATCTTTTATTATTTCGCCATAGATAATTTTGGTTAATCAATGGTGAGTTTGACCATATCTATGTGGTAAAATTATAAAAAAAGAAAAAAGAATTGAATCTTAACAATTTGCTGAAAAAAAAAGGAAATTGGATATGTTTCCCATAAAAGTATCTGAATTTAATTTAATTATGTGTTCGACACTTAAAGTTATATGCAAACTTAGAGGGAGTGTTTAAGATAGCTGTGCGCTGCCAAACATACCTTTATATTCATATACACATTCATCTTATTTCATAATTACTATTTAAAAATTAGTGTTTAGTTGAAACTGAAACTATGTATTTAGACAATTTTAGAGGGGCATTACAGCTAAAAAAAAAGGACATATAATCAGAAAGCAATTTAAAGAAATTTGGTCAGAAAATAAATAATTAAATAAAAAAATTGCATGATGGAGATTTGGAACTAATGTACAATCGACACGTGTATAGGTTCATTTTAAGGTTAGTGACAGCGTTCTGATTTTTCTGAAGATAACTAGAAAATGACACAAAATTTTACAGACCACCAAATTTTTTCCCCACGCGCTACTTCTTCATGTCGTTCCACCGCCCATTCTACATGGAAAATTTTACTAAATGACTTGCAGTCCAATTTATAAAAATAACCCACTTTGCTTTTCTTAATTAGTTTAGTAATAAAAATAAAATCATGGTAATCGGTAAGTGGTAACTCTTGTTTATGGAGGTTGCTGATTTAAAACTTCATATAAACTCAAATGAAACC
Source organism: Murraya koenigii (assembly GCA_025617385.1). Taxonomy (NCBI): domain Eukaryota; kingdom Viridiplantae; phylum Streptophyta; class Magnoliopsida; order Sapindales; family Rutaceae; genus Murraya; species Murraya koenigii. The sequence goes on from CM046819.1 coordinate 24,022,343, forward strand.
TAACCTAAAAATCTGGTCAAAAGAATTATAAATAGGTATACTTTTAAATTAAAATAATTTGGTAAAATAGTGAATGTAGTGTATTTTCGACAATGATACCACTAAATAAGATAATGTTGAGTGATTAATTTATTGCGATCAATAAATGATATCTATCACAGTTGATATTATTTTTTTTCAGAATAATTAAATATAATTAACATATATATAACACAAACATGAAATATGTATCAATCAACAACTTCAATTGCAATAAAGAACACAATTAATCTACCATCTTACTTATGGACGTAATTTGTAAATTAACTCTAATTTTAGACCATGTTCATAAATTTTTCATTCATTCTGTCACATGCTCCACTTTTTATCTAAATAAATAAATAACAAGGAGTTTGATGACAGGGGCTTGCTGGGAAGCGAGTGGGGGAATACTGGTGTTCAAAATGGGAAAAACAGTAAAATGAGAGCAAGTTATACAAAACTGGAAAGAGCAACAACCCTAAACTCTCCCTCATTATTTCATTTTCAATTTCATTTATGGTGTAAGATCAAAATACAAAGCACGAAAAACAAACACAATTCACTTCCTCTCTTTTAACTAAAGATCACTTAAAGATTTCTCTTTAAAATTCTTTTTAAAAAATTTTATTTTTGGTTTTTTTTTCTCTCTCTCTAGGGTTTCCAAGTATCCAATACAATCTTATATCTTTCACATAATTGGATACATTTGAATACTGACTCTTAAAAAGAAAGCTCAGGTTCTTCCCAAGACAAGGAGAGAATTAACTTGTAAGAAGAACAAGAAAAATAAATTTAAAAAAAAAAAAAAAGGAAAGAAAGAAAGTATAGCTAGGTGAGAGGAAAATAGAGGATATGGGAAGAGGGAGAGTTGAGTTGAAGAGAATAGAGAACAAGATAAACAGGCAAGTGACATTTGCTAAGAGAAGAAATGGGTTGTTGAAGAAAGCTTATGAGCTTTCTGTTCTTTGTGATGCTGAGGTGGCTCTCATCATCTTCTCTAATCGTGGCAAGCTCTATGAGTTTTGTAGCAGCTCTAGGTATTTTCTTTCTTTCTATTTTTCTTCTGCTTCTGTGCGCGTGTATATATATGTGTGTGTGTGTGTTTGTGCGTATACATACGTATATGTGTTTTCTCTTTCTTGATGTGTTAGATCTGTTTGTTTGTTCTTTTTTGGTAGATTTTTGTTTAACAATTTTAGATTTTTTTTTTAATTTCATAGAAAACAAGCTTCTTATACTCTCTCACAAGTTGTTTTTTTTTTAATTTATTTTTATTTGTTTCTGAAATGAAAAGTATTTTATTTTGGGATGTTAATTTGGGTAGTTTGATGAAATTCAGAATTTTGTGCGCTCACTAGCTTATGATTTTATTTTTGTTTTGCTTGTGCAGTGATGATCAATATTTTATTATTATTATTATTATTTTTGCTGTAATTTTTTGGAGTTCATCAAGAAGTTTTCTTGTAATATGCTAAAATACTATATATGATTCATGTAAAGCAAGATCTTAATTAAACTTCCTACCTGTTTTCTTTCATTCATCATCTTATGGCCTTGTTATATTTGATTTTTTTATTTTGAAATTAAATTGATGTTCTTTTTCCTGATCACCTCTTAATTTAATCCCAATACAACAAATAGCCCTAGTACTTACTTGTTTCATCTTTTGTTAAAAAGAGGGTCTTTTTTAAATTAACTTGATTTTTATTCTAAGAAATCTGGGTTTTGAATTTTGATTATATTTATGTAAACTTTAATTGAATATATCTATATATATCTAGCCAAATAATAAGCTAACTAGCTCTATTTTGTCAATTTTGAGAGAGATACTGAAGAGACACACAGAGAGAGAGAGAGAGGGCATTTTGCTCAAAAGCCTGAAGTCATGACCTTGTACATCTTTCCTGCTGTCTACAAAAATATCAGACCTCCATGGGATAGCTACTACACCTTTAAGTCTAGAATCCAACTGCTGGCTACATCTTTCAATGAAGGAACTTCAAATTATTACTTTTAAAAAATAAATAAAATAGAATGAAATTATTACAAGAGGCACAAAAGTTTTTTTCCCTCTCTTTAGATCATATAATATGTCATCAAAATAAGATCTTTTCATATTAATTATTATGTGATATTGGTCTTGATTTTTTTTTTCGATTCTTTTTCTGCCACACACACACTCCTCTTGTCTTATTTTTTCTTACCTTAATTCTTTTTCCCACTCTTTTGAAGTTCATGTAAACAATCTCATAAATTTGAGTGATCACCGGGAGATGCAGCTAGATGTATTTGATTTCTACGCACCGTGTGTCAAGCTCCTGCATGCATGCACTTTTTCTTATTCTTGCAATATAAACAAAAACTGCTGGTTTATGTATTGAAAATAGGATCACAAAGTTTATAAACCACCAACCCAAAAAATAAGAAAAGCAGATATTTTTGTTATAAAATGATGATATGTCTACATGCTTTCTTATGTTCTGCTTGAAAAAAATTATAATTAGCTGTTGATTTATTTTCCTCTAGAAGGAGGGATTCACCAATCGGTAAATTAAAATTTGTCTCTTTATGTCTTTGTTTGCAGCATTCTCAAGACCCTTGAAAGGTACCAGAAATGCAGCTATGGTGCAGTGGAAGTCAATAAGCCAGCAAAGGAGCTCGAGGTATATCACCACTTAAGCTATTATAATAATTATGGAGACAAACACAGTGCATAGTTTCCCTTCATTTCTATGATACGATTTTTTAAATAAATTTTGTGATGTTTAGCAAGTAGCATTACTGATAAAATGATTTTGCATTGTGGTGTGGAACTATGTACGGGCACTTAGGGGCTATTTGTATTTTATAATTGCTATATAATGATTCCATTTCTCATTGTTTGTGAATAAAAAGGTATGACACTTCAATCTCAAATAAATTTTTTTAATATTTGATATGATGTAACTTTTATATATTTATAAGTAGCTAGCATGCATGAATAATAACCAAATTCTCTTCCATCTATATAAGTAGGTTTCAACCTAGAACCTCTTGTAGGTTGAACCAATTAACATCCACATTTACTAAAATGTGATTTGATAGATGTCATATGAAGATCAACTTTTTCACATCAAATACACAACATAATATACATGTCATATATGTTAGGTTTCTGTTCATCAATTTCAATCTTGACTGTCACACACATTTGCCGGTTTGTGATTTACACTTCTATAATTACCATGTAACAGAGCAGCTACCGCGAGTACCTGAAACTGAAAACAAGATTTGAGTCCTTGCAGCGAACTCAGAGGTATATATGTAGATATCTATAACCTCAAAAATTGAATCTCTATGATCATCATTTTTTCCTTCTCATTTTCGCTTGATTTAAACATAAACGTTTCTGAAGTATTCTAATTTCTGAACATGAATTTTGTTTTGGGGTATCTGTAGGAATCTTCTTGGAGAGGATTTGGGGCCTCTCAACTCAAAGGAACTGGAGCAGCTTGAGCGTCAGCTAGAGTCATCCTTGAAGCACGTTCGCTCCACCAAGGTAATTAACTCAAGTTTCATGAAGCAAGAAAATAATTAAAAGTTCATATAAATATTATTGGATTATACTTCATGAGTAGGTGTTAGTCCTGTACAAATATGACTGGAGTATGAGGGTGAAACTCTTTTTGCTTTTTTCTTTTTTCTTTTTTTTTTTCATGTATATTTTAAGACACTATATATATATATATATAGATTTTGTTGGAAGTCATATTTCTAAGAATAATTACTAAAAGATTTAATTAAGATCTTCAATTCCTCATATGATTTATTTTGACCTTCGAAGATAAAATTAATCTCTATCTGTTAAATTTATTTAAAAATTTCTAAAAAATTCTACCTTGCTTCTCGTTCTAGCAGCAAAAATAATGAAGATACTCTCCATATTATTACTGGATTTGCATTGTGGTACTATTTTTTCATAGGAAGACTATTATAAATCATCACTACCATATTTTTTGCAAATACCAAGTTTATATCTATGATTGTTAACTGTTCTCAAATATCTTGAAAAACTTGCATGTAGTTTTGATGATTTATATATATGAAATCATTCTCATTTACAGCTGTCCTCATACTATTAAACCACGTAATTTAGTATCTATACTAATTCTATTAAACCACATGGTTTAATAGTAAATATACATAAAAAAAAAATGAGGGCACCCACGTGAAAGAATGACTATATATACATATCAACATTGACACAAACATAGTTTGTGAAAGAATGACTAGTTTGTGAAAGAATGACTATATATACATATCAACATTGACACAAACATAGTTTGAAAAGACCATTAACTAAATTAAACATTCTCCTCCAACAATAATAATAAATTTAACAGCCATTCTGACACAAATCAAGTGAACTTTATTTATTTATTTTGGTTTGGTGTTCCTCTCTAAGATGAAGCTCATAATATTCTAAGCTAAAACGTTATGTCATTACAAATGTTTCTAGTTTTTATTGCCACAACGTAAGAGCTAGCCTAGTATGATATTATAATCCTTTGGATTTGAAACTTTTGGACGTAACTAATTTGTCAAGTAGAAGATGTGATATTGAAATATTGAGAAATGTATAAATTAAAACCCAAAAACTTAAGCGCTGAGTATATATTGAAAGTATATTGAAAGATTTGTGACCAATGATGACGACATCGTAACGTGTATAACATACAACTGTTACAAGGTAGAAATTTAGGTCTGTTGGGTATCAAAACTCAATAGGCTCTTTAAAATTTAGAATGAAGAATGTGTTTCTTATCTTTTTATTGTGCATGTTTTATTTTGTGATGTATACAAAATTTTGTGCAGACACAGTTTATGCTCGATCAGCTTTCCGATCTTCAAAACAAGGTGCAAGAATTTGAAATAAATTAATTGACAATGATTCACATTTGTGTGCCCCTATAAACAACTAACTAAATATGCCATTTCAGGAACAATTGTTACTAGATGCTAACAGAGCTTTGACAATAAAGGTAGCATTATATTGCACTCTTAATTCCCATAAGCTACTTTTATGATTAGATTGCTTTTTCTGTGTGACAACTATAAATTGGAGTAAAGATGACGTGATATATCCATGCCATCTAATCTGATTTATACACAAAGAAAATTTTGCTTCCAATAAAGTCAGTAATGCTTGAAAAAAAAATCCTGGCAGCTGGATGAAATCAATGCAAAGACTCAGCTTCGACCTTCTTGGGAAGGCAGTGAGCAGCAACTAGGTTATAATCCTCAGCATGCTCAAACTCAAGGATTATTCCAGCATATTGAATGCAATCCCACTTTGCAAATTGGGTAAATTTAATTATTTACTCAATCTCAGTGCTGATTAATCTGCTGCCAATTTTTTTTTTTTTAATAAAATTTCTTTGATTTGTTCTTGTGTGCAGTTATAATCCTTCATGTTCAGACCAGATGACTGCAACAAGTCATGCTCAACAAGTGAGTGGTTTCATCCCAGGATGGATGCTGTGAGAGTTTTGTGGTATCGGCAGGTGGCAGCAGGGTAAAATTGATGCTCCTTGATGTTTGGAAATATGTAAATGGTTCAAGAGCATATATGTAACCCCATATATATTAACATAAATGACAGCAGTGACTGATCAATTTGGGAGGATTCTGGAACCTTAATTATGGCTTTGTAAGCCACTGATATTTATCTGCAAACTTATTTATGAGACCTGATTATTTTTATATTTTTATCTTTTTTGAGAATTGAGCATTTCTTAATATCATTTATATGCAGTGAGTAATTCATAGTTTATATCGTAAATTAACTTCTTGTACAATAAGTTACAAGGATCTTGTTCAGACAAATTATGCTGAAGGTTTGCATTTGCGGCCAAATGTTGGAAAAATAGTAATTTTGTATTGATATAGTATTTTATAACGCCAATAGTACTTTTACATTTGAGGAGTTCACAGGATAATAAGTGGTGCTAAAAAATTATATATATAATCCACATAGATATAGAGCTATACCAGAAATGATATTTTTTTTTTCCTCCCCCAAAACCATTTGAAAGAAAGTTAAGAAAAATTTGAAAAACATTGCAACAGGTTTGGGAAATTTTAATTTACTCTACTCTTCTAATATAATGATAAAAGTATCTAATGAGACTAAATCAAGGAAAGCTACTGTGCCGGAGAAGAAAGAAAGAGAAATTTATTAAGAACAGCCATTCAGAGATAGGGGGTGGCATTTGCTAATGGCATATAACAATTGTAACGAAGCCATATAACAATTGTAACGAAGCATCAAAGTTAATTCAGGGGAATAGATACATAACATTAATATTAAATTAAAGGCTTCAATCCTCATTATGATTTGCAAACAAACCCTTGTCAAGAATCCAATCTTCAATAATTGTCTGAGAAATCAGTGCCTGGTCTCCAGGCATAAGATGGCCAGCACCCAAAACAATAACATTGCTTAAGTTACCAAATTTCTGCACAAACCCAGCAAGCACTTTCCTGACTCTCCAAACTTTCCTCTCAGTCATCAAGAAACTTTCAATGCCTTCCCATTCATTGTCTTCGCCCAAGACTCAGTTGAGGCTACAACATCCCTCAGATCATTAATCCCTTGGTACAACAAAATATTGGTGTTTTTTCCCCAACAACTCTACCGTGAATTTGGCAGTTTTCATCGGATCTTCATGCAATGCTTTCATAACAACATTACTACAGACATCAAAAGTTATAGTGTCTTTAGCTCCAAAGGCCTTTTTAACCTCATCCATCCTCAAAAGACTAGTCACCAGACTAGTTGGACAAGGATCTTTTATAGTAAAATCAAACAATTCGGCTAGACCGGTCATGTTTTGCAACAAATTCAAGACCCCAATTCTTGCTTTGGGTGCCTCACTCCAATTCCCCACTTTAACTAGCCTGATTGCCTTCCCTTGAGCTTTCTCCAATTCAAGTCTTTGCCTCCCATTGATCAAGTCTGTAAAGTATGCATTCAGAGCATGAACAGAAACTTGACTTACAGTGTCTGTTAACCCATTACCTATAGCAACACCATGCAAGTTCACTCTTTTTGACACTGGCACACCGCACACGCTTATTTTGCTTCAATATGTGATAGCCAATTGAAGGAATGTACTTTCCTGCATAACTGTCTCCTGTGACATAAATTGGTCAGTTCCGGAATCAATAAACCCGTTTGTTGTATAAATTTGTAAGTTTACTAGTGGGCATAAGTAATATAATATAGAGTAAAGTATCGTCCCAAAGAAATTGTATATGCTATTAGCTACTGAAATTATTTTAGCTCAAATTTATTTGAACAATCGAATAAGCGAATTTAGATTAAAACTAAAATAAAATAAAGCAACTAAAAACTAAATAAGAATACAAACAGTTATGAAATTATTAAGATGTTAAGACACTAGGACATTTGATTTCACCATAACTAATCCAATTTAATCCTCCATCTATGCTATTAAAGATTATTACCCATGTTGAGTTGTTGATAGTAAATTTCCCTAACCTATTCAATATTCTCTCTCGAATAATATAAAAAATACCTTCACATATTAACACACTATTTCTCTATGTGAATTTAAATATGTAAATATTTATTACATTCTATGTAACTTCTTAGATATAAAACTGCACGAATCACGTTAGAACATCTCTGTCTTTTATTTAATTTATGTCATTCATTACACAGAACAAAAATACATAAATCTCTTCTCAGTCTCATTATTAATCATAGAATATTAGTTAGATATTTAAAAGCATTAAGTACGTAATGAACACTCAATCATGAAATAATAAATTAAAAATAACACAGATTTATAGTTTAAGTTTTTACAGTTAGGCTACATCTTAATCCTCCCAAAATAAATTAGTTCATGATAATATTAACAGTAACATTCAACCAAGATACTTGAAAAAAAAAAAAAAGAACGAATAAACTCAGAAAACCGTCTGTCTCTGTTGTCAACAATCCGACTTCTCCAATTAATTAAAAGCAAGATTCACTTCTAAAGTTGTGCACATGCTTGCCACTTATCCAAAATCTTTAGTTCCTTAATTAATCACTAGCTGCTCACTATACCAAGCTTGCAACCGAATTAATTATGAATTTAATGCTTTATTTTCATTATTCTCTGATTATTTCTTCTTTAAGTTTCTTTTTACTTGAATATTTTCAATATAATCCTACTATAACAAAATATAAAATTTAGATAAAAAGTAATAAAGACATATAATTTAATATAAAATTAAGTTAGAAAAGCATTAAAATAATATATAAATTATTAACACATCAACATTAATATGAGCGAAATGGTGCTTAGCAACAGAAGATTGATCTCTTGGTAATTCGTCATTGGTGGCATCAAAACTAAGGCCAGCTCCAATGGGATTGTCAAGAAAAACAATGCCAAAAATGCGGCTCCAAGAACTCAAATTGTGTTCAAGAGCAAGGCGTTGTTTTGGTGGTGTTGGGCCTGTGGGTTAAACGCCGACCAACTTTCAAGAAAGGTACCAAGCATGGAAAGAGCAACCAGGGCCACCATGGAGCCAAATGAGAAGCGGGGTTTGGGAGAGAGGTGAAGTGGGTGTTTGTGCTTCATAAAAAGCATAGAAGATGGCTGAGCTCGTGGCGGGGTTTGCCGGCAGGTAACCGGATCTTGTGGGAAAGGCTTATCTCGGGACAACTGAAAGTGGTGACGATGATTGATATGGAGGATGACTTGTGAATGTGACGGAGGAATAAGGAGAAGAAGAGCAAGTACACGGTGGCTGTCGACTTCATTTGGTCAATTTCGGAATGGATAGTGCTTCAGTTTGTGCTTATATACGTAAAGGAAGGTTTGTATTGTTTGCAGGTCTTGTTTTATTTTGGGTTTCATCTCCGTCCTTTCTTTTTCATCTCTTCTAGGCCCTCTTGATTTTATAATTTAGTGACTTGGAAAATACAAAATTAGATGGTTAAAATTGTGTTATTCAATAATTACTATTTTAATAGTTATGAAACCTATCACAATTTTTAAACGTATAGACTTTTAAAAAAAAAAAAAAAACTTGATTTATTGACATAAAAAAGAAACATCAATCATATAATTGGGGGATTTCTTCCCTATTTACATTAATGCATATCGGAGTAGTTCAAATTCTTGTCACATATATAATTACTAATTACACTAGTAATAATTCTTGCCGTATAAATAAATTATTGTGATCGTTATTTTAGCTAAAAATGGTCTTTACATAAGTGAGAAATTTATTTTATATTTGCATTATTTAATTAAATGCCATAAATATTACCATATATGCATGATAACTAACTAAACTATAAATTTTTCGGTCAGAGGATTTTAGATTTTATTAAAGAGAATTTTAAACTTTGTTAAAGTTATGAAAAATTATCACACTATATGATTTAATAGTATAGTAACATTATATTATTATAACTTTAATGATCTAATAGACTAATAGCTTTCTCCATGATCTTAGATCAGACAAATACTCCTAAATAAACTAACCAATTAACTAACGTTAAACACATTTGTGTTATTTGCACACAATGTAGTAGTTATAACACTAGGCAAATTGTCATAATCTCAATAGTTTTTGCCATAATATCATAATGGTCTTCACTTAATTGAAGAGTTTTCTTCCACATTTACATCATTATATACCATAATAGCCAATACGATATAATCTTATTAGAATCTGAAAACTACCGTATGTAGGCCTTTCTTATGATAGGAAATTAGGACTGTCATGAGAGAATTATGAAAAAAATTTTGGTAATGATAACCTATTTGAGTCAAGACTACTTTCTATATTGATAAAGATTTGGGAAGATTAATTGATGGCACTGATACTTCTTGATTCAATATTTTTTATTATTAGTCATCGGGAACTAGATTTGTTTTTTCTTTTCTAAGCAGTATAATATATGCATGTTGTTAGAAACAAATTTTAATTAACTGGAAGAACATAAGTGAACCCATGAAAATTTATGGGACAAAAAAGAACAAACAGGCCCATTTAAATTCTGTGTAGCCCTTGGGTAGGGTTTGGGCTAAATGATACAAATTTGATACTATAAAAAAATACAAGTAGTAAGCATAGCGATGATATCCCATGCCCTTAACATTTATGTACTTTTAGTTTTCGGGTTGGAAAATTAAAATTTGAAATGAGAATGATTAATAGTATTTATTTGTTAAAATAAAAATAAAGCATATGGTGCCACATGTTTTTAGAATTAATAAATGGGAACTTGATTTTTATGGAGGGTCGGGAATCAAGTTTTCATTTTTTAGACTCCCATTTTACTTTCATTCAAATTTCATAATTTAAATTTTGTCCTCAATTAAAGTATTATTATATCATATTATTATTGTTATTGTTATTATTTTAAATAATAATAATCATAATTATTATAATTAAGACTAACAATAATCAACTGATATCATTTTAGTAATTTTTATTAATTTATTCTGATTTTAAGATAAATAAATATATTAATAATAATATAATTTATTTTTATTTTTATTCTTATAATTAAAGTAAATAATTTATATTAAGGTATGAGTTCAAGTTCCAAGGGAGTAATTTCGCCAATGTTTATGATTGGAAAAAATAAAAAGCACGTGTGAAAAAAAAAAAAAAAAGCTTTGAAGTTTCACTTTCATGTGCCTCATTTGGCTCGTCGTACTGAAGCAAGAATAGAGAAAATGCCTTTCTATTTTTAGTCAATTTCAGTTGGCTTGACGGGGAATTTAATCAATTTATTTGCTCGCCACCCAGTTGCATAATTGTACTACGTTATTAGTGCCATCAAATCAGCAGCAATCATTCATGTCTTCTTCGTTAATTTCTATTGATTTTGAAACATTTTTAAAATTTTTCATCTTTTAAGTATGCAAAAGTCATTACTGTGTATGATTTTTTTTTTTTAAATGCGCATTGAACTTTCAATTAAAAGGAAAAAAGAAAAAAGAAAAAGGAAAAGAGAAAGAAGAAGGTAGATAAAGGTAAGCTACAATAGTCCATAAATGCTAATCAGCAACATATAAACTCCCACAATTGAAAGTTCTTGATATACGCTTTTCGGAAAAATGACGTGAAGATTGAAGAATCTAGAGAGCAAATGCATTGAGAATTGATTATTGCCATTTATGCAAATAATTTATTTTTTATTTCCATTGACTGCAAGCACTTAAAAGATGTTCTTCACACAAAATTCCTTTATGCAAGCACTTTCGAATTACCCACTAACTAGGGCTATGAAGAGTAAAGATGAGTATATTTTTATATATAAAGTGCAACAGGCATGGCAATGGCATCTAAAGCACAGAAACAGACACAGACATGAATTGCTTCTGTATCTTAAAAGAAATACAAGTTCTACAAAATTAATTGTTGCATTAATGAGATAAACAAATATGCATAAGCATAATCATGCCCCTGAAGAAGATATTTTTTATTTTATTTTCTTTTGTCAAAATGTAAGAATTTCCAGAACATGAACTACAGATCACTTTTGCAAATGGACTTAATTAAAATTAATTATATATATTTATACATATAAAAAGTGCTAATTGTTAAGCCTTCAATTATTTCTTAAGAAAGCAAAGAATCTTTCTTCTTCTTTTTTTTCTCCCTCTCTCTTTGTTTGGTTATGGTCTTTCCATTACACTATAGCTTTATTCACCATCAATTTTTCTATGATCAATTGGGTGCAACTTGGCCTGGAATCTTTCCATTTCAATTGTGTGATGCATAATATCTCGAACAAAAGAAAGGACATCTAAATGTTGGAGGATAATTATACTTTCTAAATTAAAGATTTTTTTGTTGAGATTATATACTCTTCAAAGCATATTAATTTTTTATTAATAAAATATTTGACGTATTTATTCAGATATCTTAAATTGTATTAATATTTTGAGTAAAGTCCATTTAATCATATTTATGTATTTATGCGATCACTATATGGATTCGCAGAAGACATAAATATAAGTTATCTTATGATTAAATAAATTAAATTCGCAGTTGATAAATAAAGTTGGGCACTTTATTTAGGTATAGACTGTAAAATTTATTGAATGATTTGTCTTAATCATATATGAATTTATTGATGTAGTATGACTACATTGAACTGGATCACATATGAGATTTAATTAACCTAGTAATAACTGTCAGACTTATTAAATCTCATAGGCATTGATTTACTGTAATCTTAATCTTGAGTTAGTTATAATTTTATGATTGTAGTTATTATTACATTGAACTGAATCACATATGAGATTTAATTAACCCAGTAATAACTGTCAGACTTATTAAATCTCATAGGCATTGATTTACTGTAATCTTAATCTTGAGTTAGTTATAATTTTATGATTGTAGTTGTTATTTCATTTGAGTTACCAATGGGCACGACATACACATGCAGTCAAAATTACCCGGTATCTTGGTGGGAGCAATTACAAGTATTGAAATTTTAGATTAACAATATAGGATTTGTACGACACATCTCTTGATGGGTTTTCAGTACTTGATCATAGAATTCTCTGGCTAGAGTGTCTCAACATAAATAAGTATGTTGACAATGATCATTAGAGAAAATCAGTAAGTATCAAGGAACAAGATGTAATTAAATTGATTGAACAGTTGAGATATCAATTTAAATTAACGATGTGGCACAAAGGATCATACAGTAAAGAAATAAATGTGGGTTAGGAAAATTATATTTGAGTATACAATTATGGAGGTCAATTACAATCTTATAGTGGAGTAGAATTGGAATTAAATAATTATATTTATTTAATTACAAATTTAATTATTGTAGCCACTATTATATGTTCCCAAATGATCCCCGGGTTAGCTCATTTAATTGACAACACCATCACTGGACCTAAAAGTAAGAAAAACTGACATATTAGATAAAAATCATAATTATAATATTTGTTAAGACCTAGTATGTTATATTTAAGTATAAAAGGGGGCTTGTGATATTTTACAAGGTGGTCTCCTAGTTAGTTACACATTCTCTCCACTGTTACGTAAGTTGAGAGATAGTATTTAATTTAAATATTTAAATATTTAAATTGAAAGAGGAATTCTATTTTTAATAGGAATCCTAATCCTAATATATTAGGATTTTTCATAAGATATTATAAAATGGACATTATTCTCTTAAGACAAGTGGAGAGAGAAGAGAATCCCAAGACTTTTGAGAAAAAAATAGAAGACATCTAAGAGAAGTCAGTTGCAATTGGGGAGTGGTGAAACAGATGCCCACACGTCCAGTGTTGATAAATCTTAAGTCATAGCTTGGAAGATTATTTGGAGACAGATCTACAACTTTCAATTATTCATCTTCTAAAATAATCAAAGTATGAATTTCTAGATTACTTAATTCTTATATATTGTATCAGATCGGTCCTAAAAATATTTTAATTGAAAAATTGAAAAACTTGATTTATTCCCTTCATCTTTATCGGTACTTAAAGAGAAGATATTAGAGAGGAATGTATATTACATTGTAAAAGTTTGATGCAAGAGCATCATATTAATTTTCTGATAATTAAATGTGCTTATTATTATGTTTGATTGAGAGATATAGAACAAGAATATACATATGTAAGAAATGTGAGTAATACACCAAAAAAGAGATTGAAATAGTGAATAACAACAAACTTGAAAATAATTAAGGTGTGTAATAGCACTATCCTTAAGACAAAATTTCATGCCTCATGAGTTGTTAATTTGGTGCAAGAAGGTCAAACAAAAGTGGTTTGACCTTAATGATAAAATGACTACTATCAAGAGGTTACATACTAAGCATAACAGGCTTGAACAACAAAAAGAAAATAAAGGATGAAGAAAATTAAATAAAACTAAGAGCTTAAGAATTTTCACATGCCTGTTGTGTGTTATAAGTGGTTCATTATATAAATACGAGCTCAAGTCTTATTTTCTCTTTTAATTCGTTTTATAATCATATAAGGATTTATTGGACGTCGTATATATAATATACAGACTACCCTCGATTGGATCGAGGGCAAACGCTTATGAGAAGATTGTTTGGAATCCTTCTATTCCAAACTGAGTATAATAAAATTTTGAAATTCTCTTTTTGAGCAATTTTTTTAAGTATATTTTTTTCATAAAATATATTTGTACGTCATTTTTTTAATTAAAAAAATTCTTTTATGAACTAAAATTTTTTTTTCACGAATTAAATCAAATTCGAATAATATAAAATTGAACCGAATGCATTTGTGCTCTCCGCAAGTGGGGAACAACAATCACAATAATTTGAATTAAAAAAAAACATTGAATAGGCAATTTTACATATGCACCCCTCTTTTGGACGGGGAATTTTATGCATGCGCCCCTCTTTCATTCATTTTTATATTTAAGCAAGTTTTGCGGAAATACCTTACGTCCCCCCACCCCAGTTGAACTTGCAAAGGTCCAATTAAAAAAAGGCAAAAAACAAAATTAGGTAGACGGTCAGATGGCGGCTATTATGTTTTCATATTCCAAATTCAATTGTTATTATGTTTTCATAATCCAAATTCAAATAGGAATTGAATTCTCGATATAACTCTAATTAAAATAAATAAAATTAAAAAGGGCAAAAACATAATATTAGGTCAAGTTAATGTCACGATTTCCAGTGAGAGGGGGAAAGAGATCCTCCCTACACATGTAAAAAGGTTATAAGGCTCTTCTTTTAGGTTTAATTTCGAGTGCATAGACCTCTACTTAACGACCGTGCAATTATACTACATTTAATTTATATACAAACCAACTTGTGCTCTTTTTCTTAACAATATGGGATATTGATATATTAAAAAACTAACTCACATATTATCTAACAATATATATATAATAAAAATAAAAATAAAATAAAGAATAACTATACATGCACAGTAATGTATATGTGATAACAAATCTTTAAAAGTTCATGGGAGTTATAATGAGGAAAAGATCTTTATCGAAGAGGTTTAAGAATAATATTTGTTTTATGTTCTCTATAGATACAGTGAAATTTTCTTTTTGTTACCTAGATCAATGCAATACCCTCAATCACGCTTTAAATTTTAAGACACGCTAATAACTTCTTGTTACTCAACCAATATGAATTCCATTATATGTACAGTAACATTTGTGAATGCCAATAGGCCAAGAATAGAAAGGTTAAAATGCAAATATAGTGTAGACCACAAAGAGAAACCTAATAGAACTGGGGATTACAATTTTTGCTTTGAATGTCTCCTTTGGACTTGATTTTACATTTACATGTTTTGTACGGATATTTTATATTATTTCAAATTTTTAGTTATGGTTTGAAGGTGCCAGACTTGGTTGGATAAGTTGTTTTTGTCTTTCCATTAGCAACATTAATAAAGAAATTCTCCCGTTTTACCAACAAAATAAGGTGGGATCTAGAGTTTGAACGCTATCTTGTTTTCGAGAAGCACATCCCTTATGACAATAGAAAATTTCGTATATATGCACAATGATCAAGAAAATTTTTAAAATCCATTAAACAACCTTACCCCAACCCAATTTTTCTATCTTTTTTTTTTTCTTTAAAAAAATAAAAAAATAAAAAAGAAGGTTACTGAGTGTTCATAAGATGGTCCCCATTGTGAGTTTAATTTAGATAATAACCTAGTACAATGAAGCCAAATTATATAATATGGTCCCCGTGATCTTAATTAATTTTGAGGATAGAAGGTACAAAATAGAATTGATAAAATATAAATTTGCTTGGCAGTAATTTAGGGACCACCTTAAAATAAGCCTCTGCAGCTTAAATAATGTTGTATGAATACGCTACTAAATATCCCGCTAACCAAAAATAAATCATATATAATTTCTATAGTACTAGGATGGACCACTGAATTATATGTTTCGTTGCCATTACGATTTTTTATAAAACACATGGAGTGTGTCCATTTTCCAATAGAAGCTGCTAAACAATTGATTTCGATCCTGTATATAAGAAATAATTAACTTTGGCCACCAACCTATCTTGATATAAATTTATTGGATTTATTATTATAAGGTTTCGTTTGCAGATTTTGATGGTTTTGTGAACATATTTGATAACCCGTTATCAAATTGCATCTATCAAGTTGATTTGGCATTCCATCTTGTGGATGTAGGTATCCCATCTTGAATTCTTGATTTCTTTATAATTTCAAAAGGAAAATGAATGATATTTATTTTTCTAAAAAAAAAAGGTAAAGGAAAATCCACCCACTTCATTCCGTTTTATTTAATATATAAGAATTGTTTGCTTTCACAATTCATATACCCTTCTTATTTAGTATATTTTGTACTCGAACGATATGTACTTCGTCAATTATTTATTGTCATTAATTGATTTTATTATTAATAGTAACATGCACTTAATCTGTAAATGACACATAAAATATCTTATCAGTTATGATATAAATTAAATATTTTTTTTTTATCTTTTCTTTCAAAGATTAACTACATAAGTGCATATATATATATATATATGATATATATATAGAGAGAGAGAGAGAGAGAGAGAGAGAGAGAGAGAGAGAGAGAGAGAGAGAGAGAGAGAGAGCAAGCTTGTCGCAAGGGAATCTTGTACTTCATAAAATTGTCAAAAAATTGTTACAACCTTGTGAAGCCTTTTATAGTATTGTAAATGTGTGAAAATTAAAATTACATTTATAATGTTATAAGGACTTCACAATATATTTGGAAATATATTTACAATGTTTTAAAAGTTTCACAATATTGTGAAAGTCAATTATCATTTTATAAAGTATAAGATTTTCTTACGAGAAAATTTTTGATGTATTTATATGAAGTGAATGTGATTTGTGTCCATACGATGTTTCTTTTGTTTCTTCGTATTTCACATGTTATTTATTTGCAACATTGTCGTATATCATGCATCCTTTTTAAATTATATCCGTGAAATTTGCCTTATACTGTATATATAGCTAAAGATGAAACTGAACAACGGGTATATATTAAATAACTCTTTATACACAGTATCAGAAAATTAACCCAGCCTCCGAAAATTCAAAAAGCAACAACTACAAGTAATCCACAAACACATTTAATAATTGTCAACTCAAGTGAAGCTAGCCATTCCTCATCTATGATAAATATTGGTACTTGATATTCATGATTATGATGTTTTAATTATGTTTATTTTTGTTTTTGTTTTTAGGTTGATTTTACCTTAAATAATAAATTAATGCACCATAAATCGCTATCACAAAGCTTTGTCAAGCTGGTCCGATAATGGGAAAAAAGGGGCCAAAATGGACGCTTTGGTTTTGTCAAACTAATTCAGCTCAAAATTCTTTATATAAAATCATGGCTGTCTGTGGTAAACTGTTGTTTGTCTGTTATTAAACTTTACTTGCTTGGATGCAGACAAAATGTCGTAAAAAATCAGTAATTAAACATGCCTTTGTGTTCTACATAAGTAAAAAAAAGGCAAAGAAATTCTCCCATTCGAATTTTATAGTTAAATCCGGACTAAGATTTTTTCATGATTTTAATTTCTCATGAGCAAAATTCAAGGTGATGATTGACGGTTTTTAATTTGATTTATTTTAAAATGTGAGGCAATTATTAAATCAGAATATAAAATAACTACTATATCTTATCAGAGTAAAAACTCGTTTTATCTCTATATTTTGAAGCTAATATCCATTTCGTCTATGTATTTTTAAAAATATCCTATTTAGTCTTTACCTTTAAATTATTAACACCTTTAACGTTATTTTTTGTTCATTTTAATTTGTTTTTTTTTAATATTACCCTCTTACAATAATATTTCTATTTTTGGACATTAATTAAATAATCAATAATTAATTTAACCTCAATAAATAAAATCGAAACAAAATAATATATATATAATTTTTTATAGAAACTCACATATGTCCAAAAATTTTAATATTGTAAAAAAATTAAATTACCAATTTTTTGGACATTAATTAAAATTAATATTTTAACTCCATAGCAGAGTGCTTCATAAAATTAATATATATTCTTTTTGTTTCTATTTTATTATTTGGGGTATTAGTAATTTAACTTTTTTTTATTAATGTCTAAAAAATTAAACATTATTGTAAGAGGATAATATTGTAAAACTAAGCCAAAAATAAGAAAAAATAACAGTGGGGTGTTACTAATTTAACGGTAGAGACTAAATGATATATTTTTAAAAATACAGAAACGGATACTAATCTCAAAATATAAAGACTAAACAAATTTTTACCTTATGTTAATGATACACAATTGTTAATATGCATGCACACATGGCACACAAGTTCTTGACAACTCAAATCATCGTGAAAATGATCTTAACTCCTAAGTTACACCAATTTGAATCTAGCACACTCATAAATCCTAAATCATAAAAGCTCATAATATTTATTTGATAATCAGTTATATGTTCTAGAATAGAAGAATGTATGCATAGGAAACCGCCCCCACTAGTTGGCATGGATGGTAATCTCTTTTTACATCCTTATAAAAAAACAAAATTTGATTTCCTCATGTATAATAGTGGGAAACAATTTTTTTAACATATTTAAAGTAAATTTGATCCTTTTTTAAAATATTAATCTGTTGAATTAAGAAGCTCAAATTTGACTAATAATACACCGTAAGTCTCATACGGGATTCAAATACTGCACTGAAATTTGTTGAACTAGAACAATTGATCATAGACTGTAGGAGGTTTCTAGAATTTTAAGAATAAACAGTAGTAGATTTGAACATAATATTTTTTTAAAAAATATGTAATGTAATTATATTTTAGGTATGGATAATGAATGTCCCAACAGCCAACATCATCATATTTTGACCATAATTTGCCATTTTTCCCCTTTGAAATGAAAAATGTCTAGTCATGCAAACACGATCTGCTCAACAGAACACGAGTTGCTTAGCTAAGGCCAGTAGCATGAAGAGCCGTCACTAATCACCAATCACTTTAACCAAACAGACTTTAAAGACCATATGGGTCCCACTGGCCCTTATGTACGGACTTAGACCGCACCACAAAATTTGTGGCTTTAATTGAGACATTAACGACTGTTTGGCCGATTCCACCAATCACAACTCGACAACACATACTTCCAAATACCACCTGGGTTCCCTAAACCACTTCCCAGTTTCCACTCGCACACTATTCATAACATAAGATTTTTAAAAATAAAAAATTAAAATGTATTTCCTCATTAATTCATCTTATAATTTTCATTTCCCCATATATACACAAACACAAATAGCTTTTGCTTCATACAACAACAAAAACACTTCCACAAACACAAAAATGGAAACCCACATATAATTTTCCATTTTTATGCACATATCGCTCATAACTTCATTCTCTTTCTCACTTAGCTGCATTAACGTACACTAAGAAAGAGCTTGAGACGAAGCAGGATTAGGGTTTCTTTCTTTTTTTAATCTTTCGTTTAGATTTTCTTTTCTTTTTTAAAAGACAAAGAAAATATAAAAATGGGCAGAGGTAGGGTTCAGTTGAAGCGGATCGAGAACAAGATTAGCAGGCAAGTAACATTCTCAAAGAGAAGAGCTGGTTTGTTGAAGAAAGCTCATGAGATCTCTGTCTTATGTGATGCTGAGGTTGCTCTGATTGTCTTCTCAACAAAAGGAAAACTTTTTGAGTACTCTACTGATTCAAGGTATCTCATGATTTCTAACACTCCACTCAATCTTTGTTGGTCTCGTTGCATGTTTTAGCTTTGTGTGTGTGTGTTTTCGTTTTTTTTCTTTTTTTCCCATTTTGGTCACATAGCTATTAGTCTACTGTTCATGCCTTGCATTACACAAAATTCATCAAATTTTCGACTATATATTTTGAAGTTTGAGCTTTTTCAATTGTCTTTGTGTTTCTCTTTTGATTCTCAAACAGGAATATATACAAACAAAAATAAAACATAGACAAACTTTTGGTATCATTTTTGATATGTTCTTTCCTAAATGCCAATGTTTTTGATGTTTCATGCCAATGTCACTAGTCACCACACATTTGCAGTGTTTTTTTTTTCGGCTTTATTGAGTACTTTTACTTGCAATTGTAGAGGTGTATCAATGCTTTGTTTTGAGCTAGATACATGATAAACCACCTGATTGATTGCATAGTACAATATGCTAGGATCGATCATGGAGCTTTGTGTTATATATGGGGTTTGATGAAATTGGATTCTTTTTAATTTTCTTTTAGGCAGATGGGGCAAGTGTCAAGAAATCTGCTACTGGTCTGTAACCTAGGATTGTGGAATCTATTGATATTTGTGAAATCTAGTATAATGCCTACCCAATGATAGTGTGGCAAGATATCTATAAAGATTTTCCACAAAGAGCTGCAGCCATATTTTTTAAAAAGTCAACTTTGGCCTTTGGGCAGTTGGTAGCTAGCTCCTTAGATAGGAGGAGGAAAACTTGGGATAATTTTGGTTTGTTCTCCTCCTTTCAATTCCCGTTATATTATCACGTGTACTCATAAAAAATAAATGTACATATGGCAAAAATTTCAAAGATTTTTTTTGTTAGGATTAGTTATGCAACAATGATTTTTCTTAACTTTTTATACGCCTTCACCAATTTAGTTAGGCTTGCATTTTTCGGCATTCTTTCCTATTTGGGGATAGTTATATTTACCGGTTGAGATTAAATTTTTCATAATTAATATAATGTCTTAATTTTCTATGACTTCGAAAGTTTTGTCATTAGCTACAAGGATCTTTTAAATACATCTTATGTTCAGTTAATTCATAAAACGTTTTCCTCCCTATTCAGGCCTTTGCAAGTCATAATTTTCAACCATCATATCGTATAATGATCCTACTTTTGTAATTTCCATATAATCTTTCCACTTAATTTTGTTCACAAACTCATTATGCTAATTTGAAGACTTAACATGGAATGTTGATTTGAAATCTACTAATTACCAAATAAATAAGCAACAAAGGTATCAAATTTAAGGTTTCCTATAACTAAGTATTCCTAAGTCTCATTTTAAGTCTCATTTTGGTCTTGAAAGGTATGTATCCTACTTAGAAGGGCCTTCTAGATTTGATTTTAAGTAATATTTTTCAGCTCTTGTCAAATAACTTAAAATTTCAGATTTTTACACCTCGAAGAGTAATAATATAGGTACAAACTCTTGTAGAAACTGATGTGATATAAATACATTGGTTAGATAAAATAGCTCCAGACCAACATGATTTACTTTTATTATTTTATATTTTTATCCAACTAGTATATTTATGTCACATTAATTCATACACAATAAGTATGTACAAAAGTTTATATATCTATCATTACTCTTCCTTAAAACGTATGCAAGTGTGCAATGTTTTTATGAATACATGCAAGTGTCCAATGTTTTTATGACTTCTATATATGTACGTATACGCATGAGATTGTGTTGGTAGGAATTAAGATCTTATGATTTAAATGAAATTTTGATTTTTACCATTCATTTATTATAAGTTAATGTCTTTAAGAGTGGCAAAGTTGAGTTACTATACTGTATACTACTTTTTAACTTCAAATTTAGAATGTTGGATTAAAATAAAAGAATAACTAAGTAAAGAAAAAAATTCGATGTATACTAGTATGATTGATGATAGAGCTACAAACTCTTGTACAAACTTATTTTACATAAATTGATGTAGCCTAAATTTATTGGTTGGATGAAAATACAAAAAAACAAAAATAATGTGGGCCAATAACTATGCCATATCTGTTTGTACAAAATAAGTTTATACAATGATATATGTATTACTATGACACATCAGTTTGTACAAAATAACTTATTTTGTACAAGAGTATATATATTACTACACTGTTAAGAATAATGTCATCTCTTATATAAATATATAACAGCTAGCATATGTTATCCAATTAATTGAACTATGCCACATCAGTTTGTACAAGAGTATATATATTACAACGCTGTTGAGAAAAATGTCATCTCTTATATAAATATACAACAACTAACATATGTTATGGACTTGGCATTGAAAAATTTAGGCAAAGAGCTATATATATTTATATATACTCACACACACATTTACTGAGTGTATGGGGTTTAAAAGGGCTTCTTTGCTCAAAGTGAATATTTATTATATGTTTAGATCTTTGTTCCTTCCTTTTGGTAATGTAAGATCTCTGGATTTAGGTGAATATTCAACATTACACTATAAACCTGTTTCTTATTATAACCTTGCTACTGCAATGCCTAGTTATCAGTTCTCTTTAGATGCATGTTTTGTTATTTGCTTCACCAAATAGAGGCACTTATCTCATGCATCTGGAGCTAAGAAAATGCAATGTGGGGAAGTAATAAATAAATTTCACTATTTTATTGAAGCATTGTGGTTGATCTATTACACACAAAATGGAAAGAAATCTTTTCATGATGTTATGATAGATATATATGTTTCCCAAAATTAACGAGATATGGCAAATTGATAATCTTTGATTGAGTTAGAAGATTTGGATGTTTCTTATTCTTGCCAATATATCTCACTTAATTTTTGAAGATCTTCTGATGATTCTTATGCGTAGAGTTGTAATATTTCTTTTCTTTTTTTCCTTGTAATCCTTTGATGCAGCACAATTCTTCTATTAATAAATTTTTGTCAAGTGTACATTGACTTCGTGGTTCTATATATTAGATGTATTACTACAACACTGAGAGTACTGAAAATTCTCTATTTACTGAGAGTATCCAATACGTAGTTTAATTAGATTTTAAATTTTATTTCACCATTTATTTCTTTCTATATAGAATCTATAAAATCGAAAACTCAGGTTCCTTTTCAGGTGAGTAATTGTTGTGTATAACCCTTCTTAATGTTTATAACGTTTTCTCTGTGACAGCATGGAGAGGATCCTAGAACGGTATGAGAGACATGCATATGTGGAACAACAGCTTGTTACCAATGATGCTGAACTCCAGGTACCATTGCAGCATCCAATCTTCACTTTAATCTCCAAACAACAGCTTGTTTATATATTGTACGTGTACATGCTCAATACTTTTCGGGGGAGGCTTCTTCCCTAGGGGAAAAAACCCTTCTCTTTTCTTCCTTAGTTTGCTTTTTCTATTAATTAAACAGAAGATGTTCTAAAGATCTTTCTTGGTGGCTTTTAATTTCTATGTAGTTAGGGCTGCACATTCTTCTCTTGTTTTTGGCTAAGGTTTCTTGAGTTTCCACATACCATCGAGCCAATTTAAGTATGACTGAAGCGGTCACTGCCTTTCTATATGATATTAGGACTATGCGAAAAGACAGTCTGCATGTAATGGAGGTTTTTGGGAGATACTTAATCCCACAATTTTTAGAACAGTTTTAAAACTACGTATTCATGAACTAGTTTAAGCAAAAGTTAATATTGGTAAACGAATGTCTATAATATTACATTTTTTCTATTTTTTTGGTTTTTGGAAACGACATCAAGAATCGATGGTAAACAAGTTGTATTTTGAAAATTAACTTTTTTGAATGCTGCATAGGGATGCTGGTCTCTGGAATACCCCAAGCTCAAGAGTAGGATTGAAGTATTGGAAAAAAATATAAGGTAACCAACTCCACTTCATATGAACAAGATTGTAGATAGAAATTCTTTTAAGCTATTTTTCTTAATGAAATTATGTAAAACTAGTTATGCTTGTTGGACTATGATAATCATCTTTTAATATTGAGTCAAGTTATGGGTATGTTCCTACTTGTCTTGCTTTTGTTTAAATTTGAAAGTACAATCGTTAAAGTGTTTGATAAATAGGTCGATAGTTTTTGGTAGTTAATAACTACTAACCAATCACCTAATTATCTTTGACGGTTAGAGATTCCATTTTACAGTAGCTGTGGGTTAGAAACAACCAAGTGTTGTTCATCAAACAATTGGCCCTGGAAAAACCTCAAAATATATATAGTTGCTACTTGGCATAAAGGGCTAAAAGCAATTGTATCAAATATGTAAATGCTTCTCAAACAGAATGATGCGGTAATTATTCACAAGAGTGTATATATATATATAAATGCAGGAACTTCATGGGAGAAGACCTGGAACCACTGGGTTTCCGAGAGCTTCAGTATTTGGAACAGCAAATTGATACTTCTCTTAAGCGCCTTCGAAATAGAAAGGTGAAGATTCAATGCAATGCTCTTAACATTTTTATGCCTTCGTATTCTGTTGAACATAAACCATATATTTTTTGACATTACCTTACTGGTACAATATTTTATATATGCAGAACCAACTGATACATGAATCAATTTCTGATCTACAAAAGAGGGTGAGATCACTGCTGCTCCTTGTTTTTTACTACAGTACACACTACATTCTCTGGCAGTAATCCTATACAATAATGAAGATAATAACAATTAAGGCTTGTGACAGGAAAGGGAATTGCAGGATCAAAACAACATGCTTGCAAAGAAGGTAGTACTTATTTTCACTACAAATTAATTAATGTTGCATTTTGAAAATCAAAATTTCATCTAATGACATGATGGATCAAATTATTTCGAGGCACAATTACAGCTCAAGGAAAAAGAGAGGACTGTGACTGAGCAGCAGAACCAGATGGCACAAAACTCATCACCCTTCATGCCAACATTTCCTTCTCTAACTATTGGGTATTTTGCTTCCTGATATTTCACTCTCAGTCTCAGGCACACACATAGAAACAAGCACATGAACGTGCCCACACGCATAAATATATAATGTATATCATACCTCAGAAAATGCAGAATTTAAAAATGATGGTCAATGAACTATAAATGCAGGGGCAACATCCAGGCGATGATGAGCGGAAGTGTAATTGATGAGCCAGATGAGAATCAAACGAGGCAAAATATGAGGAGCACAGTTGTACCTTGGTGGATGCATGACCATGTAAATCACTCATGAACGATGGAGAGAATAATTAATTAATAATTAAGAAGCATTATGGATCATCAGCAGCAAATAATTAATACAGATCATCAAGCGTGCGTTGGTGATTTTGGTTAGTTTACAAAAGATAAGCAATTTGATCCCCCCCAGGGTTCAAATTAGTATATGTTAATTTGTACAATCCATGCTGCTACGTCCAACAGTGTCAGGCTTAATCTAGCTGACTACTCCGTGTATATTATATAAATCAGGGTAAGATGCATGTAATAATATCTCTTTAACATGCACACTGGATCTATGAGCAGTAACTTACATGCACATCTATGATGGTGGACTAGCTATTAGGGGAAATTAATCGGGGCCTAGCCGCAGAGGACACTGGTTCGAGGGATGTAGGAGTCTTGGGTTATTTATCTACCCGTCTGTTATAAAAAAAAAAAAAAAAAAAGAAAAATGCTTGGTACAAGACTTTAACAAATGTTAAGCTCAAAATTAGAATTTCATATAATTTTTCATTAACTATAATGTATAAAGTTCTTGTTTTTACTGTCATGACCAGATTCCTAAGTAGGTGATCTAATGTACTTGATAGTGGTTAAGTAGGAAGGATTTTCCTTCGTCGTTTGAATAAATATGATTATGTGCGTTACAGTCCTAATCAGGTTGTTAAAAATAAAGATGTGAACGAACAATCAATGATCTTCAAGTCCAGTTCAGTTGTGTTTTCAGTCATTCCCACTCCCCGCGTCGTCGTCATCACAATCAAACTCGCTGCCATGAAGCGAGTGCTCCCTGTATATGCATAAAATTTGTTAGGCAAGGGCCCATAAACTAATCACCGGCGTGGTGCAAATGTCAGATAGAAACCACAACTTGATAAGTTAATACCTCAGTCTTTCACAAAGGCGTGCCAAAGCCTCTGATCCTGTCCGGGATGCGACATCCTCAATCTCAGATGCATTTGATAAGGTAATGCTATCTGCAAGCCTAAATTCGCACAATTCTTTTAAGGAACATGCATCAGTCAACACAGCTGAATGGCCGCCGCCAGCTGCTAGTTTCCGCACTTCCCCAACACACCTGCAATGAGGTACTTGCACCAATATAAAGGTCTAAATTATAAACAAATGTTAAGAACAATAATTTAAAATTAGCATACCAATCAACCGGTGATGGATACCAAGCATACGTAGATTTCTCATTAGCTGCCTGACCATAGCTGTTGTAACCCCATCCATGAATTCTTCCATCCCTCATATACACAAGCGTGTGAGAGTGTCCACAAGCAACAAGTTGCACACCATTTGGCACTACCAAAATAGGGATATTATGAAAATAAGTATCAGATTCATTAGGGATGAATGAAAAGGATCTAGTTTGCGGGCCAAGGCCCAACTGCCCTGCTTGACTACCACCCCAAGCGTAAAGAGCTCCTTTAGAAGTTAGGGCACAAGTGTGTACACCACCGCAGGCAACATCCTTTATAAAGATTCCATCAAGTGCAACCACTCGCCTTGGCAGTAACTCTTTATCCCCAGACTGAAGGGAACAGTGTCCAAGCTGACCCACACTCCCCAGCCCCCAGGTATAGCTGCAGGTTCCAGAACAGATTTTCATCAGTAATGAAAATTTTTCTGATAACAAACAGAAGTTTTGTTAAAGAAATAACTAGAATCATATTTGTGCATAGCTTATACTAGAACAGAATGTTAAGCTAGAATACCACCATTCCGAATGCCACACACTTTACCGAATGTTACACCTAGTACAGAATTGGTTTAACAATAATAGAAAGATCTAGCTTAAACTGGAAACTACTTGCTAAACTAGAATACCACCGATACATACATAATTTATAGATAAAATTATCAATCTCTAATGACTGATTATACCATGTCAGATCAAAAGTAGGCAAGTGAATTTGATAACTAAATCTCACCAAGGCAAATTAGTAAAACCATAATATTAAATGAACCTTAGAAGTTAGAAATATAAACTTTTTTTAATTTAGACTAATAGCAATCCAATCACTTCCTCAGCCCCACACCACTTGTCTTCAATACAAAAGATTTTACTACCTCAATTAGATGGCATTCACAGAAATATAAACTTTTAACAACTAGTTAAGAGTCTTATCCATAAATAACCATAAACAAGGATAAAACTTAAAAGCTTTCAGACTTGGAAAAGAAATAAAAAGTTGGGCATATATACTAATTCATGCAAAAAGTTATGATTTTTAAATATGCATGCTTCCATTGAATAATGAAGCTATGGGGGACAGAGACTTGCATATCCAAATACATTCCATCTGTGTTGCATCCGGTCTCCGGACGAGACTTGAGATTCCCATAAGAAGATTTTTCCAAACCTTCAAAAACATTTACTCGTGCCATGCGGATAACCACAATTGTCATGCCTAAATGTTGAACTTATCTTCATGTTATAAGTCCTTCAGATAACTTACACCTCGCCATTTTCAGATACAGCTGCTGAGTGGTACTCCCCACATGACACTTGGGTAATCTTCACGAGTTCAGGAGCTTCATCAAGGAATTTAGCATAACCCTTTATTACATGAGGCCCCTGTAAACCTTCACAAGTGACACCCCTGCCAAGCTGGCCATATTCATTGTAACCTGATTTATAGAAAGAGCAATAAGACACTGATTAGACCAAAAGAATCAAGTAAGATCCCTTTAGTATCCTCTCCTAGAGCATATAATAGATGCATTACTACAAGTGCATAAGCACAAAAATCATCTCCAAAATGAATCCTCTAAGTTTCCTTTCCTAAATCGTACGATCTATCCATTATGAGTATTGAATAAACATAAACAGCATCTGCAGATATGTGTTTACGAGAACAGATTACAGCTGAATTACAATTTAATTTTACAAGGAAAATTTTGTTGAGGCAGTTACATGTTATGAATTTTAGATGTAACTTACCCCAAGCTTGTAGTAAGCCACATTCTGATAAAGCCACTACGTGATCTGAACCACAGGACACTTGACGGATAATCTGCAATAAAATAGAAACCAGAATCATGATTGCTCTACATAGTGGAGGTCCAATAAATAAATGAATAAACAACAGAAAAATCAAGAAGCAACCGAAAATGTACATTCAATTAAGAAAAAACAACAGTATCATATTGCCAAAACAAGACTTAAAAAAGCTATTTCAATTTTCAAGGATTTTCCTTTTACTGTTTCTTGTCTTTGATGGGAACTAACAAATCAAAAACCTCATGAACCTGGCCTACACACATAAAACTCAGTAATTAGAATTGAAGCTATTACAATTTCTTTTTCTTTTTTTTCTTTCAAGTGTATTAGATGTTACATCTTAAGCCTCCTGTCTTAACCTCAACATTCAAGTAGGTTATCATCAGCCCAAAGCTCAATACCAGAATCCATCACATAATACTAGAATCCATCACATACCGTATTCGGAGTAAAGGCTCCCCAAAACAAACGAGGAAAATTTGATCCCTGTTAAAAAAGTCAGGACAAGAAATATCAATAGAAAGTATTATTTAATACTACATGCAAGGAAAAAGAAGCCCAAAACAATATTAAAAATTGAACATCCAGAAACATTTTCTAGATTCAAAATAAGGCTTAAGTGGAGCCACGGAAAGATGTTCTTAGTTTAATATAAGGATCATATTTAGGTTTCATCCAGTCAAAAGCGGTTGCCTCTGTTTCAATTATTTAAATTTCTAAAGTTTTAGCGAGGGAATTAGGTATCTTCCAAATTTTCTGGAATTCGCTTAAAAACAGCTCATGTTCCTCAATTTTGGTTTTCTACATGTGATCTTTATATGGATTTCCTTCCTGCTTGGCAGCCTAAAGTTTGTCGGCTATGGACAATAAAAAGTCTTCCAGAAATCTTAACAGGTTTCTTAAGCTCTCATTTGAATGGTATGATGCAAATCTAGACAAAGGTGTGTTTCAAGGAGTGATAGCTACAATTACTAAGAAAATCAAGTAGTGATGCTTGGATCCTCATCTTCAGTCTTCTCTTTCTTCTTCTGCTTCTTCTCAGGTTACTTTGATGACAATAAAAACATTCACAAGATTTTATTTTCTTGTGGTTGATCAGCAGTTCTATCCCTACTATCCTACGTTTACATGTATTTTCTGCCTTTACACCACCCTTTCAACCATAAAATCAGCAACAAAAGTTGAACAATTACAAGAATTTTCCATCCAACATTATTGTACAGAAAAATTGAGAAGACATAATGATTCAGTAAAATAAACTTCACCACCTGATTTTGCCCCCAAACCCAGAGTCTACTTGTTGAGATGGTTCCATCATTTTCATGAGGTTCTGCAATAGCGGCGGTACAATGTGCTCCACAAGATACTGATTTCACAAACTCTGACTGCAATTGCTTTACTTTCTCTGGGTGTTTTCTACCTTCCTCAGTTCCATCTCCCAGTTGACCAAATTCATTAGCACCTAGACAGATACATAAATGTGATTGTATGCATATGCGATAAAAGAAAAGGAACACTAAGAAGCACACGGCTGAAAGTTCAGCTTCTTACAATTACTACAATAACAAATACCATCTCAATAGCCAACTGTTAACAATCCAGAAAAGTGTAATTAAGAAATGATCCTTAATCGAGTCGTATCCATGACAGGATATAAACAGCAATAACAACTCAAAATAAAAGATTACCAAACAACACAAAGAAACCCAGAGAGGAAAGTGCCCATCCGAATCCATAGCAGCAGTAATAACATATTACCATGAAATGTTAAATCAGTTACTGTCATGGCCAGAGTACAAAGGATAAAACAGTGACAGCAATGCAACCACAATAGAAAACGCACACAACATAAGCAAACACACACTTAATATATAACATATTACGTAAGGAGGGATTTGCAGAGGGACAAACCCCAAGTAAAAAGTGACCCATCTGAGGCCACAGCGGCGGTATGCTCACGACCACACGCAATGTCCAACCAACGGGAATTAGCACCAGCTGGGCACCCAAAGAGCTCAGGAGGGAGCTGTTTTGGAATCCTCAGTTGGCGCTCTCGCCCCTTTCTACCAGTCTGGCCACTATGGTTGTATCCCCACACATAAATTGCACTCTTTGCTCGTACATTATCCACAGGACGGGCTGTTTCGCCAATAATTTCATTGATATCCATTTTCGATATATACACCTAAGCACAATCGACCAACACGAGCAATAAATTTAATAAAATCAAATGATAATTTCAATGTTTACCCAGAAAAATTAGAACTAAATTGTAGATGAAACTGTCTTCAATATTGGTTTTATTTATTTATTCATTTATTAACAATTGAAATCACAAAATAATCAAATTAAAAAATTATAAGCAAATTTAGAGAAGAATTGCAGCAGAAATTTACAATCTTGGTTCAAGATTTGAGAAATTATATCTGTTTGGTTGCTTGAAAGGTGGAGGAAAAAAAACAAAAGAAAAGAAAATTTTGCAACCTCAAAGTCAAACCATCAATCTCTGTTTACACCAATCAGAAAGACAAAATAAAACAAATTACGAAAATTAATTAAACAAAATTTAAATGTCAGTACATTCGTGGACAAAACAAAAAACGAAATAAACTTTCACCTGAATTTGAAGAAATGAAATGGAATCTGGGTTTGTTTATTATTATTATTATTATTACTTTTTTATGGTGTTGGATTTTTGGAAATTGAGTGCGAGTGAAGAAAGAAATAGTAATATTTGTAAATATTTGTAAGCTAACGAAATTCTGTTGTCCCGTAAACGTGGGAGTTTTGAGGCGGGTATTACGTCGGTGAACAGAAGTGGCAGCCCAACCAATTGTCCATGACGAAACTACCCTTCACAGGATTAATTAATTTCTTTTTTTATGAATTAATCAATTAGTTACATAGTTTTATAAAATTATCTGGAAGTTTTCTTCCACTCCAGAGAGAATTATCTCGAAGTTGAAAAAGAGTACGGGATCTTTTATTTTATTTTTTTTTAATTCCCTCTAAATCGGTCAATCCTGCTATTAATCAGTACGAATATATTTATATGAACATAATAATAATAATTAAAATATACCTGAGTAAAATTTCCAAAATTTCTATTCATGGTATAAAAGAGTCTAAAATTTCAAACTTTTTTTTTGTGTGAATAGAAGGAAATTAAGCCTAAGTTATTATTATGTTACTTGTTAAAAAAACATAAAATTCTTAATTAAAAATAATAACAATATTGTTGTTTTTTTTTGTTAATTTTATTTTAAAAAATGATTTTCAAACAAGTTAATTGAACTTTTATACTAAAATTCTTCCTGTTCTATTCCTTCATTTGTAACCAGTTTTATAAAATACTATAATTGACTTTTCAATGTAAATTATTACTTAAATTATAAATTATGAGAAAATTATAATTCACACATCCTTAATATATACTTTTATCAATCATACTATAATATTTTTAATATATATCAATTATTTGTCTTAAGTTAATAAAACGTGTCTATTGTTTATTAAACCGTTAGCTGCTGTTTGAAAGTTAACGTAATTATAATAAATTAATGATTTTACCTTTGAAATTTAAATTAAAATAAAAAATTATCATTTATATACATTTAAATTATCACTTGTATCTCTTATTTACATATAAAAAAAATAAATTCTCCTTAGACATCATCATATTTAGACGACAACTAATGATTTAGTGAACAACAGACACATTTTATTAATTTTAGGTGAATAACTGATATAATTTAAAAATATTATAATATATTTGATAACGGAATAAATAAAGAGTGATAATTTTTAAAAAAGTTATAAAAAATTTTCGATATAATATTTTTAAAAAGTTTATTTGGGTAAAATTGTCTATGTGCAAGTAACAGTTTTTTTGGTAACTCTCAACTGTCAACGGTCAACCCTTCACCAACTTCATTTCATTTTACAAATACAAAAATTTTTAAGCCGGCTATGGCTTTCATTTCTGTCACAAGATCCCTACTTGTTCATCCAGGTAAGTTTTTCTTTTCTTTTTTTTTTTTAACTTGCAAATTTTTAATAAGCCTTCATTGTCTTTAAAAATTTTTGGTTTAGTTACTATTTTGCGTTGGAATTAAAAGGGTTAAATTTAAAACATGAAGCATATATAATCATCAAGTTGTTGGTTTTGGTTTATGAGAACCCTTTAACTGATATGTGCTATATAGAAAGATAGTTAATTGATAAAGATTCTTGTAAGATTACCTAACCACAAGTTTTTGTTCAATTTTTATGAATTAGTTTTTCTTTTTTTCTTTTTTTTTTGGATAAGGTGAATTAGTTTTTCAGTTATTCATGAATGGTGTAAAATCACTCTACAATTTTCTATTTTTGTGTTGTTTGGTGAATAAGAATTTTGTGGGTATTGACACTCTGGGGATATATAATTTGGGGAAAACGATTTTATATAGTTTGATTTTGTGCTTGATGTTACTACTTACATTTTAGAAAGGTAACAGATACATCAGAATCATGGCTCAGTCGGTTAGTAGCAGTGCTGGGAAGAAGCTTGTTCAAATTGATGTCAGTTCAGATACTGTATGCCCATGGTGCTTTGTGGGAAAAAGGAATTTGGACAAAGCTATAGCTTCTTCTAAGGATCAATATGATTTTGAGGTTCTTTCCATTCTCTCTCTCACATGCACACCCACACATCCTCTATTCAGTGTCTGTGGTCTGATTTATTCTGGGGCTATTTTTGCAGATTAGATGGCATCCTTTTTTTCTGAATCCTTCTGCACCTAAGGAAGGGGTTAATAAGAAAAAGTATTATGAGAATAAGTTTGGATCTCAAGCTCAAGCGATTGTAGCTCGAATGACTGAGGTTTTCATAATCACCCTTGAAATCATTTCCAAGAATTGTCTAGTGATGTATATCATTGATTTGGATGGTCTGTTCATTATTTTCACTCTGAAATTTGCAGGTTTTTAGGGGTCTTGGGTTGGAATATAACATGTCGGGACTGACGTAAGTTTGAAGTATTTGTCCTATTATTCATATATGAACTGATTTATGGAACAGTAGGAAGCTTTAGAAGAGCTATTAGATAGAGATGCCACTAACATTTTCTTCACTATGCACAGAGGAAATACTCTAGATAGCCACAGGCTATTATATCTCGCTGGGCAACAGGGTCTTGACAAGCAACACAATCTTGCGGAGGAATTGTTCCTTGGATACTTCACTCAGGGAAAATACATCGGTGACCGGTATGCTTACTTCGCATTTGACGTGTTTCTTTCATCTCTAGTGAATATATACCATGAACTCACTCACCTAAAATGAAAAACGCAACTACATTAGCTGATTTGTTTTGCCTGCTATAATTGCCATTTATGGTAGCACAGTTAGTTACAATAAGTTGTAAGCAATTGTAAATGCACATCACTCATATCAAACTCTAAGCTAAGGACAAGAAGAACAAGATTGAAAACTGAAACAAGCTTTCTATCACTCTTCAATTGAGCGGGGAGACTTGTGGCTGAACTGTGCTCTGGTGATACAGTGCTGCATCATTACATTTCACAACAATAGCCAGTAACAATCGTGATTGGATGCAGGAAATTTCTTGTTGACTGTGCTAGGAAGGTTGGGGTAGAAGGGGCAGCAGAATTTCTTGACGACCCCAACAACGGATTGAATGAGGTAATTTTTCTTTTGCTTCTTTTCTGCTCCCTTGGTTTAGCCCATCCTTTTCTCTTCAATCAGCAATTATAGAGTACTAGAAGTCATCTGATGCTACTAAATTGAACTGAGCCTGCTAATTTTGCTCCAATGTAGGTTCATGAGGAGCTGAATAAGTACTCGGCAAACATTTCGGGAGTTCCGCATTTTGCGGTAAGTGAAAGATTAAATATATCAACTAAGTTTTTAGTTGAATTACACAGTTCCATCCTTTGATAAAATATTCTTTTGGCAGCTTAACGGAAAGCATGAGTTGAGTGGTGGTCAACCCCCGGAGGTTTTTCTGAGAGCTTTTCAAGCTGCGGCTAACTGAAATTACTTGCAGCACGAAGCTTCTATGTTCAGTCTTCAATAAGGATGCTTCTGCTTTGTGGATTGTCGGCCTAAAACCATAATATCTTTTATTTTGCTACTGTGTTATCTAATACCTTAAACTGGTTTGTAAATCAAATCACTAATGTTCTGAGGAAATAACGATAAGGTTTTTTGATTGGGAGGTCTAATCATTTGTGATATGGTATGCACTGTTGATCTTCTAGACTACTCGTGCTTCATAAACATTATTTTCACTTTTTGCCATGAGATCCGACTAATAAAACACACATAAAAATGACACAGGAAAGACAAATACACCACAACTAAAATCATCATCTTTCTCATTCCACTCACACTTCTCTTCAATGTAAAATGCTATTTTTCTGGAGGCTAAAACCAGATTTTCAGTAACACAAGGGGAAAATAATCAATGTTTTGAAGAACACTTTTTGTATTTACTGTAGATGACACAAATGACTTGCATATTCACAAAGGGATTTACAGGTCTCTTCTGATTTAACTATTCTTTCTTCAGTTGTTGCTGGTTCCATCAACGAACAAAACCTTTGAAAGATCAAGTCGTTTCATCGAAAACCATCACCTAGAAAAAGGTCAACGAGATGAAATTTTAGTAAAAATAATCAGACGAAAACACACAGGATATTATCGTTCACTCTAATAAAGAAAGCTTTGGAAGTAAAACCTTGCCACTTTTGCTTAATTAAATGTGATCTTGCCACAATTAGATACTAAAAAATGATAAAATGGCAGAGTGAGAAACCATTAATCCCGTGTTTCAGCAACCAGGAGTAGTAGATTCATGACTAGCCAAATAATTCTAGAAGAAAAACTGACAATATTGACTTTGTTGTATTCCCCAGTTACAAAGCAACTGATGGAAGTTTAAAGAGAGCAATCTAGCAAGCTTACCATTTCAGGAAACTGGCACAAACTTGAGTTCATAACAACTGAATGCAAGGCCATTTGAAAAATGCTCAAAACTATTTTAATGTCTTCAGGTCCCCTACACAATATCTTTAGATAACAAAACATTTTATGCCACTAAGGAATATGAAGATGCTTTGAATGTTTCAATACATTTTCTCTTAATGTTCTTCATCTCCAGATATAAGATTAAACAGGAAGCAGTGAGATTGGAGACGGAATAAGATACAGAAGTCAAAATCCTCTAAGAGCTGAAAAACTAATAGTAAAGCCTACTGGTTTTCCAATAATATCAGCAAAAATATTTTGAAATACACTGCAAGGCTAAATGCCAAAGAATTCAGCAAAGCTGAAAAAAATAAGTACAAAATAATCTCCAGATTTTGAATCTTAAAGATTAAAAAGTAAAATCACATAAACCAAAAGGCTATACTTTTGTGAGAGCTGTTGAAAAGATATAAAAGGGCAAATGGAGGGGAACCATAGAAAGAAAGGGCTTTAGTGTGATAAAAAGGAAAGACAATTTCTATATATCTACACCTCAATTCAAACAAAATGAAACCGAAAAATAAGAAGTTCCTCGCCTATTCAAAATATTTACACATCAGATGCATTAAACTATGCAAATATGTAAACGAACAACAATAAACCGAATTAGTAAGCTTTTGTTAACAAAGGAAGAAAAACAATGTTCGAAAAAATAGTTTAGAGCTTTATGCAGTGCGTAGATCCCAATCTCATAATAAGAAACCAAAATAAATTATTATAATGAACAACACAGACAACCTCAGCAATTCAGAAACAAAGCACAAGGGATTGATTACCTTGCCACAGACAGGGCAGTTTTCACTTCTCTCCATCCATTCATAAATACAACCAAGGTGGAAATGGTGAGAACATTTTGTCACTATTTTGGGGTTCTCTGGTGTATATTCTGCATATAAAAAGGTAAAATAAAGTGACTCTAATTATCTGAAACCGCTAACCCATACGGACTCATTTTACAATAACATGTCAATAATTAAAATTAAATTTCTTGAGTAGTTATTTGAACTCGGACAAGAAGAAAGTCTCCAAAATAGTCGGGCATCATGTCAAGGCCCATACTACCAGTGAACCTGGAAAGACCTAGTTATAAAGAGGTTATAAAAAGTTACCTATGCAATAAAAAAAGCATCAAACTGCACTCAAAATATACCTTCAAGACATGTTGGACAGACGTCTTCATCTTCTGATGGAGAATAAATATATGCAAATCCAGCTGTTGATTTTGCTGATGAAAGTCTAACTGAGGATTTAGAACGTTGTTCTTTTGATCCATCTTCACAAGATGAATCGTTCCACTTGTCTCCTGCAGTAAAAGATTCAGAGTCCACATCATTGTCACTTCTTAGAGGTTCTGACTCCTCATGGAATTGGCTTGAACCCTTCTCACGCCTTGAAACCAATCCTTCATGTTGCAAGTGGAAGTATCTAGAATCGGCATCATAAGGCAAGGGTCTTGGAGGAGATCGGTACATGTCAGAGAGAGAATTGTCAAGGGATGCAGTAGAAGTCATTGATGCTGCCCCCTGTATGGATGAAGGGACAGAATGCACATCCCCTCTTCGGAATAACGAGGTATACTACAGACAATGAGAAAATAAATAAGAGAAGTGAAATTTAGGAACATCATCCAGGGGAATGATGAATATTAAACTTTCATGAATAATCTTTAAAATACATAATTCAAATTTCCACAAACTAATTTGCTCGTTCTCTATTTGTGCGTGTCATCCTTGCTTACAAAATACAAGCACCTTGATGAAAATAATCATACTGATCTAGAAAGTTTTGCAATGAAATCCGACAGACTCCTGCAGTAAATGTGCCTGAACTGAGCAATCAGAACTAAATTATAAACAGGTCTTCACTCACTCCAAAAACATAGTCATATGTCCTCACAAAGCATTGATAGAGTATGATCTTCAAAGAATAGTTGCATGGGACCAAAGTACAGAAAAAAGCATTAACTACTAGTATTCTAGTTCACACATATTCATACATGGGAAAGAACTCTTAACAGTTTCAACAATAGGCCCCTTATGGCAACATAAGTTTGTAACAAACTGTTAAACTGACATTGAAGAAAGTCAATCTTAAATGAAAAACAAGACTAATTAAAAGATGCATGAAACATACCACATTTAAGAAATGCTGAATAAAGCAGCCAAGACACGTGCAATTCCTATATACAGAACTGTTTGGATTCATATAATCCTCAAAATCCTCTACATGCAAACAGCAGCAAACAGAACCCATCGTTGTAAACTTTAATCTCTTCCTTTCTACCCACAAAGGCGATACTCCAGTCTCATTGGCAAGATTAAGCCCCACTGAGCATATGCATCAAGAAAGAATTCTTGAAGCAATTAGTATACAACAATATATACAGCGAGAGAGGACACTAAGCTCGCAGAAGTCCCACTGGCTCCGCAAACTAGAAACCTCCCTCTCTTGTTAACAAATGCTGAATTAGCTTCGTAACTTCACTAATAATTTTGTGCTATATTCACCTGGAAAATACAAGAAAATCACATTAAACAGCCATGTTGAACAAGAGGAAGGAAAAGCATGCAACAAACTATTCTCAAAAGAAATTCATGAACTTAAATAACAAATGCCCATGCAGCTAAAAGTGCAAACTAATGCAATCAAAACTT
Source organism: Murraya koenigii (assembly GCA_025617385.1). Taxonomy (NCBI): domain Eukaryota; kingdom Viridiplantae; phylum Streptophyta; class Magnoliopsida; order Sapindales; family Rutaceae; genus Murraya; species Murraya koenigii. The sequence goes on from CM046819.1 coordinate 24,060,038, forward strand.
ACATTTGTTCATTAATCAGCATTCAAAGGTTAACTTATGAGAAGAAAAAAAAAATTCATACTAGTCAAACGATGTCTCCATACCTTACATCCTAAATTAATGCAAAAAGATGAATAAAAGATTCCTTGTGTCAATAACAATTTTTATCCAAAAAAGGAAATCATTTGTCCAAAATTTACAATTTTTGGCATGAAAGTGACAAATTTTCTTCCTTTCAATACCTATCTTCAAAAGTAGGAAAAAGGTTCTTCCTACTGTGATCAGGAGCTAAAATTGAACACTAACAAAGTATCCATCGCAGAGAGATTACCATTACTAATTCACAATCGCCCCAAACGAACAACCCATCTAAAGAAAAAAAAATTATTTTACGAAAGGGAAAAAAAACCCACGTCAATCATCAAAAGTTCTAAACAGTAAAAAAGATAATCCAATGAAATAAAGGATACCCATTTGAGATAATCCCATAATCTATCAAACAAAATAAAGACTATCCATTTAAAATCAACAAATTCTAAGACAAGTGAAAAAAAAAAAAAAAACCAGAGAGAGAGCAAAGAAATACCTTGACAGGGAAAAATAAAAAAGTTTTTTTTCTTCTTTTTTTTTTTGTGGGCGCAGAGATAGAAACGGAGAACCTAACACTAAAGAGCGAGCTATGCAGGCAGGCAGCAAGGTCTCAAGATAGATGTTCAAAAGTCTGAAATTTATGATAGATTGTTCGGCGAGAAAAGCTATGCATCATCTCAATTCAATGCCCATAAATTGAAGTGACGCTACGCCCTTTCTCTTTAAGCCTCCCCTTTGAATTTCGCTTTGGTTGGGTGATGGAATCAATCCAACTTTATTATTTTTATTATATTTATTAATTTAATAAATTTTATTTAAAGAACTAGTGTTACAGTATACTTTTTTTTTTTAATTTTTATGTAATATACCTTTTTTCAAAACCACTTCCTCATTTTTAAAGCAAATTTTTTAATCGAGTTTAAATAAATTCTATCAAAATGTCTACCAGTTTTTAATTAAGTTTACATGAATAATAGCAAAATATGTCTCAATAAATTAATAATTATAAATATAATTATTAATCCTTTTACATGACATATTTTTATTTTATTTTATCATAATATCATGATATTATAGCATCAAGTTTGTCTTGTATATGATCAATTATGTATTTTTGTGTTATTGGAAACAAATTTTTTATTTATTTTTACATTCTTTAAATATTATTAAGAATTTATGACCGACACAATAAACATAAGATAAGAAATAAGATGATAGTAGCCTCTGTCATAATAAGTTTAGTAAAATTATTATGTTGTGCTTTGTAAGTGTGCGTGTAAAGAGTGAAAGTTTGGTTTTGTGCATTGACTTGATTTGATCAATTTGAACAACTTTATACTTTCCATGATGGATGAGTTGACATTTGTAATAAAATTACAACGGGATGTTGTTTGTTCATATACGGGTATTTAATTTTGGAATGGGTAAGAATATATATATATATATATTGTAAGATAGATGGGTAAAGTCAAATTAAACGCCTAGAAACTAAAAGCTAATCGAATGGGTGAGAATTAAAAAAATAAAGAGAATCCAAAATTTCTGGCTTTGTTTTGTTTTCTTTTTTCGTTTGAGAAGGAAAAGCATTGGAATTATCTTTTTTAGTTTCATATTTTTCAGATTATAAGTGGTGGGTGTGGGTGAGTGGTGATCATTGTGATTTGGATTTTTCCATCAAGCCTTCGTCGTCAAAGTTGGTCTATTTGGACAAAGTGGATCCTTTGGTCGGCCGAATAGCGCCATTTGCTCGTTATGTGTACTAAGCATCAAAACATAAAGCTACAGTTCATCGCTTCTCTCGCATCCTCAAATAACTTTTTTTTTTAATACCAACTATTTCATAATAAAATGATGAATGATGACATAAAGGCATTGCAAAGCATCTTTTAAAACCACCCCCATTAAATCCTCTGAAAACAGCACCACAAGCTGCCTCTCCTAGACATCATTTAACAAGTCCATCCGCAGTAATTTTAACCCAAGAAATTAAAGGAGAATGCCACCTTCGGATCGTGTCGCAAAGATTTATTTACGCACAACGAGCATGCTTGGTATATTGCATTATGACTTATTAAAATACTGTTTATATTAAAATAATACCGATCTTATATTTGGAGCAAATTTGCAAAGTGGGTGGCTAATGCGGCCGCATTAGTTTGGTTGCCTTTTCTTTTTTTTTTTCTTTTTTTTTATAATAATAAAAATAAAATAAATATAAATTTGTAATTTAATATAATATTATATAATATTAATTATTATTTTTTATTTTTACATTATAATTATTAATTAGGGCCTCAAAAATTAATTAAGGCTCAAGCTTATCAAATTACATGAGATTAGATGCTATACGTTCATGTACTTGATAAAACAAACAATGTGATTTTTATGTTTAGTGTATATGTGACATGATATTATTATTATCAGAGATTTATTAAACTTATATAATTTATATTTTTTATAAAAATAAATAAAAAATTATAATCAATATCATAAGTTTTATGTATAAAAATAACTTACATAAATTATAAATTAACTGGACCGCTATTATAAAATACTGCATAATATTATCCAAAATTTAATCTATCAATGTTTCTATTAACAGTCACTTGAACAAAACACCTCAACAATCGAGAGCGGGACCTCCATTTTTTTTTAATTTGTTTTTTTCTTTCTTTTATTTTTAACAAAATCATTACGTCGTCGTCTTGTTCTTCTTCGATCGCCTGCCAAGTTGTCAGATCTGCGACTGCTTCATCTCTCCCTCTCTCTGTAATTCTAGGGTTTTAACTTTTTCTCTCATCAGATTTACGAACTAGGGATTCGCAATTGAAAACCCAACCACCAGATTCCTCCACAATGCAATCTTCAGCTTCCAAAGTTAGGGTTTTCAGAAAATAGGAGGACAAAAGGATCGCGCATTTCGTCTGTTGGGGTTTTCACAGGATGCAGAGCTCGTCAGCAGTGCAGCCAGAGGCCATACTCGAGTGGCTTAAGAAGGAAATGGGGTACCGGCCACTGGTGTCGTACAGTTCGACGAGTATGAAATCAAACGCGCCGAATGCGGATACAATTCGGAAGATTTGTCGAGGAAATATGATACCCATTTGGGGGTTTTTGTTAAAGAGAGTGAAATCAGAGAAGACGGTGGAGAATATAAGGAAAAATATAATGGTACATGGTAGCAGTGGTGGTGGAGGGAGTGGCAATTTGGTGAATTTGGGGAACGACGGTAAGAGTAGTAGGGGAGGGAGGAGGAAGGAGAAGGGTTTGGGCGAGAGCGAGATGGGGAGTGAGAGTAGAGAGGCGGCATTGAGTGAGAGAGAAATGGCAGCAAAAGAAGTTGAGAGGTTGAGGCACATTGTGAGGAGGCAAAGGAAGGATTTGAGGGCTAGAATGTTGGAGATTTCAAGGGAGGAAGCTGAGAGGAAGAGAATGCTTGATGAGCGTGCAAATTATAGGTTTGTTGGACTTCAACCATTCTATGCAAAGATTGTTTGCTTATTGCTTTCATGGTTGATGTTATGTTTTCCGTTGTTTTTTCTCAAAATGGTTCTTCCGATTATGTTTGGTTGAATTGAAATGTGTTTTATTGTTATTTGTCTGTTAGTATCTGAAGAGTTATTGAGGTTTTTGAAACTTGTTTTAGCTTTACTCCAACTTGGGGCATGTTGGGTGATTGAATCCCCCTTTTTTTTTCTTTTGAGATGAGAAACTATGTTGGGTGATTGAATTTTAATATATTCTACCAGTTCTCCTAGTTAGTTTTGCCAAAGAAAGTTCACACGGTTGGGAAATGAATTTAGTTGCATTTTTTAGGTAAGTATTAGTTGCAATTTTTTAGTTAAGTATGGCAGTTGTTGCTTGGATTTGGGTTTTTGACTTGACGCTTAATGCTCACTTGTGAAAACTAGACAAAAAGAATTTGTATGAACTAATTTTCACGAGCTATTAACCGCTTAGAAGAGGAAAACTAGTTTGGATAGTCATACACATAATTTGATAAATCAGAAATCCCTTCCTTTCCTGTTAGCTAAAAGTTATTTATAAGTCTAATGTCTGCAAGAATGTTATGTAGCCCAGTTTTTGCATTGTGAATTGTATTGATGTATGCCTTCTTGTACTGCAGGCATAAACAGGTGGTGTTGGAAGCTTATGATGAACAGTCAGACGAAGCAGCAAAAATTTTTGCCGAGTATCATAAACGTCTTCGCCAATACATTAATCAAGCAAGGGATGCTCAAAGGACGAGTGTTGATTCTTCTGTTGACGTGGCAAACAGCTTCACTGCAAATAGTGAGAAGGAAGCTGTTTATTCAACTGTTAAAGGCACTAAATCTGCCGATGATGTCATTCTCATTGAAACAACTCAGGAAAGAAATATTCGCAAGGCGTGTGAATCTCTTGCAGCGCATATCGTTGATAGAATACGCTTTTCATTTCCAGCTTATGAAGGAAATGGTATCCATTCGAATCCTCAATTAGAAGCAGTGAAGTTGGGTTTTGATTTTGAGGGTGAAATACCTGATGAGGTTAGAACTGTTATTGTCAATTGCCTCAAGAGTCCTCCCCAGTTGCTCCAGGCAATCACTGTGTACACTTTACGGTTGAAAACTTTGATTTCTAGAGAAATTGAGAAAATTGATGTTAGGGAAGATGCAGAAACCTTAAGGTATGATTCCACTCATTTCTTGTCATACTTACTGTTACAATAGGTAGAGGAAAGTTTATAGAATAATTCTTTTTCTTATTTTTCATGAAACTGTACAAGTCTTAATATAGGGATATAAGAGACTAAAAAAGGAAAGAATAATTACAGCAGAATATTACACTAATTTCTAGGAAGCAATAAATCTATATTTACAGCAGAAATATACACCTAAATATATAAGGAAAACTAAATCAATTTGATTTGGTTAACCTTTTAACAACCTAAATATATAAGGAAAACCAAATCAATTAGATTTGGTTAACCTTTCAACACTCCCCCTCAAACTGGTCTAAAAATGTCTTTCATGGCCAGCTTGCAAACTAATTTCTCGAACTGTTTCTTAGGTAGTCCCTTGGTGAGTATATCGACAACCCTGCTCATCCGTAGGAATGTAAGGCATGCGGACTAAACCACTGCATCTAGTTTCTCTTTTATGAAGTGTTTGTCCACTTCAACATGTTTAGTTCGATCGGTGAGTCATCGGATTATGTGCTATCGCAATGGCAGATTTGTTATCACAATATACTTTCATAGGTAGAGAATTATTTGCCTTAAGTTCTTCAAGAATTTTTTTAATCCAAAGAACCTCACAAATTCCTAGAGCTACTGCTCTATATTCTCGCCTCCTGACCGCTTCTTGCTACTACAGCTTTGTTTCTTACTGCGCTAAGTGACCAAATTTCCTCCAACAAAGGTGCAGTAACTGTAGTGGACCTTCTATCGGTTACACTACCAGCCCAATCAAGCATCCGTGTAGACTTCTACTTGTAGGTGCCATTTTTCCCGAACAAAAGACCTTTACCCGGAGATCCTTTTAAGTATCTAAGGATCCTATATACTTGCTTCAAAGTGTTCTTGTCCCGGAGCATGCATAAATTGGTCGACTAAACTTATCGCAAAGGCTATGTCCAAGGCAGTATGTGAAAGGTAGATTAATCTACCTACAAGGCGTTGAAACCGATCTATGTTAATCACATCTTCAATTTTAGCTGGCTGTAATTTCATATTAGGATCTATGGTTGTCTCACTGCCTTACATCCGAGTAGACCTGTCTCTTCAAGCAAGTCAAGTACATACTTGCGCTGAGACACAACAATTCCATCTTTTGATCTAACAAACTCCATACCCGTAAAATACTTCAGGTTGCCTAAGTCTTTGATTTCAAAGTCACGTGCAAGAACTTTCTTTAACTCGCAAATCTCAACTAAGTCATCACCAGTCAAAATTATATCATCTACATATACAATCAACACTACTGATTTCCTTCAATAGAATGTTTGTAAAACATTGTATGATCTGCTCGACTTTGGGAGTAACCGTGTCCCTTTATAACATTACCAAAGCTGCTCAAACCATGCTCTAGGAGACTGCTTAAGCCCATACAAAGACTTTTGTAGTTTACACACTTTATTGCCACTATGATTTCCTCAAAACCCGGTGGTAAGTTCATAAAACTTCTTCTTCTAGCTCCCCATTCGGAAAAGCATTTTTAACATCTAACTGATATAGATTCCAATCAAAATGTACAGCCAATGAGATAAGGACTCGGATGGAATTTATCTTTGCAACGGGGGCAAAGGTTTCTTGATAGTCAATTCCATAGGTTTGAGTGAATCCTTTTGCTACTAGCCTTGCCTTATATCTCTCAACACTTCCATCAGCATTACATTTAACTGTAAACACCCACTTACAACCCACAGTTTTCTTTTCTTTTGGTAAATCCACAATCTCCCACGTACCATTCTTCTTTAGAGCATTCATTTCCTCTAAAACTCCTAACTTCCAACTGGATGGTCTAAGGCTTCTTTTATGGTTTTAGGAATTGGTATCCGAGAGATTTTTGTAGTAAAGGCTCGTGTTTATTGGGCAATTTTTCATAGGAAACATATCTAGCAATAGGATGCATAGTACAAGTTCGGGTTCCTTTCCTATGTGCTATGGGTAAATCAAGATCAGGAAATAGAGTGCTAGAATGTATAGGAGAAGAAATGTTACCTGAATTTTCTGAGGAATCAGTCCTTGGAGGTGACAATTGAGGCTGTACCGAGTTTATAGGAGGGTCTTTACTGCTGTGATGATACCTTTGTCGAGTATAAACACGAAGCTCTGGTGGTAGAAGTTTATCTTGTAGTATTTCTCCCCCTGTCTCTGGTACATTAACACTTGACTCCTGTAGCTCAAGGTTTCTTAAGCTTTCATCATTTGAAATATCAGTTTTTTTTGTTTGAGTTGAAGTGCTCAGATCAGGTAAAAGCATATTAGGCATAGGTGTAAGCAAAAAATGATCTTCATTATTCTTTTTCTCCCCCTGAAGGGAATTTTGGCCAAAAAAAGTTGATTTTCAAGAAATATAACATCCATACTAACATGAAATTTCTTTGTTTGAGGGTTAAAACATTTGTAGCCTTTTTTATTAGGATCATAGCCCAAGAAAACACATTTTTCAGATCTAGGATCCAATTTAGATCTAAGATGGTTAGGTATGTAAACAAATACAGTGCACCCAAAGACTTTTAACTGAATATTGGAGGTAATCCTAGTAGAGGGATATATAAGTTTAAAGTATTCTAAAGGTGATTGATACTTTAAAACACGGGTAGGCAGCCTATTAATCAAATAACATGCTGTTAAAACAGCATCTCCCCACAAATACTTAGGAACATTCATAGAGAACATGATAGCCCGACTAACTTCAAGTAAATAGCGATTTTTTCGTTCCGCAATTCCATTTTGCTGTGGAGTATCACGACAGGTGGATGTGTGAATTATACCCTTTTCCTTACAAAACACCCCTAGATAATTATTAAAATATTCAGTACCATTATCTGTATGGAGTAGGCTTATTTTTGTTTGAAATTGATTTTCAACCATGTTATAAAAATCTTTGAATAATCCCTCAACTTCAGATTTTTCTCTCATTAAATAAACCCAACAAAGCCGAGTATGATCATCTATGAATGTCACAAACCATTTTTTTCCAGTTAAAGTACTGATTTTTGAGGGTCCCCAAACATCACTATGAATTAAATAAAAAGGTTTTGATGCACAATAAGTAAGTGTTTTATATGAAATTCGATGACTTTTAGATAAAACACAACTTTCACACTGAAAAGTAGTACAATCAACATTTTTAAATAAATTTGGAAACAAATATTTCAAATAAGGAAAGCTAGGGTGTCCTAGTCTAAGGTGCCAAAGCATTATTTGATCCCTAGCAGAGTTTGAACTAATAATACTGCTCAAACCTTGAGCTTGTTTATTCCTTGAAAGGTAGTCATCAAAATAGTAAAGACCTTCTCGCAAACTAGCACTGCCAATCATCGTCCCCAAGTTCCTGTCCTGAAATTCACAATGGGAGTCAAAAAACACAGCACGACAATTAGATTCTTTGACTAATCTACTGACAGATAGCAGGTTGCAAGAAAGTTTAGGGACATGTAGCACATTTTTAAGCTCAATGGTTCCAGAGAGTTTTATTGATCCTTTTCCAGCTATGGAAGATAAGCTTCCATCAGCAATTCTTACCTTTTTGTTACCTGGGCAAGGGTAATAGGAATCAAATAAGCTAGCAATGCTAGTCATATGATCAGAAGCACCTGAATCAATAATCCATGGTGCAGTAATTGAGTGGCTAAAGAGAGCACTAATAATACTACCTGTTTGAGCTAATGAATTGCTAGGAATACCGGGTGGAAGATTGGAAGTCAGCAGCTTTATGAGATGATTAATTTGCTCATTGCTGAGTTTTGTTTCCAGATTCTCCACTTCATTGGCAGAGGGCAGTGCACGGCTATGTTTGCTGTTTTTCCATTCTGCAGGCTTCTTGTGGAGTTTCCAGCAAGTCTCCCGGGTATGGCGTGGTCTATTGCAGTAATCACACCATACTCGAGGTTTTTGTTGCTGTTGAGTGAAGGAATGGACAGCATTAGCATCTGCGGTAACAAGAGCAGATTTTTCCACAGAGACAATGGAGTTCTTTTTTCCCAACATAACATCCCGATGACTTTCTTCTCTCCTTACTTCAAAGAAAATTTCCTCAATAGTAGGAAGTGGCTTTCTCCCAATAAAAACAGGAAAGAGATTAGATAGAAAGGGAACCAAGCTCTGATACCATGTTACAATAGGTAGAGGAAAGTTTATAGAATAATTCTTTTTCTTATTTTTCATGAAACTGTACAAGTCTTAATATAGGGATATAAGAGACTAAAAAAGGAAAGAATAATTACAGCAGAATATTACACTAATTTCTAGGAAGCAATAAATCTATATTTACGGCAGAAATATACACCTAAATATATAAGGAAAACTAAATCAATTTGATTTGGTTAACCTTTTAACAACCTAAATATATAAGGAAAACCAAATCAATTAGATTTGGTTAACCTTTCAACACTTACTTCTGGTAGTCTTAGTGCCACCTTTTGAATTAGGCTTCATCTCATTTGCTCTATCAAAACTTGCAGTAGCTTGTATAGAAAACAGAACTTCCATTGGTTTATGTCTTTGTTTGATCATATCCTGCATTTGTTTAGTAGTTATTTAGTTTATCTAAATGGACTGTGATGTAATCTTTCCCTAACTGAAGTTGTAGGAATTATCCAACCTGAAGATAAATCTCATCACTGTGCAGTTATTAGGAAAACTTGTGTGAGAATTTCTTTATGTAACTGTTTTTTACTTCCTAGATGATTAACTTGTTTTGCTAATTTGTTTGCAAATTTACCCAGTCAATCAGTACTCTTTTTTTTTTTTTTTAGGGTGAAATTGACTATTCTTAACTCTTTGTTAGATACAAGTATGAGAACAACACAGTAATGGATGTTTCTTCTTCTGATGCATCCTCTCCATTGAACTATCAACTTTATGGCAATGGGAAGATAGGAGTGGATACGCCTTCTAGAGGAGCTCAGAATCAGCTTCTTGAAAGACAGGTATTATTCTTTTTCAAAAGTAGCAACTGAATAACCAATATATCTTGTACTCTTTGTAAAGTCACATTGACGATCATGCGATTGATCTCTCCTGGTTGATACTTGGAGTTGAATAGTCTACTTGTCATGTTTCTACATTCTGAAGTTCATATTTTCTTTTACCCCTTTAGCCATTACAATTGCTAATTTCAATGTGATTAAGGGGTTATTGGAGCCAAACTGTTGCCTGTTAACCTGAATTCCTGAATGGATGCTAGTTGGGTGGTCTTCTTGGGTTTAACTTTTCCAGCATCTCTTTCACTCCTTATGCTTTTATCATTGCTTGGCTTTTATCTTTGTGGTTGTTAAATTGATCTAGTATATGTTGTCTTTAGAAAGCACATGTTCAGCAATTTTTGGCTACTGAAGATGCACTCAACAAAGCTGCAGAGGCTAGGGACTTGTGTCAGAAGCTTATAAAACGTTTGCATGAAAATGGGGATGCGATTTCATCACACTCGCTTGTTGGAGCCACATCACAGAATGTTGGCAGTCTTAGGCAGTTCCAGGTAAATTTTTTATGCATTGAATTGCACTGTAGACTAACTTTTGTGCAATCATTGCTATCTATTCATCCGAAGAATGTTAATTTTCTTCATTCATAAAATTTTGTTAATAATTTATGATAGTCTCTTTTCTTCCAATCAGCTGATCTTAGCAGCTCATATATATAATTTTCTTCTCATCCATCTCATACTTAAAAGTTCAAGCCTATAAAGTCCATCTGATGGTTGTTGGCTGTTGTGTACATGTTGATTCTGTGACTTGACCATTTTCTTCTCCTTTTCTTTGGGTAGTTGGATGTTTGGGCCAAGGAGAGAGAAGCTGTTGGATTGAGGGCTAGCCTGAATACTTTGATGTCTGAAATACAACGCTTGAATAAATTGTGTGCTGAGAGGAAAGAAGCTGAGGATTCGCTGAAAAAAAAGTGGAAGAAGATTGAAGAGTTTGATTCCCGCAGAGCTGAACTTGAAACCATATATACTGCCTTACTTAAGGCTAATATGGTCAGCACGAATTCTTAATATATATCCAGTGATGTGATAGATATCATTTTAATCTTCTTGTTATTGGTGCTTGTCAGTCATTTCTTTTTGTCCCCCTTGTTTTTTTAATTTGTATGTAAATGACACTTATTTTATGGTATCAATTTCCTTCTAGGATGCTGCTGCATTTTGGAGTCAGCAGCCTTTAGCTGCAAGGGAGTATGCATCAAGCACCATCATTCCAGCATGCACTATTGTTGCAGACATTTCAAATAGTCGCGAAAGATTTAATTGATAAAGAAGTTTCTGCCTTTTACAGAAGTCCTGACAATAGCCTCTACATGCTACCATCAACCCCACAGGTTTGTAAGATGACAACTGTATAAACTATTGGCTTGATCTTGATTGATTGCTGACTGTAGTAAGCAGCTACAGCTTCCTCTTTCCTTTTAATTTTACTGGATAAAAGGTTTTGATTGTTTCATTGATTAAGCGATCTAAATATTTCCTGAATAATTATTCTCTCTCCGGATGTTTTCCTTGTATTGACTATCAGACTTCACTAGAAGCCAGCAAATTCTGTCCTTTTTTTGTTCATTTCATTAATATTTCTGTTGTATAGATATCTCTTTTTGTTGATAATGTCGAAACTGCAAAGACCTCATTGAACACTCATTTGCATACCCTGATTCAAATATTAAATTTCTGCATATCAAGTCCGCTTCCCTATATTGAACTCATGCTTTCTTTAATTTCGTATCAGGCACTTTTGGAGGCCATGGGTGCTACTGGATCTACAGGACCTGAAGCTGTTGCTGCAGCAGAAAAGAATGCCTCTCTATTGACTGCAAGAGCTGGTGCTCGAGATCCATCAGCAATTCCATCTATATGCCGTATTTCAGCTGCTCTTCAATATCCAGCTGGTCAGTTTTTGTTCACTAAGCTAAGCACTCTTCTTGCATTAGAGTTGCTTACATTGCCTTAGTTTTATATAGAGTGTTTTATCTAATATTCTTGTTTCCGAAGATTTTAAGTGCATTTCTGTAGGTTTCTTTAATTGTCTGTATAGCAGATATTGAGATAGAAGCTTGATGGGTGTGTATTTTTTATTTTGTATTTTTTTCCCACAATGTCTACTAATGACTTGGAATTTATAATTACAGGATTGGAGGGTTCAGATGCTGGCTTAGCATCTGTGTTGGAGTCCCTGGAATTTTGCTTAAAACTTCGTGGTTCTGAGGTTAGTGTGTTGGAGGACTTGGCTAAGGCTATCAACTTGGTCCATATACGACAGGATCTTGTTGAAAGTGGTCATACTTTGTTAAATCATGCCTACCGAGCTCAACAAGAGTATGAAAGGTAATTTTGATGATAAACCATCTTGATTTATCCTGGAGTTGACTTCACTTGATTATTTAAAGACTATGAAGATTGATTGATTGATTAAATTTTGTCGAGTTGTTTGTTTGCCTTCATTAAAGTTAATATGAGAAAAAAAATTGTCAGCAATCAATTTCGGCCATAAAACCTTGTCCAATCTACCTTTCTTTTATGGAAGGTTGGCAATAGGTTCATGTTCTACGTTGTTCACTGTTCTTTAATTTGGTTTCTGCCTTACATATTAACCAGTGTATTTGTTTCTTGTTTTTTTCTGCACATGATTGTACAGCCAAGTCTTAAATTTTTCATAGATCGAAAGAGATATACATTCTAAACCACCAACAGATTAGAACGTCATTTAAAAGAATTTGATAAGATTACTATACATGTTTATTTCACCTTGCAGGACAACTAACTACTGTTTGAATTTGGCTGATGAGCAAGAAAAAGTTGTCATGGAGAAATGGTTGCCTGAACTAAAGACTGCAGTTTTGAATGCTCAGAAAAGCTTGGAAGATTGCAAATATGTTAGGGGTTTGGTGAGTGTCAGCTAGATCTAAAAAGTAGAATACTAGAATCAGTTATCACTAGAATATTAGACTTATAATACTAGAATTTCCTTTTTTGTACTGATGATGTTCAACCTTGATCTTTTCCTTTTTATCTAATTTTCAGCTCGATGAGTGGTGGGAGCAACCAGCATCTACCGTTGTTGATTGGGTTACAGTTGATGGGCAAAATGTTGCTGCTTGGTATAATCATGTGAAGCAACTTCTTGCATTTTATGATAAGGGGCTCCTGTGAAAGGTTTTTCTCAATTTCTGTCTTTGCCTAGAAAATCCATACCACTTTCTTGTGCATACAAAAAGGAAAGAAAAAATACCGACTTTTAAGTGTCTCGAAGCAATGTAGAGCAGCTACCAAGGATATATCTTCAATTCGGTTTGCAGGTTTGGGAAGCGGGATACTAGCGAGTGCAGCCTGACCCATCCATCTTTGCCCACACTAATTTTGTTGTATAGAATGGTTATTACTTCCAAATTATCTTGTAGCATAAGTCAGCTATAGTCCTTGGGGCGATGAGTTCGTTTCTTCTACATTATTGTTTTTGTGTTAAGGCTTTGATTTTAGCCACTGAAAAGGTCTTCTGAAATGACTACATATAGGCTTTCTGTTTGTAGTTTTATTCTATTTTGTTTGACAAAACAGAAAGGCAGATTGATGTTCTGCTTCAGCAACAGTAACAACAACAGTTTCTGTGTCTTTAAATGTTAGTTTGATTCTAAGTGTTCATTATCAAAATGAGGTTAATGAATTAAACGCAAGGTCGTTTGATTAATTTATTTCCACTGCTCAACCTATCTGATGTACTTGGATTAATTATAAGGTTTCTCCCTTTACCCCACCCAATTGTTTTATTCATTATGTATTCTACAGGGATGATTTTTTAATCATTATTATTACAAACCGGCAATAATTGAATCACAATTATATTACATGCAGCCAAAATGTTGATTTGAGCTAACATATACTAAAAACAAACGCGAGTTAGTTAGAAAGGTGGTTCTGGCGTATACAATTAAAAGCTGACTGATAGCCTAAGGGTCTTGAACGCCATTCTTTTTTGTTTGGCCGTGAAGAATTGATTCTCCTATTAGTATATTGGTTGGTCAAATACTGTGTGAGAGTTAAAGATCGATATAGTTCGTCAATTTGTCCTTCAAATTGTCTAGCCTGTCTCTGTTTTTCTACTCTTGGGTAGCTTGGACCAGTGTTTGATCTTGACAGATCAGTTAAAGATTCCAAGTCTCTTTATTGATCTTAAATCGATCAAAATCTCAACAAGTTTAATAATTCATAAGCATCTCTATAAATCTCTCTCTTGTGTCTCTTGAAATGGCATTTGATTCTACTCATTCATTCCCACTTAACCCGCCAGCATTTGAAAATGACACAAAAGCTTGTACAATTCATCGAGGATATAACAAAAAATGCTGCGGCGGTTCAAGAGAAGGTTTTGGCCAAAATCTTGACCGAAAACGCCGAGGTTGAGTACCTCAAACGGTACAAACCCGACGGAGCTAATGATAGAGAGACGTTGAAATTGAAACTTCCAGTGGTTACTTATGAGGATCTTAAGCCTGAAATTCATTGCATAGATAATGGGGATTGTTCTCCAATTTAGTGTGCTCCATCCCATTTCTGAATTCTCTATAAGGTGTGTGTGTGTGTGTGTGTATATATATAACTTAATTAATTTATAGCCGTTATGAAGTAAAAAGAAATTAAAAGCGATAAGTAGTAAATTGGACAATCTCGGAAAAAGTTTTGTGATTATTCCTGTAAAAATTTGCAGCTCAGGCACTTCTGCTTTGGAACCAAAACTTGTACCTACAACTGAAGAAAGTCGGCATAGTGCGGATCCCTGTTAAGCCTTCTTATGCCAGTAATGAATCTGCAAGTAATATTTGATCATGTGCTTTACGTACGTGCATGCTGATATCTATGAGCATGCATATGCATATATTTGTTTCTAATTTGAAGAAAGAGTGTGTTTCTTATTTAAAGAACGTATTACTTAGCGTTGAACTTGACAAAACCGTCGAAGCTGAATTACAAAGCGCAGACCAGAATGCCTCTCAGCTGCTACTTGAACTCAACACCACCATCGTGGAATACACAAGCTATATGCGGATACAAAGACAACTCCATGTCACTGCGTTCTGAACCAGTGCTGTTTAGCCATTGAAGAATCAATTCAGCTCAGTATACCGCCGAGCACGGGCTGCGGACAACTCAATTGGGCCACTAGAAAATGGAACGTTTCAGGAGCTTGTGGACTATGCTTTATCGAAAAGGCTTCGATCAATCAGTACAATGTGTTCCAAGAAGTGTTGACTCTGCTCCGATTCTGCAACGACTTGATTCCAGGGTGATCTCAGCGCATTTTTAGCCCTGCTTTGCCGCATTGTCCTCGGAAAGAAGATGGTCATTTCTTTATGCACCCATTGCATAAAGTCGATCACATAATCGTGGGACTAGATATTTCTACATGTACGAGTTTTGACAAAGCTCATATAAAAGAGATAGAACTTTAGTGAGACGGACTAGGTGGTGCGTCTGCCCACTAAAGACTTGTCATTTGGTAGGTTGAACGGGTGTCATAATGAAATTTATAAAATTTTTAATTTAAAAAATATATAAAATTATATTATTTAACTTGTGGATTTTACTGTAGGATATATCACACTTATTAAATGATAAGCCTTTAATGGACCGGTGCACCACTTTTTTCTCCATATAAAAAAAAATAATAATAAATTATTATATGGAATTGTATATAGAAAATACTGCCTAATAAGCATGTGTGTTAACTTGAATAAGCATTTTATTTAAGGATCGTATTACATACATTGTTTAAGCATGCATGTCCACATGGATAATCTGTGATCATTTTGTTCACGTTATTAAAAGCCAGCAATAATTTTTGGCATGGTTTGAAACAATAGTTCGCAACTTCGCATGGATAATTTTTTATCATTTTGTCCACATTTTTAGTTAGAAGCCAGTCTTATTGCCTTCTTGCTCGCTTAATTTTGAAACCGCACCATTGCTCTTCTGTTATTCTCCGAAAGTTTTGTTATGTAGATGTTGATAGGACCTCATTGCAAACCATTCTGGGTTTATCTGCCAGAACTTCTTAACTTTTCGTAAGAGGAGTGTTAAACGCATCCAGTTGAGGGTGCTAGCTGAAAAAACTAGAATACCAGATGATTTGTTCTCAAAACGGGCCGAGTTAAATGGAAACGTGGTTACAAAACAAGGTTCTGGCAGGGATATTGCCAACCCAACAATTGTGTAAACCCACTCCCACTCTATTTATAAAAAAAATATTTACAATAAATTTTTATTAAATACAAATCAAAAAAATTATTTATATAATTAACTAATTAAATTATTTTAATTTTTTTACCTTTTTTTTGCTGTTAAGGTTATTTTAATATTGGTTCTATTTAATTATTTTATTTTTATGAAATAAAATGCTCTAATTGTCATAAGAAACACGTGTTCTTAAATCTAATACTTTAAATAAACTTAATTTTGTGATTTATAATCTAATTTTTTAAATGAAGTCTAATATTTTTTAATATTCTAGATGTAGATGACATAAATTTGACAACTGAATAATTTACTTGAGTATTGTCTCATGTAAATGTTATATTAGTTTAATTAAAGGTTAATAAAATAAAATAAAAATATTGAAATTAAAGAAAATTTTTAGTATTTTTTACTTTTAATGGTAATATAGTTAATTTTAATTTAGGCTAAAGCAATTCTAGTAGTTAAATATAATAAAAAAATATAATTCACAAAAAAAAATTAAAACAGATTTAATTGATTAATTTTTCAAATTTTCTTTATTTAAAATTTTTAAAAATAATGTGAATTTTCTGTAATTATTTTTAAAAATACAGTGAATTTACATAATTCATGGGGTGGGGTGGAAATACGACTGACCTTTGAACTAAAAACAAAGCCGAGTTTGTTGGGAAGGTGGTTACAAAACAAGGTTCTGGTGTATACAAGCTGAGTGATAGCCTCTGCTTTTGACCACCATTCTTTTTTTGTTCTCAGTTCATTGTGTGTAATGTTTGTTCGACTGTAAAGAATTGCTCCTTCCCTTTGTATATTGGTTTGGTCAAATACTGTGTGAGAGCTAGTGATCAATAACGTTCCTCAAATTTTCCTTCAAATTGTCCTGCCTGTCTCTGTTTTTCTATTCTTGTGTGGCTTGTATCGGTGTGCGATCTTGAATGATCAGTTCAAGATTCTGAGTTCTAGAATGATCTTAAATCAATTAAAATGTCAACAAGTTTAACAATTCATAAGTATCTATGAAAATCTCTGTGTGTGTCTCTGAAATGGCGTTTGATTATGCCCTTTCATTTCCACTTAACCCTCGGCATTTGAAAATGACACAAAAGCTTTACGGTTCATCGAGTAAATGGCAAGAAATGCTGCAGCGGTTCAAGAGAAGGTCTTAGCCAAAATCTTGACCCAAAACGCTTCCAAGAATAGTTTCTCAGGGTAATGGGATGCCAACAGGTTCTCAGGCTTGGAAGTATGTTCGCTTCTGGTTTACTTAGGGCTATCAGATTACTCCAGCGTCACTGGCAATTTCTGGTTAATGATATTGAAATTGCGACACTGAATCTGAATACCACAGACCGTTTAATCAGGGACTGCATGGCCAAGATTCTGAATCCTAACCCAAAACTTGGCGTATTTATTAGAATGGAATGTTCCAAGTAGAATTGGCAGCTAGGGAATCATCACCAGAATTTGGCCAAACACCAAGTATCTTGAAGCTGAAGTTTCACTTTCTCGTAGAAAGACCGTGTTACTTTCCATTGAATATGACAAAACCGACAAAGCTGAATTTCAAAGCGCAGTCCAGAGTGCCTCTCAACTGCTACATGAATTCAACACCGCCATCGTGGTATTCACAATCTGTAGACAGCGCTTGAGAACTTGTTGTTAAAGACTCTGCCAATAATAACCAAGTCCTGAACCAATGCTCTCTAGCCATGGAAGAAGCTCTCAGTCTACGTACCTACCGCCGAGGACGTGCCGTGGACAACTCAATTGGGCCGCTAGAGATCCGCATAGTTGAAAATGGAACGTTGGAGGAGCCGATGGATTATGCATCATCGAGAGGAGCTTCGATCAATCGGTACAAGGTTCCAAGATGTGTTAACTCCGCTCCGATTCTGAAGTTACTCGATTCCAGGGTGATATCAGTGCATTTTAGCCCTGCTTTGCCGCATTGGTCCGCGTAAAGAAGATGGTCGTTTCTTGATTCACCCACTGCATAAAAGTCGATCATATTTATATACTAAGACGGGTAGCTTATTGTACGAAAATTATGGCAATGACTAATTCTAGCCACTAAATCAAAACGCCTTTGATAGAGGCTGCATGTGAATATGTATATGGTTGGAGAGTGATTTCTTTGTCCTCCCTGCATTTTGCAAAATCTCAGGATTGAATGAAAGCATATATAAAAATGGCTCTCATAATTAAGTTTCTGTTTTACGTACGCATACATTCAGATAGAAAAGTGTTGTGGCAGATTTTGTTGTGATGATTTCACAGTGACTGACTAGCTTGTTCTCTCCAAATGAAACCAAGAAGCGGTTTTTGTGAGATGATGCTTGGGATCTTTCGAGCTACGGGTCCTCTTGCTTTGGTGCACTGTTTTCTTTGTATTCTTTTAGTTGCATGCGCTTGTTTTTGTTTTCATAGATTGTCCTCTTTTTGGCCTTTTAGCTTTTACCACTTTTTGAAGGATTACGCTCACTACCTTCCTTTTCACTAAATCTATCTCTATCCCTCCACTAGAAAGAAATTTTTTTTTTAAATAATTTGAAAACGCTCTCATTTTTGCTGATATTGCGTAAAAGTGTACAGCTGTCAATAATTGCCGTATAAGTCACTTTCTGTGTGGTGTGAAGCCATAAAATCATGCTGTTTAATCTGGCACATTCAATTCAATAAATAAATAAATAAATATATATATATATATTTATTTATTTATTTATTTATTTATTTTTTGATAAAAACAATTACAGTTAATTTAAGTTTCATTTAAGATTGAAGTATTGTAGGTGTTATGAAAAAAATTATAATTATAAAATAAAAATTTATACTATGTAATAAATATAATTTTTAAATAATAATTATAATAAAATTATAATAAATTTTTTATTATATAAATAAAAAATTATACTAACATAATATTTTTAAAATATAAAAATTAATATTTATTAAATACTTTAATGTTATAATAAAAAAAAAAAAAACTACCGTTGGTCAAGATCAATCTCAAACTCAAATTTAGCTTAAAATCTCTTATTGATAGACACTTGTAAAATCATCACATGACACGTCTGTTTTGCACCCGTGAAGAAAAATGATGCGTTGCATAAAAAATAAAATTACAAAAGCAAACATCAATTCTTTCACTGTCATGTACACCAACCTCATTTTAGTTAGAGGACCAAAAGGTCAAGATTATTTTAGTTCATTTCGCCTAACAGATCACAACAGACGGAAATTTATAAAAATAATTAAAAAAATTTATAAATATCCAAAATAAGTAATTAAATTTTTTCTATCTTCGTTAGCCATTTACCATTTTTTTTACCCATAATACCCATATTTCTCTCAAACTAAAACTCAACAATTGGCTCCCTCTGTTAACAATCACTAACTCCATTTTATATTTTCCGATAACAATCAACGGTGGTTGGGCGGGCTTTTGACAGTGAGCTCATCTTCGGTGGTATTTTAAAGGTATTTTTCTCTTTAATTTCCGGTAATTTTCACTTCGTAAATTTTAATTTTTTTCTATTTTGATAAGTTTGATTGGTGAAAAATCAGTGTATGGATGCATATAGATGAGGTTAGGATTGATTGCCCATAAATATTGGAGATTGTTAAGTGAAATTTAGGTTTAAAGAGTGGTACGTGAGGTACTCGATAAAATGCCCCTTAGGCTAGATTAAATATTTGATGGTGCATGCAAGATTAAGGTATTGATGGTGTGATTGTAAGGTGGAGTATAGGTGCAATAAGAGTAGAAATCAGACGCGCAACAGCCATCGCGCGCGCAACAGGCACCTGTCGCATGCTGTCGCGCGCGTGATCACATTCTGTAATGTGCCTGTCGCACGATATTACAGAATGTGATCGCAAAAAATTTATTGAATTGTTTTTATTTTTTTAATTATCAGATTAGCTAATTAAAAATTTGATTTTTTTGCAGTCGTAATGGCCACAAAACCAGGCACAATGAAGATTCTGGAAACGAAACACTTCTTCGAGCGTATTACAAATATCTCAAAAATTAGGAATGTGATAGATGCTATCAAGAGGAAGTTAACGAAACAATAATTCAGATTATTCAAGAAAGATATATTTGACCATTTCACAAAGATGGATAGTTACATGTTCAGTGGTGCAATCCTTAACAACGCGCTACTTAGGCAAGCAGCGTGTTGTGATGAAGATGATAAAACTCTTACCATTTCATCATCAACTATATCTATTGGTATTGAACATACGGGTTGGGTAGAACATCTCGACTGTAAAGTTGTCTTCAATTCAATACTGTAATCATTCTGATTTATTTGCAAAACTTCATATACTCTTGAAAGAAATACATCAAATGTACAGTTTTTTGGAACTAAAAAAACTCTATTTTTTTCATTTCTGTACTCAAAACGATCATCTGTCAATTCCTCCTATGATCCATCAAAAAACATTTGAAGAACAATTGACTCCATTAAGCCTAAGAAAGAAAAAAATTAGTAGTTAAAAAAAAATTAGAACATGAATTGTCTAACCGTGCGACAGGCACCTGTCGCACGTTTTCTGAGTTCGTCTCCAAACTCGTATTTACTAAAAATAACTCATAAATTTTGATTAATCGAAAAATAAAAAACTACACATTATGTAAAATAAATACTAATCTCAATTTTTTACTTTCTAGTTGATGAGTTGATGATTAGTGGGTGAGTTTTAGGGATTAGGGTGTGCTGAATTTTGAAAAGTATTGATTGAGAATGTATGAGAAATGTTGATTTTGTTTATAGATATGAAGGTATTTAAGTCTATACAAAAAATATATAACTACATATAATAGAAAAGGTTTAATTGATTATTTTAGATATTTATTAAATTTTTTGACTATTTTTATAAATTTCCCCACAACAAAAAATCTATGATTGAACAATTATAATGGATTGTCCATAAAGACTGCGGTAGTGATTAGTTTAAAAACATGATACAAGAGAAGAAAAATTAGTTAAAATAATAATTGAAGAATATTCCTAAGAATCAAAAACAAATTACAACTTTTGAGAAATTGGATTGTTGTAATAAAATTATCGATTTACTGAACAGATTACAATTTTTAATCGATCGAAGCAAATTTAATGTTGCAGTTGTCTTTTCCTAATATATTTCGAAATCAATCGGTGCATTAAAAGACAAGAGAGCAATTCCTACAGGAACGAGACAAACTGTGTCGATTTTGACGGAGGAGATGGATGAATATGAACCAAAAGTAAAATAACTTCATAAACATTTTTGTGACTAACAAGATAAGGGCATAATTTATTCAAGGCAATTCCATTGGTTTGTTGTCCTATTTGTTTCCACAAACAGATAAACTGAACCGATAATTAATGGGAAATTTATAAAACTAACCAAAAAAATTTTACAAATATCTAAAATAATAATTTATAATTTTTCTATCATCCTTAACCATTTACTCTTTTTTTTTCCCATAATAGTCATATCTCTCTCAAAACCAAAGTCTTCTATTTGCTCCCTCCGGTGACCCCGATCGGTGATTAGCTCCTCCAGTGATCTGTGAGCAGCGTTTGGACAGATTTTGATGATGAACTCAACTCCGGCGGGTTTCTATCATCATCCATTTTGTAATTTTCGGTAATTATCACTTCATAAATTTTAATTTCTTTCTATTTTGATAAGTTTGATTGGTGAAAAATGAGTGTATATATGCATATAGATAAGCTTATGATTGTTTGGCCATAAATATTAGAGATTGTTAAGTGAAATTTAGGTTTAAAGATTGGTACGTGATGTGCTCGATAAAATGCCCCTTAGACTAGATTAAATAGTTGATGTGTATTGCAAGATTAAAGTGTTGATGGAGTGATTGTTAGGTAGAGTATAGGTGCAATAGGACTAGAAATGACAGACGGAATAGGTAAAAATCACCCGCGCACGACAGGCAGCCATCGCGCGGTGTCGCGCCTGTCATATCGAACGACAAAAATCAAAATTTTTTTAATAAATCGACACGATATTACAGAATGTAAAAAAAAAAACCTTGAATTTTTTTTAATTATCAAATTAACTAATTAAAAATTTGATTTTTTTTTTGCAGTCGTAATGGCCACAAAACCAGGCACGATGAAGATTCCGGAAACGAAACACTTCCCCGGGCGTCTTACAAAACGAAACACTTCAATTGCCACAAGTTTTTTAAGTAATCAACTGTATCAATGTTGCTGTTGACATATTTAATACGAATATTAAGTTGTAAATTATATATTTGAACAGTTGTAAATATAGTGCGATTAATCTTATTTCGGGTTTGACAATTCTCCAACACTTATTATGAATAATCATTTTAACAAAGACAGTTTAACATATCGAATACATAATAAACACAAGAGTTTAAAATACATCATATAATATATTCCTTAAATACATAAGACGCTACAACGATAATAGGCCGCTGATTACGATTCGTCGCAATAGGATTCTTACATCTTTTTCTGTTATGCCCGCGTTCCTTGCATCGAGTGAGGTCGTCAGCGGTAATACCTCTTCTTCAATAGCTGCCAGTGACACGACGTTCTCTTCTTGAACATTTTCTTAATTTCTTACTTTAGGAAATTTACTAACAAAAACTGGGATGCAGCCCTCATTCACCGAATTAGAGCTTATATGTATTAAAACTCTTACCATTTCATCATCAACTATATCCATTGGTATTGAACATACGGGTTAGGTAGAACATCTCGACTGTAAAGTTGTCTTCAATTTAATATTGTAATCATTCGGATTTATTTGCAAAACTTCATATACTCTTGAAAGAAATACATCAAACGTACAGTTTTTTGGAACTAAAAAAGCTCTATTTTTTCCATTTCTGTACTCAACACGACTGTCTGTCAATTCCTCCCATGATCCATCAAAACACATTTGAAGAAAAATTGACTCCATTAAGCCTAAGAAAGAAAAAAATTAGTACTTAAAAAAAATTAGAACATTAGTTATTTTGAGTAAATACGAGCTTGGAGACGAACCTAGAAAACGTGGGACAGGTGCCCGTCGCATGGTAATAGGTTACAGTAAAGCCGTGGGACGGAACTCGTCACGCGTGCGATGAGTGCTCGTCCCACGGTTGGAAAGACCTATCAGCGTGCGACGGTGCGCTGTCTCACTGCGATGACGGCGCTGTCCCATGATTTGCAGAGCGCTATCACCATGTTGCGATGAACGCTATTGCCATGCGACGAGCGTATCGTCCCATGTCGCGACGAGCGTCTGTCGCACATTTTCTAAGTTCGTCTCCAAACTCGTATTTACTCAAAATAACTCATAAATTTTGATTAATCGAAAAATAAAAATCTACACATTGTATAAAATAAATACTAACCTCAACGTTTTGCTTTCTAATTGATAAGTTGATGATTAGTGGGTGAGTTTTAGGGATTATGATGTGCTGGATTTTGAAAATTGTTGGTTGAGAGTGTGTGAGATTTGTTGGTTTTGTTTATAGATCTGAGGGTATTTAAGTCTATACAATAAATATATGGCATAAGATAGAAAAAGTTTAATTAGTTATTTTGGATATTTGTAAAAAATTTTTAACTATTTTTGTAAATTTCCCATAATTAATCAGCTAAAATACACTCTAACTTGTGCAGATTTCGACTAGAGTGTGTTAAATTGAGTCTTATATACCCCTAAGAGGAAGGCTACACTTTCAAATGTGGAAAAGAAAAAGAAAAAGGCAATGCCATTGTGTTAATGACCTAAACAAAAGGACTTGCTTTAGGCCATATATATATATATTATTATATCACGTTCCAAGTTATCATGATGATATATGCAAGATGATCACATTGTATAGTGAAAGTGATGAAATCTTAACTGAGTCAGACCAATAATTGTTTTTTTGGTAAGTTACAGGAACGGAGAGACTCAGCTAAATCATGTGAAAATGTTAATTAAATCTTTCTAGCTGTATCATCAAACAATAACTTTCCGGAAATCCCAATCCCATGACTCAGTTACCAACTTAATTGGTAATAGGTCATCAAATGTGGACACGGAAAAAGAAAAGAAAAAGAACAAGATGTATTAAATTACCTTCAAGATTCTATTCCTAAGGAGTTGTTAATTAGGAAAAAAATATGTTGAAGATTCTACTTTTCTACTTAATTGTCCTATATTCTAGTACATCAAATAAATTATATAACTTTAATTATTTGGTAGCAACTCTTTAGATAAATAATCTCATTCGTTATATTATGTGTATAGTATTTTTTAATGCAGACACTCTCGCATTTTTATTAAGGAATTTTTAATTCTCCCCAAGAAATGTCAAATAAATAGTAAACAAAAAATGGATAAAAAAATAAAATCAATCATACAACACAAAAATTTTACTTAGAAAACTCTTATATTAAAAAAATCATTGCCACTAAAGACGACAAGAGAAAAATTATTATGACTTTTTCTCATATCAAAAACCACAATAACATACAATCTATCAATAAACCTACTATGTCTTTCATAATAGAAACTATCTACTAATAGATAACTAATTGTTGTGTTATACAAATAAATGAACCTAACTTCCATATAATAGTGAATACTTCTTTTAAGATAAGTATTCATTTTTCTTATATTATTTATTAAATAAGTCAAGTCTTTGCTTATTCTTTAAATATGAATTCTCCTAAATAAAAAAATTACTAAATAAAAAAAGTCTAAAAATTATCGTAATTAAAGATTTACAAATTTTTATTGAAAAATTAGATATATATTTTTTCTAACATTTTTTGTTATGCATGTTGTGCGGAAACGCAGGTTGAGCAGATTACCAATTGATGGTAACTGTGACTTCTAGAGAAACTTAAATGTGGTGTAAACAATTTTAAAGAAAATTGACACAATAATTTACGTAGTTCGGCGTAAAGCCTACATCCACGGGCAAAGACTGGAAGATAATTTTACTAACAAATGAGAATTTACAAATTGAAAAAAACTCACAAAAAACCCAATACCCCAATACACCAAAATGAATTCTCCTAGCACTCAAGTGGAAGCTCTCTTGACTCTCTCAATTGCTTCACTTGCAATTGCTCTCAATTGTGGGATGCCTTAACAAATGAAGAACAATAGCTATTTATAGTAATGCATGGTAGCACTATTTCACCAAACCTTTAAAATTGTCAAAGTTTAGTTGGTGATTACCTAATTTTTAGCCAAATTTTGAACAATTTGGCTTTGAACAATTTTGGCCAAACTTTGAACATGTGCTTTGCCAAACTTTGAACAATTTGGCTTTGAATAATTTTGGCTAAACTTTGAACATGTGCTTTGATTTGAATTTTTCAACAATTCTCCACCTCGGTGAAGATTTATCCAAATCTGAGCCGACTACCAACGAACCATCATTCCTAAAGTGGCTGCATCTTTGTGACTGCCTATGTACCCAAAATTTGTGATTAAGCCAACCGTAGTTCAAAATATTACTGAACTTCCTTGTATAAAATGATCCTCCAATCTCTACCTTTCTCACTGTTTTAAACTTTGAGGATATTGATCAAGTTTAGACAATGCTCAAACTTGATCGTTGTCACCACCTGGTCAACATATCTGCAGGATTCTCTGTAGTCTTAATTTTCGAAGAAGAATCTTCCCTCATCAATAATTTCCGCACAAAGTGAAATCAGTACGTTAATATGCTTCGATGCACGCATGATAAACTTGATTCTTTGCTAAGTGAATAGCACTTTGATCATTACAATACAAGTTAATATGCTCTAGATCAATCCCAAGGTTCCAAGCAAGCCTTAGTAACCAAACGACCTCTTTAATAGCTTCAGTAATTGCCATATACTTGGCCTTTATGGTTGATGAGTCAAGCTGTAGATCGTAGTGTAGACTTCCAACTAATTGGCCCTTTAGCAAGAGTAAATACATATCCGGTGGTTGATCGTCGTTTGTCTATATCACCGACCTAATCAGAATCAATGTACCCAATCACACCTTGACCAAGTGTGTATTTTCGTCCAAACAGTAAACCAACATCAACGGTTTTCTGAATGTACCGTAGAATCCATTGCATAGCTTGCCAATGTCCTTTACCAAGATTATGCATATATCTGCTCATCATACTAACTGCTTGTGAAATGTCAGGCCTTGTACACACCATTGCATACATCAAGCTACCAATTGTATTTGAATATGGAACTTGCAACATGTATTCTTGTTCCTCATCTGTTGAAGGAGATAGTTGTGCAGAAAGCTTGAAATGAGAAGCCAATAGGGTACTTACAGGTTTTGTTTGATCATTCATGCCAAACTGTTGTAATACCTTCTTCAAATATTGCTTCTGAGATAAGCTGACTTTACCACGAGCTCTATCTCTGCATATCTTCATGCCAAGAATCTTCTTAGCTTCGCCTCTAGATCTTTCATCTCAAATTCTTAATTGAGTTGAGTTTTCAAGTTCTCAATCTCATCTTTGTTCTTAGATGCTATTAGCATATCATCGACATACAAAAGTAAATATATAAAAGATCCTTCTTGTAGCTTGTAAAAATGCACACAATGATCAAATTTATTTCTTGTGTACCTTTGTCCTTTCATAAACCGATCAAATCGCTTGTACCACTGCCTTAGAGATTGTTTTAATCCATAAAGCGACTTTGTCAGTTTGCAAACTCAATTTTCTTTTCCAACAACTCTAAATCCATCTGGCTGAGTTATGTAGATTTCCTCTTCCAAATCACCATGCAAGAACGCAGTTTTCACATCAAGTTGAACTAGCTCAATATCATATTGTGCAACAATAACTAGCAAAATCCGATCTTTAGCCAGACATAGGCGAATAGTACCACATGCCTGTCTATTGATTTTTGTCTACTCCTTATCATCCATCTTTTCAGGCTTTTCTTCTAGAGCGAGATCCAACTCTTGTTGACATAAGACATCCAACACCTCATATTGCCAGATACCAAAATTATTGGTACCATCAAATTTCTCCACTTCAAACTTTGCATTAGTCACAGTAGTCCTTGCTAACAAAGATGACGACGACGCTTCTGCCATTTTTCTCAACCTCAAATAAGTAGTGCCTTCAACAACTATTCACACTTAAAAAGCAGATCTACATGATGTTTATTTCGCATGAATAAATGCACGCGGAAAGTTCCGGGAGAATGGAGGGATCGTAATGGTCCCACTTAAAACCCGGACTCCTTAGACTCTTATCGTCTTGTTGACGAAACTTTCCTCGACATGCAAAAATACACACTACTTACAATAGATCGTTCTCCAAGTACAAATGGTCGGTATCTAGATCTTGTATTTGTGAATAGTATTGTATACCCCAAGTACTGAACCTTCGTCTACGATACCAATTGTTGTGCGGAGCATGAGGTTGAAGCGATTACCAATTGATGGTAATCGTGACTCTAAAGAAACTTAAATGTGGTGTAAACAATTTTAAAGAAAATTGACACAATAATTTACGTGGTTCAGTAACGCCTACATTCACGAGCAAAGACGGAAGATAATTTTACTAACAAATGAGAATTTACAAATTAGGAAAAACTCACAAAAACCCAATACTCCAATACACCTAAATGAATTCTCCTACCACTCAAGTGGAAGCTCTCTCAACTCTCTCAATTGCTTCACTT
Source organism: Murraya koenigii (assembly GCA_025617385.1). Lineage (NCBI taxonomy): Eukaryota > Viridiplantae > Streptophyta > Magnoliopsida > Sapindales > Rutaceae > Murraya > Murraya koenigii. Next base: position 24,087,693 of record CM046819.1, read on the forward strand.
ACAATTCGCTCTTAATTGTGGGATGCCTTAACAAATGAAGAATAATAGCTATTTATAAGAATGTATAGTAGTACTATTTCACCAAACCTTTAAAATTGTCAAAGTTTAGGTGGTGATTACTTAATTTTTAATTAAACTTTGAACAATTTAACTTTGAACAATTTTGTCCAAACTTTGAACATATACTTTAATTTAAATTTTCTAATAATGCGCACATATTAGTAAACCTTACGGTTTAATAGAGCATTAAAAACTATAAAAGTGGCCGTACTTAAAAATGATTATATGTATATATATTAAAAAGGACGCTGTAGTTTTGAGAAATTATGGTACTAAATAGTTAATTTGCGGAATGATAGAATGAAAATATTACAATAAATCAAGTTTTTACAATGAGAAAAGCAACAAACCACGGGCCCCAGCAAGCACGCAAACAAACACATTCTCAAAATTTGTTTCTATCTTAGACGTCATAGTCTCTTGGACACATGAAATATGTGGCTACTCTACTTGTCTCGTGAACCAACAGGGACCCAACCATCCCCCACTGCTAATTGGACACCAACAAAGGAACAAACTCAATAAATGTAAAACCAAAATAAAAGACAAAAGCATATTGTAATAATATGACTGTTGAGTCTCCAAATTTACCTTTCACTTTATTTTGAGCTGTTTGGTGTGATAATTAACAAATAAACCTAAAGTCACGGCTCCTAGTTTTGCAATTTGTAGTTGACTGGTTTTTGCATGAATAACTTAAAGAGCCCTTCAATTTGTCTGGCTATAAATACAGCTTCATTATAAGCTTATTGTTACCTCAATAAGCCAAAACAATTTAAAAGGTTAATATTTATTTCTCTCATAGCTGGAGAAAAGCTTTTGTCAGGCTACTTATACAAAGAAACTTGTATGTATTCTCAACCTTTCTCTGAGCCAAAAGTGAAGAATGAAGATGTCTTGGTTTTACTCAATATTCTTTCTCAGTTTCATAGTTGGTAACCTGGAGGCTGAAAGCAATCATCATGAGAAGAAGCATCCATCTGCTGTTGTTGTTGGTACCGTGTATTGTGACACATGCTTTCAGGATAATTTCTCAAAGGCCAGCCACTTCATTTCAGGTTCAGTTACACAAATTTTGTTTTCATATTTTACACTTTTGTTTCTTTTTAGTTCTTGTGGGCTGAAATTTTGACGGGGTTTTGTCTCCAGGTGCTTCTGTTGCTGTAGAATGCAAAGACGAGGCTTCGAAACCAAATTTCCGGCAAGAGGTGAAGACTGATGAGCATGGAGAGTTCAAAGTTGATTTGCCTTTCTCGGTTAGCAAACATGTCAAGAAAATCAACCGATGTTCGGTGAAATTGATCAACAGCGGTGAGCCTTATTGTGGGGTGGCATCAACAGCAACTTCATCTTCACTTCACCTGAAAGCAAGAAAGCAGGGAATTCACATATTTTCAGCAGGATTTTTCACCTTCAAGCCACTGAAACAACCAAACCTATGCAACCAAAAACCCAGTCTGGAAAATTCTAAAACGTTAAACTCGGAGGAAGCTTCACTTCCTCCATTTGATGGCCCTTCAACATTTCCTCCTCCAATTCAAGATCCAATAATGCCTGAGTTTCCTCCAATGCCCCAGCTACCACGACTGCCAGCATTGCCTCAACTTCCACCTCTGCCATCTCTTCCAGGACTCCCATTCCTTCCTCCAATGCCTGGAAAGACTCCTGAGAAAAAAACTGAAGAACTTTCCGGGGAAACAAAACCATCAGAAGAGAAGCTAGCTCAACCTGAAAATATTCCTCCATTGCCACTAAACCCTTTCAATCTTCCTCCATTGCTACCAAGCCCTTTCAATCTTCCTCCATTTCCACCAAACCCTTTGCTGGCCCCACCATTAATCCTTCCTCCGAACCCTCTCCTGCCGCCTTCTCCGGTTTTGCCACCGAACCCCTTACTGCCGCCGCCGCTCTTTCCACCAAACCCTCTGCTGCCTCCGCCATCTCCATTGATTCCTTTGCCACCAGTTCCAGGACTAACCCCGCCAACACCGCCATCATTTCCGGTTCCTCTGCCTCCATTCCCGCCTAGCTTCCCTGGAATTCCTCCAGCTTCTTCTTCTCCGAAGATTCCTTCTCCTTAATTAAATCCTATGTCTGTCCATGTACAATTTCTCTAATAAACCATTCAAATTTCCCATTTTTAGGCCTTTTTATGAAGTTATGTGCGTACTGTGCCTGTCTCCAATAATTTTTAGAAAAAGAAAAAAAAAAAAAGTTAGGACACGGGAGTATTGTACTTTAGAATAAAGTGGAGTTCTAGTCATCTGACAGGCTTTCCTCTGTAAATTCTTCCTTCGTTATTGTCAATGTAATTTGATTGTGGTCACACTATGTGGGCTTTTTAGTTGCAACATTATAATCCGGGAAGATAAGATTAAGGTCTCTGCTTCAGAGTAATTAAGCTAATGCTAATGTTTCACTCTTAGGCCAGGATGCCTCCTGATATGAGATTCTTCGGAGTAAATTTCAAGGTCTACATGTAAAAGAGATAAATCTCAACCATATATCTATATTCATACACACGTGGTACAAAATTCTTAATTAAAAGCAGAAGCGTACTGAAATCGGGAAGAAAATACTAATTTTACCACTTTCAAAGCTTAAAATTTGCAAAGCAATTATTGCTTTATTAGAAAGTATGTTGAAGGAATTAAGTTAATGGATCATTTGAAAAGTGAAGCAATAGTGCCGGGGGCCGGGTAATTACCGACCCACGTATGTTCTGAAGACGTCCCTTTCCAAAATGAGCTGCAAGTCTTTCTTGTAAGAACTTGGTGTAATTAGAATTACAAGGGAGTCCTCTTATGGAATAGAAACATTTTTGTAATCCAGCCCATGTGGCAGTTTAAGACTGGACTACACTAGACCTATCTTTCCACGTCAGCCCCATGCTCCATTACAAAACAAACGATGTACATTTTAAAAATAAAAAGAAGATCATACTTGGCTAGCAAGTTAGTACTACTAGTTGTGTTTCCAATTATATATACACTAACACTTAGTCAAGCACCTTCAATTAAAATACTAACACTTAGGTGTGAATTCCACCCTCGTATGTTTCTATTTAAGCAAAGCAAGGCTCAGCGAAGTTTTCATAAGTACCAAAAACTTCAACCATCTCAACAACCATGGCGTTTCCTCAGCAAACACCCACCAACAATTTAAACACCAATTTCTGTCTGCTAATGGCAAACCATGTTTTGCTGAAAAAAGCAATAAAAAACGGATCAAATTTTGTGATATCTCCTCTCTCAATCCATGTGATGTTGAGATTGATCGCTGCTGTCTCTAAAGGGCGCACATTAGAGCAGTTGCTTTTCTTTTTGGGATCCAGAAACGTTGAGCATCTCACGTTGCAGTCTTCAAATATGATCTCCCTTGCAATATCACAGGCTGCCGGTGATGACGAGAGCAAGAAACTTACCGGAGGTCCGATCTTGTCCTTCATCAATGGTGCTTGGATTAAGAAAGGTCTCACCTGAAGTCTTCTTTTGAAGACCAGGCGTACAAAGCTATAGCAAAAGAAGTTGACTTCGTGAAAAAGGTATTGCTATTTCATTTCCGTTTGAATTTTGCACTTAATAATATTGGCTAATGATGCATGCCTCGTAATATTTAATAATTAAAAGGAATATATTAGTTGTATTGAAGACTACTTTGATGCTTCTTCATTTGACTTCTCAATGTACAAGTCTCTCAGCCGTGGCAATCTTTCAAGCTTTATATAAAATAATTAGTGTAGTCTCTGATAATTAAATTTCTTATTCTGTAGACTGATCAAAGTGATAGATGAAATCAATTCATGGGCCGAGAAGTCAGCCAGAGGGCTGATAAAAAATTTGCTCCCACGAGACTGTCTTAAAGGAATAAAGGAAAAAAAACTCTTCTCATTCTTGCAAATGCACTCTACTTCAAAGGTGCATGGGCTAAGAAGTTTGATGCCTCGAGAACTGAGCACAAGCATCTTCTCAATGGCCAAACTATTCAAGTTCCCTTCATGACTGGCCAGGAACCTGCACTCTATCTTTACGGTTCTTTCGATGGCTTCAAAGTCCTGAAAATTCCATACCAAAATGGTTCCAGGCAATTTGCCATGTACTTTTTTCTCCCCGATACATTCCATGGCCTGACTAATTTGGTAAATAGATTTTCCCGGATTCTTCAATCAGCGATTCGAGATATAATATGAGGACCTGCGTGATTTTTGGATGCCGAAATTCAAGTTTTCATTTGGCTTTGAAGCTTCAGAAAACAGAAATCTTCTTTATGCTAATGAGATTACGGAAATGGTCGATTCTTCCCAGGGACTTTTCGTAGCGAAAATGTACAGTAAGGCTTTTATTGAAGTTAATGAAGAAGGCACTGAAGCTGCTGCTAGCACTGCTGGTATAGCGATAGCACAATGTACAAGGTATCCAATTCCAAGTTTTGTTGCAGATCATCTATTCATGCTCATGATCAAGGAAGAGACATCAAATGCTGTGTTCTTTCTTGGTGCTTTGCTGAACCCATTATCGGAATCTTGAATTTGAGAAAAGGATTTGAAAAATGATATCAAACTATGCTTTAATTCAAGAATAACTCAATAAAGTACGGTGAGGATATTGTATCCATTCTGATATTTGTACACTACTCGTTCAATAGAAAAACTGTTATATCTATGTAAGGCGCACTGAATAATAACAAAAATTATAGTATGATTGTCTGTTTGTTGTGGAAAAAAATGTTGGTATTGTCTGTTTGTCGTGGAAAAAAATATTGCACGTATCTTAACTCCTAGTAAAGAAGGCAAAAGAAAACTGTGGAACCTAGATCCCATTGTTTCTTCTAGAAAGTCCACCCATAACCCATAACCACCGCTCTCCCCTCTGCCCCCGCCCCGGCCCGCGGCGGGATTTTACATTTTAGCACATTCACTTCCAAGGACGATGCAAAAGGGTGTGAGGAGGTTGAAGCCCCAATTAACTTAAAAGAAGAAAAAAAAATGACATTATTTGAACTTACTAAAATATCAATTAAATCTAATTACTTAACGAATTCATAATTAAAAATTAAAATTTTATGTTTTAATTAACATACCATCTTAATATCTATTATACCTTTATTGAACAAAATTATTATAATTTATTTTTTTTTTCACAGTTTCTTCATCCTTTCTCTCTCTCTCCAATTATTTATGAATCTATCTACACCATTGCAAAAGTGCGGGGTGTATTTTTTTTTTTTTTTTTTTATAAACGCAGGGTATGTTATTTTAAAGTGAGGTGTGATTAAATAATATAAACAATAGAGGATGAGGTTGGCAAAAGCCTGGGCCAAATTTAGGTATTGACATACTTGGACCCGGTTCAGGTTTTGAAAACTAGGGTATGCTAATTCGGACGAGATATTTTTCTGAGCCTTTTAAGTCTGAATCTTATACATATATGATTTAAATTTTTATATTTGTGAATATATTTATATTTATTTTATAATTTTTAAAATTATTTTAATAAAATAAAACATGAAATATGAACTTTAAATGTTTAAATATTTAAATTTATTGAATAAATATATAAAAAAATATAATTATTTTAAATAAAAAAAATTTTAAAATATTTTTTTATAAAATTTAAATTCAGAATTTTTCAAATGATATTTAAACTTGACCCAAAAATTAGTCCGAATCAAATATTATTCGACTTGTATCATCTAAATCTGAACCGAACGGATATTTTTGTCACCCTAATAGCGGAACTCATTGATATTAATCACTTATTTTTTAACAACAATTAGCAGGCCCAATCATACTCAATATTGGGCTAAATATTTTTCTATGAGTTAGACTATTGGCACCTTCTAATCTCCTAATAAAACCCCATTTTTTGTTACATTTAGTTAAATTCTGAAAATATCCTCTCTCTCTCTCTCTCTTTTTAATATACTCTTTTAGTTTTTAATTTTTTTTTTAAGTATTAAAACTCAACGAAGAAGTTTGTTATTTCTTCTTCTTCTGCTTTTTTTTTTAATCTACTTGTTACCTACACACAAATAAATAAATAATTAGATAATAAATTTATCAATCATTGACTAATTTGACTTTAATTTTGCATAATTTTATTTATAATCTGAAAGAGTTGTAAGTTAAAAAAAAATTTAATCAATAATAAATAGGAAAAGAACAATAGATTATTCTAAATTTATACAATTTATAATTGGTTAGATGGGAAGTGACTTGTAGAAAATTAAAAAAAAAAGATTAATTAGAAATACAAGTAATTTGTAAAAAAAAAACTTATGTGTATTTAATTTTTAGCCATTCTTAACTGTAATTTTCGTTGAATTGAAGTTTTATAATATGATAACGAAAGGCCAAAGCTTCAGTTTTTTTTTTTTTTTTAAACATGAGACTATTACTTAAGATTAATTTTTTTGAAATATGAAATTATTGCTCAGGATTACAACTCATATATTATGATACTATAACTGATATTTACAAATCATACTATATCTGGAACTAGTTTACATTAATTCGTATGAAGCATTGCATAGATTTTAAACTCTCACTAATATTCAAGGGATGTCTACTCCTCACACTAATATTCGAGAGATGTCTACTCCTCACACTTGGGTGGAGGGCAGCAGCCCTCACCATCAAGCTAAAAGCCTGATGGCTAAATCTTCTATCTTTTTATAAGCGGAAGGCCCATATCACTTTTTTTTTTTTTGAAATTGAAATTTCATTGACTAAAACTAGGGGTGGGCAAATTCGGTTTCGGGTTGGGTTTAGGTTGACTCGATCGGATTTCGGATTAATCGGGTTGGGAGAAACTCAACCCGAATTCAACTCGAACATGTAATCGAATCGGATCGGATCGGATATTTTATGTTTTTTAGTGTTTTTTTCCTTTGAAATTTTCGGATTGGATTGGGTTTGGCAAATTTAACCCGATTAGGTTAAAGTTTCATCCGAATCCGATCCGAAACCAAAATTTTCGAATCGGATCGGATAAATTCGGGTCGGGTCAAATGCTCACCCGTAACTAAAACTGTTACATACATTTATCCTTTTATACATAAATATAGATTTCACTTAGAGGTTCCTCTGTCTAATCTTTCTCGATAGAATTATATAGAACTAATTTATCTAGATGTTGTGCAGTTTCATTACAAGATTGTAGAGCAAAAAGCGTTTTAAATGAGCTGTCTGAAGAAGATACAAATTTTTAAATTTAAGAGATTAACCACTCTGTTCCACACCTACTTAAAATTTTACTACTAATAAGATTAACCACATTAAGAGAATCTGACTTAGTTATAACTAGATATAGCCCAATATCCTTCGCAAATTGAGTTCCTTTTTTCACAGCAGCAGTTTCCACAAACTCTACATTTCCCAAAAAAAAATAAATAAATAAAATCATCTTGCAAATAGAAGCTGCCAAAACTTCATCATCCGAATTGCTAATTAATACTCCAATACTAGCAAAACAATCCTTAAAATTGACAGCGGCTTCAACATTCACTTTTGTACCGTGATTGAGGAGGACTTTGCGAGCACAAGTGTAGATTATTAAGTTGAGTACTCTCATTGTTGCCACTTTGCTGAATACCCTCTAAACGAATTCACTACATTCTCGGCTTTAGCGACAATTTCTTGAGGCTCGCTGATAGCATCATTATGAATCATACGATTCCTGGCTAGCCAAATTGACAAACACAAAGACAAAACCATCCAATCCTCAAACTCAATTTTTTTTTTTTTTTTTTAACATAGATGCTATATGAACGGACAAGTTGGAATACTTCATTGGCATTGTACTCTTTACGCTGGAATATAATCCTATGCAGTATGCATTTTGTCAACCAATTTTGAAAGTGACATTTTTAGCAGTAAGAATAAATCATTGTAAATTTAACACGTTACAAGAATTACTAACGCAAAATTAAAATAAGATTAAGTTCAAATAATAAATTCATTGATATTGTCGTCACAATTTTGTTCCTTTTAAATGTGAACAATATATGAACTCTTATACTCACGATGCCTGTTAAACTAATTACTATCCACTCATTAAATAAGTTTAGCATTCAAAATTCTTACCCCATATATATATATATATATATATTAGTTATAATTTATTATTTTTCTATAATTTAAATTCAAACAACTTTACTTTATTTAGTTTTTTATTAGTTATATAACTGTTTAGGTTAAATATTTGTTTAATTCATATATATTCAGTTAATTACTTGCTTAATCTTTATATTTTTAAAAATACCTCAATAATACTCTTATTATTGAATATAGGACACTTTTGTCTTTATATTTCATTTGATTTTTACAATAGTACCCTTACTATAATTTTAAATAAATATTTGATAAATTTATAATAATGTTACTAATAATTATTTAAAAAATTAAATAATTTTAAAAATAAATAATAACAAAAGCATTTATATTTATATTTATTTTATTTTTACGATTAATTAAAGGAGCAAAAAAGTGTCAAAAAAATCCAAAGAAAAAGAGACAAGAAGAATCCCTTTTTCTTACACTTGAAGGAAAGCCATCAATAAAGTGGTGATATCATTTGGATGCCCAAAATTTTTTATTTTCTCAATTAAAGCCATATTTGTCCATCATAATAATTAAAATACCCTTATGACAACAATGTAACTTAAAAAACAATTGGTTTAAATGGATCATTTTGGATGTTTTCTATGAGTTTGGACCTATTTGATCTAGATCTTGTATTTTCATATTTTTAGCTAGTTTGAAATAAACAAAAATAAAGTTATAAATATTATTTTAATTTTTGTCTTACACACTTAATACTTCTATCACTTAAACAATTTCTCTTCGTACACCTCTGTATAAAAAGGTATTGAAGTCTTTTTGTTACATTTAGTGACCTATTTGATGCAAATATAAAACTTGTGCATGCACGATGTAGATAATAAATAAGTTTTAAGGGATCCGGATGCAATTAGCTCAATCACTAAACCCCCTTACATTTTAACACTTCGTACATTCCCCCCGTTCTTATTTTTTCTCCTCTTCACCGCCTTTAAGTTTAAACACATTACACGTATTCTCTCTCCATTATATAAATACCCAATCGCACTCGCTTCATAACATTTCCACATTCTCTCATCTCATGCACTGAAGAAACCTTTTGTACGAAAAGCAATGGCAGAAGAAGAAAAGCACTTAACGGACCTCTGCCAATTTCTATCGGACACCACAAACACAAATCTCTCCCCGCTCGATCTCATCCACCGTCTCCGCTCCGACGACTCCCTCCGCCTCGGCCTCAAACTCTTCCTCTCCATCCTCAAACACGCCGTCCGCCCGATCGAAAACGACGACGTACGGGATGAACAGGAATCCAGTTCCGATTCTATTAATGATAAGAAGCTAGGGTTTCAATCCTGGACCGCTGATCAGGTTCACGTTGTTACTTCCCTCGGTCAAGTGATCGCCTCCGCCTCTCGATCTCTTGCTGGTTAGTTGTTTACTTCATCGATTTAATAGTTATCTCTGTTCTCTCGTCTTTAAAGTTTTTAGCTGCCGTTTTAGTTGGAATAGGAATATATAAGCGTATTTATTAGTTCGCTGTTGCTTATTGATTGATTGTTAATCAATCAGTTATATCGTTTAGTTTAGTGTAGCTTAACCATCGGTTTTGGTTTTTCCAGTGTGGCTTCAAATGTGAAAGTGAAATCAGTAGTTCACTGTTATAGATTATTAATTAAATATACTTATTGACATTTCTCTTGAAATTTTGTTAAGGTTTGGCTTTTTTTTTTTTTTGCCCCCTGCTAAGGAGACAGAAAGATAAGGTGAAATGCTTTTCCTCTGTGATGAGTATCAAATTTACTTGACCAGAAGAACTTAAGTTTTATTTTCCCTGTTATAAATTGTTATTACTATTAATTCTCTTTCTCTTAAAAAAATAATGCTAAGAAATGATACTAGATTAGTATTAGTAATATTTATGTTTATTCATTTGTTGATTTAGCAACAACTTGTTTGCCTTTTGTTATTAACACCAAGATATGTAGCTTGAATTTCCTATGTAACTATGTGGTCATTATTGTATTTTGTTGCGATTGCATGAATAGTGGAGCAAGCGGGGCCTGTAATTGTTGCAGTCATGCAGCATTTGTTGGAGTTTGCAGTTTGTTATTTGGAAAAATCGGAGTTTAATAATGATGACTTCAGTGTACAGGTTTGTTGCTTTCAGGATTTTTCTCCCCTTTGTTTTGCTCTTAGAATGGGAAGTTGATGTGAACATTATCTTTGGTTGATGGGTATATTTTTGTTGAAGTGGTCTATGCTTTATTTATTTTTAAAATTTTAATGCTCACCAGTGACATATCGTAGAGTTCCTTATGCTTATATTTGTCATTGCAGTATAATCAACAAAAAGTTGAATCTTGGTGTTCGTTACGGCTGAAAATTTGTGTTAGTAAATCGTGTTAGGATGTTGTTGAGATAGGAGTGGTTGTGTATGTATATAAAAATCTCAACTTAAACATGAACATTCAGTTCACGTTCAAATAAACAAAACATAACAATCATCAAACATTTGGGACCTTACCATCTGTATAACTTGTTAAATAAGCTGGCTACCTTCGATTAGGTGGTCAATGGACGTAAAATTGATTCAACCTCTTCATACATGTTAGTAGCATTGGATACAAAAAGCTAGAAACCAGATAATAAGCATACATTTGATATATGACATTTATCCAAGCATAATGTTAACTTTAGATACACATTGATATCCTTATGGTTTGATGTTCGATTCCCCAATTTTGTCATTAGATGGAAGCATATTAGTAAGTTTGCTTTTTCAGCTTATGAAAGCATGTAGAGAGTAGCAATGCCCATGCTGATTAAATTTCTCGTAGCCAATTCTTTTGGCTGAATTGTGGCTTCACATTTAACCGAAAAAATTTGATTCGATTAACTGACTACGGGATGGAGATTCCTATTTTTTTCACAGCTATCTGTATTGTAGTCTTCAGCTTGATAATTTTAACATGATACCACTGGCTGTGTTTTGTGCTTATCTAAATTAAAAGTAGTGGAATTTAAATTCAATGATATTCTTTTGACTAGCTGGAACTCCTCCCATTTCTTAAATGTGTGGTGTGTGCTTGCATGCTCGCATGCAAGAAAGATAGAATCCATTATTTTCTATAGTTTGGTTGATAAGCTTTATGGGTTTGTTTGTTTCCTACTTCATTGTTCTTTATTCGTCTGCCAGGCCAATATGTTGTCATTCTTCCACCTCAATTTGTTCCTAATCTGAGTGGCCTAATATATTTATATTTTGATTTGCAGAATTATATGGGACAACTTTTGGAGATACTGTTGATTGGTGGTTCGGATAAAGTCATTGAACAATTGCAGCTTTACCCTGTAAATAGCCTTGTGCAGTTGCTGCCAATTGTTTCTACTAATTGCGATGAAATTGTATTGGATGATCAGATAAACTGCTGTCTTCAAGGTATTTTTTCTTTTCTTTTCTACTTTTTTATTTTTAAAGTCTTCAGTCTTATTGTGTTCTTTGATCTTTTAATTCATACAAATGCATGCATCTTATTCTCTCCCTTTTTTTTGGTCTCATTTTCTTTAAGGAGGTGTTAGTTGCTCAAGGGAAGAGAAACCATTGGATCGTCTTGTAATGACACTAGCTTCTGAATGCATGAAACCTGATAGACAGGTTTCTGCATCAAGTGGACCAACTTCCCATCTAGATATGAACAATCTGGTTTTTCTATCCCAGCATTGGGCAGTTTCCCATTTTGAATGCATTCGGCGTCTGATTTTACTCTGTAAAAAACTGACTGAGTTGCCGGATATGTTTGATGAGAAGATGGCAGGTACAAATTTGCGGAGGAGACTGTCTTTTAGCCTGAGGATTATAAAGTTACTTGGAAGTCTTGTGAAGGATATGCCTTATGTTAAATATGATGCCTTAATGTTGCAAGCAATTGCTTCATTTGCTGATTTATTGCCTAGCTTGTTTCGACCTTGCTTTGAATTTGCAAATAATCCCACTGCTGCTGAGGGCAGTTTTGAGAGCATCATACTGTTGCTGTTGGAAGAGTTTCTTCATATTGTACAAGTTATTTTCTGCGGCGGCAATGTTTTCCAGAATATTCGGGCATGCATAATTGCTTCCATATTGGATAACTTGGACTCTTCTATTTGGAAATACGACAACTCTTCTGCTAACTTGAAGGTCCCCTTAGCTTATTTCCCCCGAACTGTTCTGTACATGTTGAAAGTCATTCAGGACCTCAAGAGGCACGCATATCAGGCTCTTGATCTTAAGGATTTTGACAGAGAACATTCCAGTGATGGTGCTGACGCACTGATTGATTCCCCTTGGTGCCATGTACGTCTTGAGAAGGTCCCTTTGCTTAAGAAGTTCACAGTTGAGGAACTAGTGAAAATAATTTTCCCTTCATCAACAAAGTGGGTGGACAATCTGATGCATCTCTTGTTTTTTCTTCATTCTGAAGGCGTAAAACTAAAGCTAAAAGTTGAGAGATCACATACTAGTTCAAGAGCAAATTGCAGTTCAGAACCGGACAATACAGTTTGCCATGAAGATGAAGCACTTTTCGGGAACCTTTTTTCTGAGGGTAGCCGCTCTGTAGGATCTTCTGATGGGTATGATCAACCGGCAATTGCCGTTGCCTGTAGCTCCAGCAACTGCAATATGCCAATGCAAGCTGCTGTGGAACTGCTGAGCTTTCTTAAACTCTCTCTTTTCTCCCATGAATGGATTCCTTATGTTTTTGAGGATGGCTGCAAAAAGCTTAGTGGGAATCATATTGATATTTTGCTATCCTTACTCAAATGTCAGGGCTGTTGTACAGAAGACAAGACTTCTGTTAGCTTTACTGCTCCTCATGGAGAGATACATGAAATTTGCTTTGAATTGCTGCACAACCTCCTTACATGCCACGCTTTTTCTGATTCACTTGAAGCTCATCTAGTTGAGTGCATTCTAAATGTTGAAAGTGGTGTCTTTGTTTACAATGATCAGACTTTGACCTTGCTGGCGCATACTCTTTTCTGTCGGGTGGGCTCGGCTGGTCGTCACCTGAGAACCAGAATATACCAAAGATTTGTTGATTTCATTGTTGTGAAGGCAAAAGCTGTTTCTTCAAAATGTCCTAGCCTCAAGGAGCTCCTTGGGACACTTCCATCTGCACTTCACATGGAGATTCTTCTTATTGCATTCTACTTATCATCTGAAGAAGAAAAGGCAGTGCTGGCAAACTTAATATTTTCTTCACTTCGAGCATTTGATGTTCCACCAGAGGGTTTCTGTAGCACTCAATTGTCTTGCTGGGCACTGCCAGTTTCAAGGCTGATATTTCTACTTCGTCATATGATATTTTTCCCACATAACTGTCCATCATCATTACTTCTAGATATGCGATCAAAGTTGAGGGAAGCCCCAACATGTGTATCACATGTGCCTAGTAATGCCCATGATCATTTGTCCTCGTGGGCATCAATTGCTGTCAAGAGCGTAATGGGTTCATCTATTGAAGAAGAAGAGCTTGTAATAAGCAATCTAATCAATCAATTGATTGATACTGCGACCCTTCCGCCTTTGCTGTCTACAGATGAGCCAGCAATACAGTCATTGTGCTTGAATTGTGGAGACATGTGTGAGACCTTCTCAAGGATTTTGGGGCTATGGAAAGGGAGGAAAGCTGCAGCAGTGGAAGACCTTATTGTTGAAAGATACATTTTTGTACTTTGTTGGGATATTCCTACCATGGGCTTTACATTGGACCATCAACTTTCTTTATTGTGGGAATCTCATACTCTAGATGCATCTAACCTTGGGTGTTTCTTTCTCTTAAGCCATTTGGTTCCAGACCAGCTTAATATTGCTGCCAAGGGCCAGGGTTTTCCTGATGTTGTGGTTAGCGTGCTGCAGCATTTGCATGCTGCACACATTCCAGAGAACATTGATGAGCTAGGATGGGATTTTTTGAGAAATGGTTCATGGTTGTCTCTGGTACTCAGCCTATTAAATGTTGGTATCCAGAGATATTGCATGAAGAATAAAGTGCCTGGAGTGGGCTCATTGCAGACAGAAAATACATCTTGGGACACTGATTATATTATTGTGGCAGATGGCCTGATTTCCTTGTTAATTGAGACTGGCCAGGTTGCAGTGCTACTCAGGAGGTTATCAACATTGTTGAGCAGATATTTAAAGGCTTATCAGAAAGTTTTCCTTGCTACCTTTGATAATAGCCAGTGTGATGCCAATCAGTTTGCATCCCTGCTGCTGCTCAAACATTCTGGATTGGAGAAATGCCTGGAGGATGAGCTTCTTGAGAAGATTGGTATCAGTTCCAGCCAGCTGGAGTCTGTTTTTCACCTATTGCTGAAGGTTGATGAGTTTGTTGGTAAAAGGGCATTGGGAATCTTATCTAAGGTGTTTTGGGAATGCATGTTGCATGGTTTGCCATCTCATATTCGAACTCCTAGTGGAATTTTCCTTTCTTCTGTTCTCAGCATAAGAGCAATCATTTCTGCTCTAGATGGATTTCTTAGAATGGAAACTTTGCAAGTAAATATTTCCCTGGAGACTGAAGTACTCCATCAGATTCTTGATTCAGTTATGGTCATTAAGTTTGATAAGATCTTTGAAGGCCTTCATGAAAAATGTGCAGCTATTTATTGTAACTTGAGTGCTGGCTTGGAGCTGGCTGATTATTCTGAGTTGTTTCTAGTGAAAAACATGGAGGGGTTTCTAACAGACATCAGTTCCAGAGAAGTAAGTGACAGCAGTATTATTGAATGGGTAGTTGCAAAGACCATTGACACCATGGATGTCCTCAGGAAAGACCCTCAAAAGTCCCATATTTTCAAATTTTATCTTGGTGCAGAGGATGTGGCTCAACAGGTCAAGGAGCTCTATAGTTTACAACGTGGTGATGTGTTGGTTCTGATTGACTCACTGGACAGTTGTTACTCTGAATTAGTAAATCAAAAAGTTTTGAACTTCTTTGTCGATCTTTTATCTGGAGACCTCTGTGTTTTCCTCAAACAGAAGATACAGAAGAAATTCCTTGGTATGGATCTGCTTCCTTTGTCTGAGTGGTTGGAGAAGAGGCTTTTAGGTTGCAAGATGGAAGTGTCAGGTGGGGTCATCTGTGCAAAAGGAAATTCTGTCTCTCTGAGAGAGTCAACCATGAGTTTTCTCTTATCTCTTGTATCCTCACTTGAAGATTCACAATCAATGGAACTGCATAATCATTTGTTCGAAGCAGTGCTGATATCACTTGAAACGGCATTCACAAAATTTGATATTCATATTGCTAAATCCTATTTTCATTTTGTTGTTCAAATTTCAAGAGGGGAGAATTCAATGAAACTACTTTTGAAGAGGATTGTGATGCTGATGGATAGGTTAGGTGATGATGAACGTTTGCTTCCGGGGCTGAAGTTTCTCTTTGGTTTTCTCACAAATGTCTTGGGTGATTGTGGGTCCTTTAAGAGTATTCCAGAGAGGTCTTCTGGAAAGTCTCTGTCTAGTAATAGTCTCATTGCCGGTTCTGTGGCTCCGAGACCAGTAGGATCAAGGAAAAATTCTGAGACTCTTGTACTTTGTGAAAAACAAGAGGGAGGATCCTTGCCTCTTGAATGTGATGCAACTTCTGTAGATGAAGATGAGGATGACGGAACATCTGATGGTGAGATAGCTAGCATAGATAAGGACGAAGAAGATGATCCCAATAGTGAAAGAGCCCTTGCTTCTAAAGTTTGCACATTTACTTCTAGTGGCAGCAATTTTATGGAACAACACTGGTATTTTTGCTATACTTGTGATCTGACGGTATCAAAAGGCTGTTGTTCAGTGTGCTCAAAAGTTTGCCATCGTGGTCATCGTGTTGTTTATTCACGCTCAAGTCGGTTTTTTTGTGACTGTGGGGCAGGGGGTGTTAGGGGTAGCAGTTGTCAGTGCTTGAAGCCCCGGAAATATACTGGAAGTGACAGTGCTGCTTCTCGTGCTGCCAGTAACTTTCAGTCCTTTTTACCCTTCACAGAGGATGTGGATCAGCCGCCGGAAAGCGATTCAGATTTGGATGAGGATGCCAGTACAGATACAGATATTAGCTCACTCAGGTTATCCATTCCAAGAGAAATTCAAGATGGGATTCCAAAATTGCTGGAAGAACTTGATCTTGAAGGGTGGGTGCTTAAACTTTGTAGTTCATTGTTGCCTTCTATTACTAGCAGAAGAGAAGCTAATGTTTCAAAAGATAGGCAAATTATTCTGGGCAATGACAAGGTGCTTTCTTATGGAGTTGATCTTTTGCAATTGAAGAAGGCATATAAAAGTGGTTCACTGGACCTGAAGATAAAGGCTGATTATTCGAATGCTAGGGAACTTAAATCACATTTAGGCAGTGGCTCTCTTGTCAAATCCTTGCTTAGTGTCAGTAGTCGAGGCCGACTTGCTGTTGGAGAAGGTGACAAAGTTGCTATATTCGATATTGGGCAGTTAATAGGACAAGCCACAATTCAACCTGTGACAGCTGACAAGACCAATGTTAAGCCTCTCTCTAGGAACATTGTTCGCTTTGAAATTGTTCATCTTGCATTCAATTCACTTGTAGAGAACCACCTTGCTGTAGCAGGCTATGAAGATTGCCAGGTTCTCACTTTGAACCCTCGTGGTGAGGTGACTGACCGTCTTGCCATTGAACTTGCTCTGCAAGGTGCATACATCCGGCGGATAGATTGGGTTCCAGGATCTCCGGTTCAGTTAATGGTGGTTACTAACAAGTTTGTTAAGATATACGATCTCTCTCAGGACAATATCAGTCCCCTGCACTACTTCACATTGCCAGATGACATGATTGTGGATGCGACACTTGTTATAGCTTCTCGAGGAAAGATGTTCCTTATTGTTCTCTCTGAATGTGGAAGCTTATACAGATTAGAACTGTCTTTAGAAGGTATTGTAGGGGCCACTCCATTGAAGGAAATCATTCAGTTTCAAGACAGAGAAATCCATGCAAAGGGCTTGTCCTTGTACTTCTCGTCAACTTATAAATTGCTGTTCCTTTCCTTCCAAGATGGTACCACTTTGATTGGTCGGCTAAGTCCCAATGCAGCATCTCTATCTGAAATATCTTACGTATATGAGGAACAAGATGGCAAGCTACGTTCAGCTGGACTGCATCGGTGGAAAGAGTTGCTGGCTAGCAGTGGGCTATTTTTTTGCTTCTCTAGTTTGAAATCAAATGCTGCAGTCGCTGTGTCCTTGGGAACTAACGAGTTAATTGCACAGAACATGCGTCATGCAGTGGGCTCAACCTCACCTTTAGTTGGGGTAACTGCATACAAACCTTTATCTAAAGACAAGGTCCACTGTCTTGTTTTACATGATGATGGTAGCCTTCAAATATTCTCTCATGTTCCTCTCGGAGTTGATGCTGCTACAAGTGTGACTGCAGAGAAAGTTAAAAAATTGGGTTCTAATATTCTGAACAATAAAGCATATGCTGGGACAAAGCCAGAATTTCCCCTTGATTTCTTTGAGAAAACAGTTTGCATCACAGCTGATGTGAAACTAGGTGGCGATGCCATCAGGAATGGTGATTCTGAGGGAGCTAAGCAGAGTTTGGCATCTGAAGATGGCTACGTAGAAAGCCCAAGCCCTGCAGGATTTAAGGTATCTGTTGTTTTAGGTTTCATCATCTTATATTACATCCTTTTTGCTTAGTTCCAATTTTCTTCTGCATTCTGCATTTCATGTTTGGTTTTCATTGTTTTTCCGGCCATGGATGCCGATGCCGCTTAAGAACTTGCTAGCATGGATGACAGAGCTGCATTGGCCTTAATTATTCTTCTTCTTTTATGGCCTGCAAATAAATTATCTTTTACAATTTGTTATTGCACAGTTGATGTCTTGTAACAAATTAAAGCTGCTTCATTTTGTTTTGGGTGGAATTTATACTTGTGGTGGTTCTTTTTGGTTGCTGATAGCTGTTGCTCTCTGAGTGTTGATGTCTGGTGAGACACACAGCTGTAATTTCATGATGATCTACTAATCTCTACATTTTTCCTATGTTGGTGTTTGATTGTAGGGAAGGTGATCTGGTGCGAGTTTCTATTTTCAGGCATTGTGGTAGTACATGATTGTGGAATGTAGGCTTACCTAAGAAACTTAATGTTCTATTTAGGGACAAGAAGCATTTTGTTTTCATTCTTGACTAGCATCTGATGCTGAAATTTATTCTTATTATGATATTCCTAGTGGTGGAAAGTTAGTTGTTTAATACAGCTATCTTAACATGAATCTGATAAAGAGTGATATTTGCAAAATCAATCACAATGACATTGCATAATTGGCAAAATTCTAAGCTAGCATTTCTTTTATGTGTCCAATAATTATTTTATTGTATTCTTTGTTCAGAGCTTTTGGATTAATATTTGTGGTGTTTTTGCTTTGTCTCCATGCTCTTTTCCTGCTGCATAGCACTTTAGGGATGATCATTGGTTACCATGCTTTCTAAGATTCGTACAGATCTCGTTTCTGTATTAAACTTTCAATTGTGTTTCCTTTTTCTTTTTTTCAGATTTCTGTCTCCAATTCAAATCCAGATATTGTCATGGTTGGCTTTCGTGTCCACGTGGGTAATAGTTCAGCTAATCATATACCCTCAGAAATTACTCTTTTCCAGAGGACAATCAAATTAGATGAGGGTATGCGATCCTGGTATGATATACCATTCACGGTAGCTGAATCACTTCTTGCTGATGAAGAATTCACAATCTCTGTCGGACCGACCTTTAATGGCTCTGCTTTACCTAGAATAGACTCGCTTGAAGTATATGGTCGTGCTAAAGAAGAATTTGGCTGGAAGGAAAAAATGGATGCGGTGTTGGATATGGAAGCTCGTGTCCTTGGTTCTAATTCCTTGCTTGCAGGTTCTGGGAGAAAGTGCCGGTCAATGCAGTCCGCACCTATTCAGGAGCAGGTGGTAGCTGATGGCCTTAAGCTTCTCTCTAGGTTCTATCCGCTGTGCAGGTCACAAGAAGAGGAAGTGAAAGGAGTTCTGGGCAAGCTAAAGTGCAAGCAGTTTTTGGAAACAATATTTGAAAGTGACAGGGAACCCTTGATGCAGACAGCTGCTTGCCGTGTCTTGCAGGCTGTTTTCTCCAAAAAAGATACATATTACCAAGTACGTACTGATGGCTATGATTGTTTGTGATAGATTATTAATTTTTGTGCGTCTTTGATTGAAGATACGAAAGTTGCAGCATTCTTCATTAACAATGACTTTTCTTGTTTAGATTAAGGACACAATGCGCCTTCTTGGGGTGGTTAAATCAACATCTGTGCTTTCTTCAAGGCTGGGAGTCGGTGGTTCTACAGGAGGGTGGATTATTGAAGAGTTTACTGCTCAGATGCGTGCGGTATCAAAGATTGCATTGCACCGTCGATCTAATTTAGCTTCTTTTCTTGACACAAACGGTATTGTCAGAATCCCTTTATATGTGTGGCAGCTTGTGTGTGTGAAATAGATTTTCACTTTAAATAACCCAAACCCAAAGCCCACTCCACCTCTTTACCAACTGAAATGAGTGTCAAACGTGTTATTATGAATGTCTTAATACCAATTTACCTAGTGATTTAATCTGCATGGAACTGTGATGTGTTGCCTTGGCATCGTACTATGGGGCTCAAGTTTGTACTGCAACCCAGTTAATTATCATGAATTTTTTTAAATTAATTTTATTTTTCTAGGAAAAAAAATACGATACCTACAAGCTGTGGGCAAACCTTAAAATATGTTATCATATATGAACAGTTATCTTTTATAGAAGAATTCTTTTTGCTTGCTAACTGTTATTTTCACTCTTCTGTGTTGATGACAAGTGCTAAGCAATAGATATATGGCCTAACTTATCAACTGCTTCGTCTTTTAATATGTTAGCTATTCTAGGATGTTGTGTGGTTTTTTCCTTTCCTGTCAGGCTGTCACGCACAACAACCCCCCCCCTCCCCCCTTTGGGGAACCAAATTTTGTAGTTATTGTTGCTCGTATGAGAATTGAGAATTGTTGGCTAAACCAATTTTCAAAAGTTTGAAGCAACTTAATTTGTTGGTTTTCCAAAATTGATGGCCTTTCAAAGTGTTTTCTGATCTTTTCAGACGGTTGATCGTGGATCTTTTCTATTTGTTATTTTGATCAATGCAGGTCCTGAATTGATAGATGGGCTTATGCTAGTTCTATGGGGAATTTTGGACTTTGAGCAACCTGACACACAAACAATGAACAATATTGTTATTTCCTCTGTGGAGCTCATTTACAGTTATGCAGAATGTCTGTCTTTACATGGAAAAGATACAGCAGGGCATACAGTTGGACCTGCAGTTGAACTATTTAAGAAACTTCTGTTCTTCCCTAATGATGCAGTTCAAGCTTCTAGCAGGTTCTTTTTTGATTTCTTAATTTTTTTGGGCATTGTATGCTGGATTGCCTGATCTGTTTTAAATTTGGTGTTAACTTCGAGTTCCTTGATTCCCAGCTTGGCAATATCATCAAGATTGCTTCAGGTTCCGTTTCCAAAGCAAACTATGTTAGGGGCGGATGACATGGCAGATAATGCAGTGTCTACCTCTGTGCCTGCTGAGACACCTAGTAGAAATACACAAATTGTGATCGAAGAAGATTCTATTACCTCATCTGTTCAATATTGCTGTGATGGCTGTGCCACTGTTCCAATAATTAGGCGGAGATGGCATTGCACTATTTGTCCAGATTTTGATTTATGCGAGGCATGTTATGAAGTGCTAGATGCAGACAGGCTTCCCCCTCCTCATTCTAGAGATCATCCTATGACAGCAATCCCAATTGAAGTAGAATCTTTAGGAGGAGACGGCAACGAAATTCACTTCTCAGATGATGTAAGTGATTCAAGTATGGTGCCCATCACAGCTGATATCAGCGTGCAGAATTCTGCTCCTTCAATTCATGTCTTGGACCCTAATGAATCTGGAGAATTTTCTGCCTCCATGCCAGACCCTGTTTCCATTTCTGCCTCAAAACGGGCTGTGAATTCCTTGCTTCTCTCCGAACTTCTTGAACAGTTGAAAGGATG
The DNA here is from genome assembly GCA_025617385.1 of Murraya koenigii. NCBI lineage: Eukaryota > Viridiplantae > Streptophyta > Magnoliopsida > Sapindales > Rutaceae > Murraya > Murraya koenigii. The sequence continues at coordinate 24,108,907 of CM046819.1, forward strand.
GATGGAAACGACCTCGGGGGTTCGAGCTATCCCTGTTATGCAACTATTTTACAGATTATCATCTGCTGTGGGTGGCCCATTTATAGACAGCACAAAGCCTGACAGCTTGGATTTAGAGAAATTAATTAAGTGGTTTCTGGATGAAATGAATCTCAACAAACCGTTTGTAGCCAGAACTCGATCTTCTTTTGGAGAAGTTGCAATCCTTGTCTTTATGTTCTTCACCTTGATGCTCCGGAATTGGCACCAGCCTGGCAGCGATGGTTCACTTTCAAAACCAAGTGGGAACACAGATACTCGTGATAAAAGTAGCACGCTGATCTCGACTTCAGCTGCATCTCAGCCTTCCTTGGATGATCAAGTGAAGAATGACTTTGCATCACAGCTGCTTCGAGCATGCTGTTCTCTTAGAAATCAAGCTTTTGTTAATTATTTGATGGATATTCTGCAGCAATTAGTGCATGTCTTTAAGTCTCCTTCTGTTAATTTTGAAAGCGCACAAGATCTGAGTGCTGCGTCTGGATGTGGGGCTCTACTAACAGTCCGAAGAGATTTACCTGCGGGTAATTTCTCTCCTTTCTTTTCAGATTCATATGCAAAAGCTCATCGCATAGATATTTTTGTTGATTATCATAGGCTATTGTTGGAGAATGCTTTTCGACTGGTATACACTTTGGTTAGACCAGAAAAGCAAGAGAAGAATGGGGAGAAAGAGAAGGTCTACAAGACATCCTCTGCTAAGGATTTGAAGCTAGATGGATATCAGGATGTTCTGTGCAGTTACATCAATAATCCCAATACAACATTTGTAAGAAGGTATGCAAGGAGGCTTTTTCTGCATCTCTGTGGAAGTAAAACTCATTATTACAGTGTTCGAGACTCTTGGCAGTTCTCTACTGAGGTGAAAAAACTCTACAAACATGTAAATAAATCCGGTGGTTTCCAGAATCCTATCCCATATGAGAGAGGTGTTAAGATTGTGAAGTGTCTTTCTACAATGGCTGAAGTAGCTGCTGCACGGCCTCGAAACTGGCAGAAGTACTGCTTGAGGCATGGAGATGTTTTGCCCTTTCTAATGAAGGGAGTCTTTTATTTTGGTGAAGAGTCTGTCATCCAGACTCTTAAACTACTAAATTTGGCCTTCTATTCAGGAAAGGAAATGGGCCAATCTTCACAGAAGTCTGAAGTCGGGGATTCAGGAACAAGTTCTAACAAGTCTGGTTCACACATACTGGATTCAAAGAAGAAGAAGAAAGCTGAAGATGGAGAATCTGGTTCTGAGAAGTCCTATTTAGATATGGAGGGAGTCATAGATATCTTCACGGAAAATGGTGGTGATGTCCTGAGGCAATTTATTGTCTGCTTTTTACTTGAATGGAATTCAAGCTCTGTGCGTGGTGAGGCGAAGTTTGTTCTTAATGGAGCATGGCACCATGGAAAGCATGCATTCAAGGAAACCTTGTTAATGAATCTGCTGCAGAAAGTAAAGTGTCTGCCTATGTATGGTCAGAATATTGTTGAGTATACTGAACTTGTCACTTGGTTGCTGGGAAGGGTCCCTGAGAACAGTTCAAAGCAACTGAGCACCGAACTTGTGGACCATTGCTTGACCCCTGAAGTAATTAAGTGCTTCTTTGAGACACTTCATTCACAAAATGAGCTTATAGCTAATCACCCAAATTCCCGCATATACAATACTTTGAGTGGTCTGGTAGAATTTGATGGTTACTACCTTGAGAGTGAGCCTTGTGTTGCCTGCAGCTCTCCTGAGGTTCCATACAGCAGGATGAAGCTTGAAAGTCTGAAATCTGAAACAAAGTTTACCGATAACCGTATCATTGTGAAATGCACTGGGAGTTACACTATCCAGACTGTGACCATGAATGTTCATGATGCCCGCAAGTCCAAATCTGTGAAAGTTTTGAACCTCTACTACAACAATCGGCCTGTAGCAGACTTGTCAGAGTTGAAAAATAATTGGTCCTTGTGGAAGCGTGCAAAAAGTTGTCATCTTGCTTTTAATCAGACTGAGCTGAAAGTGGAGTTTCCTATTCCCATAACTGCTTGTAATTTTATGATTGAGCTGGATTCTTTCTATGAAAATCTTCAGGCTTTATCCCTTGAACCATTACAATGTCCCCGTTGCAGTCGACCCGTCACTGATAAGCATGGTATTTGTAGCAACTGCCATGAGAATGCATATCAATGCAGGCAATGCCGCAACATTAACTACGAGAATCTGGATTCTTTTCTGTGTAATGAGTGCGGGTATAGCAAATTTGGACGGTTTGAGTTCAATTTCATGGCAAAGCCTAGTTTTACTTTTGATAACATGGAGAATGATGAAGATATGAAGAAAGGGTTGGCTGCTATAGAATCAGAATCAGAAAATGCTCATAGGAGATATCAGCAGCTTTTGGGCTTCAAGAAGCCCCTTCTTAAGATTGTATCAAGCATTGGCGAAAATGAGTTGGATTCACAGCAGAAGGACTCTGTCCAGCAGATGATGGTCTCTTTGCCTGGACCTTCTTGTAAGATAAACCGTAAAATTGCACTTCTTGGCGTCTTATATGGTGAGAAGTGCAAAGCTGCTTTTGATTCTGTTAGCAAAAGTGTTCAGACATTGCAGGGACTTCGTTGGGTCCTGATGAATTATTTGCACCAGAAACAGTCAGATAATGCCATGGCTGCTTCAAGATTTGTGGTTTCCAGGTCGCCTAATAATTGCTATGGGTGTGCTACTACATTTGTGATACAGTGTCTGGAGATTTTGCAAGTTCTGGCAAAGCATCCCAGTTCTCGGAAACAACTTGTTGCAGCTGGCATTTTATCTGAGTTGTTTGAAAATAATATCCATCAAGGTCCAAAGTCAGCCCGTGTCCAAGCTAGGACAGTACTTTGTGCTTTCTCTGAGGGGGATATTAATGCAGTTACAGAGCTGAATGGATTAATACAGAAAAAAGTCATGTACTGTCTGGAACATCATCGCTCCATGGACATTGCTGTTGCCACTCGTGAGGATTTATTATTACTATCAGAAGTGTGTTCACTGGCTGATGAATTTTGGGAATCAAGATTACGAGTTGTCTTCCAACTGTTGTTCTCTTCCATTAAATTGGGTGCCAAACATCCTGCCATATCTGAGCATATTATACTTCCTTGTCTGAGAATAGTATCTCAGGCATGTACTCCTCCAAAGCCTGATACAGCAGATAAAGATCAAGCTACAGCAAAAACTGCTGCTGTTGTGCAGCTGAAGGATGAAAATAGTTCAAATACATCTGGATCTTTCAATGGTGCTGTTTCTGGTGTTAAATCTGTACCAGAAGAAAAAAATTGGGATGTCACTAATAAGACCCAAGATATTCAGTTGCTGAGTTATTCAGAGTGGGAGAAGGGAGCATCATATCTTGATTTTGTTAGAAGGCAATACAAAGTGTCTCAGGCAGTCAAAAGTGCTGGCCAGAGATCCCGGCCGCAGAAACATGATTACCTGGCTCTTAAATATTCACTTAAGTGGAAGCGGCGTGCTTGTAAGACAACTAGGGGTGACTTGTCAACATTTGAGTTAGGGTCATGGGTCACTGAACTTGTCCTGAGTGCTTGTTCTCAGTCTATCAGATCAGAAATGAGCATGCTGATTAGCTTACTCTGTGGCCAAAGTCCATCCAGACGATTTAGGTTGTTGAATTTACTGATGGGTTTGTTGCCGGCAACTCTTGCTGCTGGTGAAAGTGCTTCAGAATATTTTGAATTGCTCTTCAAGATGATTGATTCAGAAGATGCTCGTCTATTCTTGACAGTTCGGGGATCTCTGACAACAATTTGCAAGTTAATTACACAAGAAGTTGGTAACATTCAATCTCTTGAAACGAGTCTGCACATTGACATTTCACAGGGATTCATCCTTCACAAGCTTATAGAGCTCCTTGGAAAATTTTTAGAGGTCCCTAATATTAGATCCAGGTATCATCACAACTGTACTAGTTTTGTTTCATGTCAAGATGTTTACTTCTTGTTTCTTAGTAATTCACTTTGATGCCAGATTCATGCGAGACAATTTGCTATCTGAAATTCTTGAGGCTCTTATTGTCATTCGAGGTCTAATAGTTCAGAAGACAAAGTTGATTAGTGATTGCAATCGGCTTTTGAGAGATCTTCTAGACAGTCTTCTCCTTGAAAGCAGTGAAAATAAACGTCAGTTTATCCGGGCTTGTATCTGTGGTCTGCAAATCCATGGAGAGGAGAAAAAAGGACGAGCTTGTTTGGTATATTGCTCAACCACCTTCTTCTTTCTTAAATTTTGATAAATTAGTTTTCAATAAATTTTGCATAAGTTTCACTTTTTCCTTCTTGATCTCTTTGGGAAAAGAATTCTTGAGTGTACCGAAGGCACGGGTTAATTATACCTCCAAATTAGCTTGAGTAAAATTTAGTTTTGTATTCCAGGAAGGTTCCTGAAATTAAAAAATAAAATGCATAGAATTAAGGTTCTATTCATTTCCACCTTCTTCTTTCTTAAACTTTGATAAATTAGTTTTCAACAAATTTTGCATAAGTTTCACTTTTTCCTTCTTGATCTCTTTGGGGAAAGAATTCTTGAGTGTACCGAAGGCACGGGTTAATTATACCTCCAAATTAGCTAGAGTAAAATTTAGTTTTGTATTCCAGGAAGGTTCCTGAAATTAAAAAATAAAATGCATAGAATTAAGGTTCTATTCATTTCCGATGGCGCACTTATCTTTCAATTTAGTTCATGGGTGTTTGTGATTGTATCTTGTTGACAATTTCCTTACCGCTCCTCTTACTTTGCCTGCAGTTTATCTTAGAACAGCTATGTAATTTAATCTGCCCATCAAAACCAGAGTCGGTATACCTGTTGGTTCTAAACAAGGCCCACACACAAGAAGAGTTTATCAGGGGATCAATGACTAAGAATCCATATTCCAGTGCTGAGATTGGTCCGTTAATGCGTGATGTAAAAAATAAAATTTGCCATCAATTGGATTTGTTGGGCCTTCTTGAAGATGACTATGGCATGGAGTTGCTAGTCGCTGGTAATATTATTTCACTGGATTTAAGCATTGCTCAAGTTTATGAGCAAGTCTGGAAGAAGTCAAGTAGTCAGTCTTCAAGCGCCATCGCCAATTCTACCTTGTTATCCTCCAGTGCTGTGACATCAGCTAGAGATTGCCCACCAATGACAGTGACCTATCGGCTTCAGGTTTGTTTATACTGTTTGAAAATTTGCTATGAATTTAATGACAAACTGGAGTGTGCTTCACCTTTAGACTACTTTTTAATTTAAAAAAAAAAAAAATTTCTAACAGTTGATGTTAACTCATGTCATCATATTTTGTATAGTGGACACGTGTGTCTTTCGTACTTATAATTTGCGCTTTTCATTGTTGGTTATCAGTTTTTGTTGCTTGTGCAGTGATGCACCATTTATAAACTTTTGACCAGAAGATATGCACTGTTTACTTGTATATTCATTCATTCATTTTTTTTTTTTGTAAAACTGGCAGGGTTTAGATGGTGAAGCTACTGAGCCCATGATCAAAGAATTGGAGGAAGATAGAGAGGAATCACAAGATCCGGAGCTGGAATTTGCCATAGCAGGTGCAGTTAGGGAATATGGTGGACTGGAAATTTTATTGGGCATGATCCAGGTGTGTAACTTATTCGTAAAAGAAATCCTGGAATTTGAAAGAAATTTTTATTTTATTCTGACTTGAATGTCGAGGCTACAGTCTTTTATGTTTTGCATGGGTATGTAGTGCGGCTATTCTGCACTCAGATAACTATTAACTTTTTTTGCTCTTTTAGCCATCAGATACAGGCTTTAATGCATTTTTAGGTTTGTAGCAAATAGATGATTAATACTTCGCTTCACAACCATCGTGGGGGTTTCTCTGATCTGTTATTGAATTGTCTGACTTCCGATTTGATGTTCAGCATTTGCGAGATGATTTGAAGTCCAACCAAGAGCAGTGGGTTGCTGTTCTTAATCTTCTTATGCACTGCTGCAAGATAAGAGAAAATAGGCGGGCCTTGTTAAGACTAGGAGCTTTGGGTCTGCTTCTTGAAACTGCAAGGCGTGCCTTTGCTGTGGATGCTATGGAGCCAGCTGAAGGCATTCTTTTGATTGTTGAAAGTCTGACTCTGGAAGCAAATGAAAGCGATAGTATTAACATCTCTCAGAATGTTCTTACAGTGACTAGTGAGGAAAGTGGCACAGGCGAACAGGCCAAGAAAATAGTTCTTATGTTCCTGGAAAGATTGTGTCATCCATCTGACCTTAAATCAAACAAACAGCAGAGAAACACTGAGATGGTTGCAAGAATTTTGCCTTATTTGACATATGGTGAGCCTGCTGCAATGGAAGCACTAATTCAGCACTTTAACCCTTACCTGCAAGACTGGGGTGAATTTGACCAGTTGCAGAAACTACATGAAGACAACCCAAAAGATGAGAACATTGCTCAGCAAGCAGCTAAGCAGATGTTTACGGTTGAAAATTTTGTCAGAGTTTCAGAGTCACTGAAGACAAGTTCGTGTGGGGAGAGATTGAAGGATATTATTTTAGAGAAGGGTATAACAGGTGTTGCTGTTAGGCATTTGAGAGAGAGTTTTGCAGTTGCAGGGCAGGCTGGCTACAGATCCAGTGCAGAATGGTCACTGGGTTTAAAACTCCCATCTATCCCACATATATTGTCTATGCTGAGGGGCCTGTCGATGGGGCACTTGGCCACTCAGAGATGTATTGATGAGGGAGGCATCTTGCCTCTGCTTCATGCTCTTGAAGGAGTCCCAGGAGAGAATGAGATTGGCGCTCGGGCTGAAAACTTATTAGACACCCTATCCAATAAAGAGGGAAAAGGAGATGGATTTTTGGAGGAAAAGGTATGTATGTTGCGACATGCCACTAGGGATGAAATGAGGCGGCGTGCTCTAAGGAAGAGGGAGGAGTTACTTCAGGTACTATTCTGTCTAGAAACTACTTGCTGCAATCGTATAGCTGGATCTATGCATGGTTATATTCACGTGTAAGAAAACATGGAAGTAATCAAATTTTAATTTTTTTGAAATTCTGCAGTCGTCCAACTCTTAGTTTTAAGTTCTTTTCAGCATTCATTTTAACTTCTTTAGAGTTTTGCTTGTACTTTTTCCTTTTCAATACACTGGGCTGTAATTTTGTTCTCTTTGGATTTCCTGATCAATGAGGAGCTACTAGTGGTGCACACATACTTAAATGTTGTTTGTCCCTTCATCCCTCCCTCGTAAATTTTCTGCTTTAATGCTTTCGTTAGTCTAGAAACTCTTGATTATCTTGAAGCTAAAAATAGCTTCTAGGTAGACGGGAACATAGGGAGATAATAGTAGTATGATATATTTGTTAATTATGTACCTATACCTGATATGCATTTTTCCACCTGAAATAGGGACTTGGAATGAGACGAGAATTAGCTTCAGATGGTGGTGAGCGAATTGTGGTTGGTCAGCCAATTTTGGAAGGTTTAGAAGATGTAGAGGAGGAGGATGGATTGGCATGCATGGTGTGCCGAGAGGGCTACAGTTTGAGGCCTACTGATTTGCTTGGTGTTTACTCTTACAGCAAGCGGGTGAACTTGGGTGGTGCTACTTCAGGAAGTGCTCGTGGAGAGTGTGTATACACTACTGTCAGTTATTTCAATATCATTCACTTCCAATGCCACCAGGAAGCCAAAAGAGCAGATGCTGCTCTGAGGAATCCAAAGAAAGAATGGGAGGGAGCTACTCTCCGGAACAACGGATCTCTTTGCAATTCGTTATTCCCTGTGAGAGGTCCATTTGTTCCACTAGCACAGTATGTCCGCTGTGTTGATCAGTACTGGGATAACCTCAATGCTCTTGGCCGTGCTGATGGGAGCCGGCTCCGGCTGTTGACTTATGACATTGTTCTGGTACAAAATCATTGGCATATGTGTCTTACCTTTTCACTCAGAATTATGATTGAAGTTTGGTGTTGAATCATTTTTAAGCTTTATGTTTCTAATTATCCATGTAATTTTCTGATGCAGATGCTTGCTCGATTTGCAACTGGGGCATCATTCAGCACAGAGTGTAGAGGTGGTGGCAGAGAAGGCAACTCTAAGTTTCTGCCTTTCATGATACAAATGGCTCGCCATCTTCTCGAACATGGAATCCCCTCCCAACGCCATAGTTTGGCCAAGGCTGTATCGACATATATAACCTCTTCCATGGTAGATTCTAGACCTTCCACCCCTGGAGCACCTTCTGCAGGAACAGAAGAAACTGTACAATTTATGATGGTGAACTCACTTCTATCGGAGTCCTATGAATCCTGGTTGCAACACCGTCGTGCCTTCTTGCAACGAGGAATATACCACACATACATGCAGCACACTCATGGTCGGTCAATGGCTCGGTTATCATCTAGTTCAACAAGTGCAGTCAAGTTAGAATCAGGAAGTACGAGCAGAAGCCCTAACGCAGAGTTGGGTGGTGCTGATGAGCTACTGTCAATTGTTCGACCAATTCTTGTCTACACAGGCTTGATTGAGCAGATGCAGCGATTCTTCAAGGTGAAAAAATCAGCAAATGCAGCACCTGTAAAAGCAGAAGGAACCTCTGAAGGGTCAGAAGGGGACGATGAGAGTGGAAGCTTGGAAGGTTGGGAGGTTGTGATGAAAGAGCGGCTGTTGAATGTGAAGGAAATGGTGGGATTCTCCAAGGAGTTGCTTTCATGGCATGATGAAATGGATTCAGCAACTGATTTGCAAGAGGCATTTGACATCATTGGTGTTCTAGCCGATGTACTGTCTGGCGGGATTTCACGTTGTGAGGACTTTGTCAATGCTGCAATTGATGCTGGGAAAAGCTGAGGAATTGGGCAAAATCAGGAGAATGTATGTGTTGTATTTTACAGTTTTTTTGTAGCTTTCCCTGCGTAACTGAGTAATGTAATTTTGGTCCTTTCACATTGAACGCACATTTGCTCCTTGTTGGTAATAAAAAATTTCTTCCGGGAAGATTTTGTGTTATAACATATGTGTAAATTTTGGCAATTTTTTTTTTTTTTCGAAGTCAAATGATAATGTAAAACCTTTGCTGGGGATGTTACAATCGTGTTATATTTTCTTAAGTTTTTTTTTTTTCCACAAAATACAAACTTTACCAGGGAACGCTACTCGGATGCTCACTATTTCTGGCAACAGGGAACATATAGCGGATTGAAAACAAGATTACTTTCATATAAACACCGTACAACATGAAATTCAAACAAAAATGTTCCTAAAACAGATCTTAAGGGGTCTTCAGTTCATTGCATCATAATCATCCACCTTATCATTGTATTCCAAGACCTTTCTCTTTATCTTGGATGTATCTACCCATGTAATAAAGTCTTCCATGTTTCTGGTCACAAGGAATGCAGGGTCTGTAACTGTCTCTGGGCCAACTCGAATGTGTCCCTGTTGAATATAGGTCACAGCTTCTTTCAGGTGCTCAGCAAACTTCAACCGCACCAAAATGGTGGCAAGCCTGCGTCTGCAACCAAAAGACATGCACACTCACAAGGGAAGAAAAAAAAAAAAAGAATATTGTAGGAAATAAGACATTTGCTTTCATCATATTTGACTATCAGTCAAAAAAAATCAATTCCAATTCACACAATGCTTCTAATTCTACCTTGAGAAGCATATGTTTACCTACAAAAGGACGAAACTGATAGATGATCACACAAAGCCAAGCTTTTCCTGCTTGGTATTACACCCATGTTGTATCTGTCATCAATAAAGGGAACCAAAATGTCAAAATTTTATTGGAAGACGCCATTATCATAATGTTAGCCAAGCCAACAACTGAGCTGGTGAAGTTAAAAACAAGGATAATTACTCACAGCTTCTCCAGAAGCATATCAGTCATTTCAATACGAAAAGGGTCTCTTGGATCCATCTGCTTCAATATATTAACCAGCTTCTGCACCATCCCGCACAATCTTGAATACCTTTTTTTTTTTTTTTGGGTTTTAATTCACCAAAAATCACCATAAAATCAGAAAAATGAAAAAAACCCAAAAATCCAGACCCAGTTCAGGAATTAACCTATATATATATATATATATATATATATATATAAAGAAATTAACGAACTTACTTCTTGTAATCGTCTCGGCCGGTGACGTGGTAGCGCTGCATGATCATGGGTTCCCTGTGGCCACCTTCTCTTTTCCATTCTAAAAAATTTACTTTTTTTAACAACTTCTTCTCATGGAACTTTAGCTTCCTCATTATGATTCTTTACTTTAGTTTACGATGCTCGATGGAGGGGAGACCTAAACCCTAGAAGCAGAATGAGTATGACACCCCAACATACAACTACAAACTAGAAGAATATAAACGGGCCGGGCTTAATTATGCTTTGAACATATAGATCCAGCCCAAATAAAATGTTATGGCTGGCCAATTATTATTAATATTTTTTAAATCTTGCCATAAGGTTGATATTTGGTATTTAGATATAGAAAATGGTATTCATACCGAGTTAAATCACGACCCAGTTAAAATGCAACGTTTTCGCTTAATTAATATTAAATTAAAAAATTAAAAGTATTTATACTTTAAAAATTTATTATAAAAAATTGTTGTTAAAGATAATTTAATACGAGGTAATATTGCGTAATTATTTTATAGAATACTTAATTTTTATTTTCAACATCTTAATTAATACTTAAATTTTTTTTAATATAAAGTATGTATAATATTTTTTATTTTTAAAAAAACATAAATACAATAAAATTTACCTTTTTCCTTTTTTTTTCAAGAGTATAAAATAATAAAATATTTCAAATTATTTTTGGAGTGCAATTATCCCAATCAAAATATGTTCATTATTCGACAAAACTCAGTGACAGTGACAAAGGCACAAAGCACGCCACCAAAATCGACACACAACAGCCATCACGCACCAGCCCCGAGCCCACAACCACAACGACCATGCCGCCACAGCCACAGCCACCCACAAAGCGTCACCCCAAAATCAACCATAGGAACTGCTGGGGACTTCACAGGACATCCACAATGCACAAAACGGCACCCCAAAATCAACTGGACAGCTGGGCACAGACTCTTTGACAAACGGGCCGGAAGTACGGGTTAAGGTGTCACAGTGGCTTGGCTATGGCTGTTGTGCGGCAATGTGGTGGCTTTTGATCGTGGAGTTCAGTTCGAGTTACGTGGCTGCTATTGATCTTGATTCAACGTTTGTGATTAAGGAAAATTAGTTTTTGTTTAAGTGAAAAAAAGAGAGAGAGAGAGAGAGTAATGGACCCAAAACTGTGTCGTATGGTTTTTAATTTCAAAATCAAAACTCTAAAAAAATTAGTATGATAATTTTTAAATAAAATTATAACTATAAAAAATTAATGTATTAGATTTTAAAATTTATTTATTTTATTAATTTTGAGATACTTTTATGATTATAATTATTTTATTTTTTAAAATTCTATAGAATAAAAGTCTTTTAACTTATTTAAGAGTAAAATAGTCGTATTTAATGTTAAAGTATTTGATTAATATAAGTTTATAACATATCAAAATTTTTTAATAGTTAAATGTACATATGATAAAAGAAATATCATATATAAATAATTTCTCAATAATAATAAATTAGACTATTCAAGATGTAGAAAAATCTCTAAAGAATTTCGTATTAATCTAATAAGTTCTTGATTTTTTTAATTTCTCAGAAATATTTTCGTCAAATTTACGATTTTTAAGAGGATAAAAAAAAAGAAAGAATAAAATCAACTAATAATATTTAAAAATAGACATTGTATATTTGGTATTGATAAATAATAATACAAAAAAAAAATTGTAATAACCAGTTTAGATGCTTGTGTCTGAATTTTGGATACCAAAAGATCAGGTAGCACATGATTCATTAGATTTGATAGTCCCACCATATATTACGGAAAGATCCATAAACAAGAAGAGCTAGTGAGCTACACATACCAAACTCTTTTTAAGTTAAGCTGTGAAAAATCATAACTAGTGAGTTGATTTTGTTGTTGAAGGCAAAATTTGTCGGCTTATTAATGAACGAACAAACTACGCCTTGGTTACTGTGTGTGAAATTAATTATACTTATACCCCATTGAAATTCAATATTGATTAAAGGCGAGGCGACAGCTATGAGTATAATGAAGCTTCTCTATCAACAGAATTTTGCCACCTTGTGAACGTTGCATGAAAAGAAAACAAATAAATTAACAGAAGTGCCCATGTGAAGTGAGCGAGGAGGAGGACTCAGACTCACTGAGGAGTTAATAACCCATCAAAGACAAAGTTCTGCAACATTTCCATCTCCTATCCCCACCACTTTACCACCGTTACCATCAATAGCTAACCCCACTTCACAAAAATCATAAGAAGATGAGGCATGAGGCATCAACACATGCCTCCTGCCATTCACCAGTCACCAGTGCTTCAAACTTTTAACCCGTTTTAGGAATTTTTTTGCTTTCTTTTGCTGCGCAGTGAAGGTAACCTGTAGTAGTTTCATGATACGGCATTATTGTTGTGCCCAATCCAAAAGTGTGCCTCACCATCATGAGATGAGGACCTTAGTTGAGCTTGAGTTTACTAATCTTTATCACATTTTTTCTTTTCGTTGCTTTTATTTTTAATATTACATTAATTAGTAATAATTTATCATGAATTTTTTAAAATATTTAGAAGAAAAATATTATATCACTCTATTTTTACACAAAGACTTAAACTATTATTATTATTATTATTATTAAGTGACAACCACCCATAACACGTCAAAAAAAAAAAACTTAAAACCTATCTATAAATAATTTTAATTAAGTTTTTGTTTTTCTTTTTAAGGCTAAACACTTAAAGTGGTATTTTTGATAGAAACCAAACCATTAATATAATTTTCATTCCGCGGATGTGACCTTAAAATGGTTCTACTGCCGTGAATACATTACATTAAATAAGTATAGTATATTCTCAAGAATTTCATTTCTCAGAATAAATTTGTTATGGGTAAGTGAAGTTTTTTAATGTGATTGAATTTTTCTGAGCACGATCCAGAAGCGCTTCTAATCGATAAGGCTAAGAAGCACTTTAATGTGTGACGGTTCTCAACCAAATATAAAAAAAATTTGTTCCCCCTTCTTTTTGTTTTTTTCCCAATTGCAGCCAAAAAGCTGAAAACAGAAACATGTTGCCAATCACGAAAGCCTTTCTATTTAATGCCATTTAGTTTGTGATTATACTTCATGTAACCGACAAGCTTTTTCACAGGATCCAAACAACTTTCCTTTCTTTATAATTTCAATAACAATTTAAAAAATCACAAATAAATTTGCCACACTTGCAAAACTCCCAAAACAATATCCTCATCTTATCTATCACAACTTTTTTTTTTTTTTTAAAAGGAGAGTGGCAGTTCTCAAAGAGCTTTTTACCTCTTCCTACCCCCAAGACTCGAACCCGGTCACTACTGAATCTAGAACCGACTACAGCGCTAATCCGACTACTACCTGGGCTTATCTATCACAACTTGCATGCTTGCTTTGAACTAAAAAATAAACGTTAATCACTCCATTATTTGGCCTTTTTTCAATGGATTGAAGCAAAACTTTTACTGAAAACTAAGTGTGTCAATAATCTTTCTAAACAAGTTTATTGATAAATAGGAATGAATATGTATTAATAATTCCTTACCCCCTAAATGTAGGTTTAGAATTTACTTATATTTTGCCTTTTACTTTTTAATTTCCTTATAATTCCAGGATTAGCTATGAATCTGCTTGTTGCTCAATCTCTTTGACAGATTTTCATATTATTTTTTCGATTCGTTCTCTTTGAAATTATTTTATTGTTACTCACATAAATTCGCTTGTAAGGAACTAGCTAGTTTTTACCCAAGTGAGTACATTTTTTCTCTATTTCTTATTTATGTTTTAATGGTCAATTCGGTCGATGTATTTGAATTTTTTAGTAATAAGTCTTATATAATATATTTTTAAATTTTTTTTTGAAGTTTCAGATAGAAAAACTTTATTATAAATAAAGTCATACCAAAAATAAAAAGGTAATTTTATTTAAAAGTAACATTTTCCTTTTTTTTATAAAAGAATTTACATGACTGACCACCCTTTATTGTACCTATAATTTTTTTTTTTCATTTTGAGAAGATTCTATTATTATTAGTAATTGAAAATGAAGGTGTCAATTATATATATCAACATACATGCATGCAATCCAATATCTCAATATGAATCAAGCAAATGTATGTCACCAGCAGACATGACTAAACAAAAGATTAAGACGTTGTATCCAGTATCCGTCCAGTTACGATAAAGTATCAATTAAAACGATAATAATATCTAGAAAAAAAAAAACCATCAAACTTTAATTTAAGGGTGCATGTACATTACTCATATATCAAATTCAGTTGGGTGTTAATTCATTAATTTTTGGGATTTGGGAAGGTCCCTTGTCCATATAATATTGGTATATGTTTTAATTATATGTTCTTTACAAACAAAGACATCATAACTACATCAAATAAATCTCTAAATTTGACATAAAAAAGAAAGGTATTAGATGAAATATATTTTCATGTTCATGAGCAAATTTGCCAAAGCAAAACTGTCGGTGGAACCTATAATTAATATGCTACATGCATGTAGAATTGGTTATTATTATTATTGGGATCAATGAATTTGTGGTTTGCATGATATGAAAATTTAATATCTAATAAAGTTATTTTACATTGGAGGTAATAAATGTCATACACATAAAAAAATCATCATAGTACAAAAAATATTTTTAATTTATGACGAGTCATTCTATTTTTCTCAGTCCATGCATGTTGTTAATACCATATTCCATACTTCAATGAATTATTTATTATAATATTACAAAACCCAAAAAAAAACTATATAATATTTTTATGAGTAATGTTACATGTCTAAAATTTTTTATCTAAAATAATTATTCTAAATAATATGGTATTCATCAATTAATTGGTAAGATAATATAATTAATTTACTTTAATTTCATCAATTAATTGGTAAGATAATATAATTAATTTACTTTAATTTTATCAATTAATTGATGAATGCCACGTCATATAAAATAGTTATTTAAAATAAAAAATTTAAGATGTGTAGTATTATTATTTTTTTATATAACATATCCTTCAAAACCATTATAATTATGGTATCAATTAATGAAGTGTATATGTTGGTATAACAAAATGATTTGACCATTGGCTGCCAAATAGCATTTTACTTTGAAAGACTTTACATTTCACCCAACTTGCTATTTTTACATAAATAATATACAATGTTCACTCTTTAAGTTATATAATTAGAAATTGTTATATAAAAAAAAAAGGCTGTGAATATGGTACATTTGTGCATTGTACTTCATAGTTTGGGTAATGAATTATAAATATAAAATTAACATCAATTTTTATAAGATTTACTTTATTCTCGCCTAAAAAAAAAAAAAAAACAATCTATCTTTCAAAATCACTACCTACTATAATGAGTCATTCCTCATTAAGTACAATAATTTCTCAAAATTTCAAAAAGATCTGATGACGGAAAGACAGAAGAGGATAAGCAGTTGTAAACAGGGCATGCCACAGGGACTCAATGTGGTGGTGAATAGTGACAATATTTTTTAACCTTTTTACGTAGCAAAATTTAAGCCAAAACTCATTCTCTATGGTAAATGCAACACTTGCGCCTTAATTAGCGGCTTTGTTTAATGTTATTGTTTCACTTCACTTCACATTCAATTGCTGTTATTATGTACGTATGTGTAATAACAGCAACGTCAATATATAGCTAGCCTCAATAATCAAAACCAAAAAAAACTCCTCTCTCTCTCTCTCTCCCCCCTCCCCCCTCCCCCCTCTTCTCTTTCACTGAATTCTCCGTCAACCTCCTCGCCGGGATCTGATCGGAAAACACCACCGGAATATCAAGAAACCACACCCCACTTCCCCATTCTTCAGTGGAACAACTTAATGCATGGGGTTTGCTATGAAGCTGAGCCTCTGATATTGTTTTTTAATGCAGAAGTTTTATGATTATCGAGGGAGTTTTAGTGTTCCAAAGTGTAGTTTATTATGTTGATTAAGTTTCTTGGAGCATCATCAGCAGTAGCTTGTCTTGTGCTGAAGGAGATAGCATTTTTTTTTTCACTTCACCAAATTCAACACTCAATATTGTTTAATGATTCTTGATGATTGATACTGAATCTTGAATGAACCGAATTGGAGGGAATGGCGATTATGTGTTATGCGTGATGTGTTACAATGTGCAGAGTAGAGAGGGCTAGTGAGAACAACACCAATAATAAGTGTGAATTACAAGAGTACTTGATGACGATGGGATTAAAGTTTAATAATAGTAAGCTGATGAAGCATTCATCAATGGCGGTTTCGCAGTCTCGGGTTAAGCTCTGGATGATTAGGGCAATCACAAGTATTTTGCTATGGACTTGTGTTGTTCAGTTGATGGCATTAGGAGAGATGTGGGGGCCAAGACTGTTGAAAGGCTGGCCTTCTTGTTTTAGTCATAATTCTGATTTGTCTTTGGCTGCTCAATTTTCTCCTCTTCCTGCTAAAATTGTTCTTCCACCAAAGAGTAAGTTCAATATTCTGCTTCTTTCTATTCTTTTCCTGGAAAATTAAGTTTCAGTCACAATTTGTATGTTCTGATTCTGGGAACTTTTGTTTGTTCTACAGGAGTCTATAAGAACAATGGTTATTTGATGGTTTCTTGTAATGGAGGACTCAATCAAATGAGAGCTGCAGTGAGTTTGATTTATAGCTTTTATCATAATCTGATAACATGGCAATTAATTCTGTGTCCATTTGTTTAGTTTGCCTTCTGAATTTTTTATTTTCGCAGATATGTGACATGGTGGCTATTGCTAGATACTTGAATGTAACTCTTATTGTGCCAGAGTTGGACAAAAGTTCATTCTGGAATGATCCAAGGTATGTTAATTTTTGAGTAATTTTTATATTGTTAACTACTCTCAATTCCAATTCAAGACAGCTCTTCGTTTTCTCTGATTGATTCTCTCTATATATGAACAGCGAGTTCAAAGACATATTTGATGTTGATCATTTCATTGCTTCCTTGAGAGACGAGGTTCGAATATTGAAAGAATTGCCACCAAGGCTTAAAATCAGAGTTGAATTTGGAATGTTCTATTCATTGCCACCCATCAGTTGGTCAGATATTTCCTATTACCATAATCAGGTCAGTTCCATGGGGATAGGTAATAAAAATGGAATTTTGCCTTTTGCTCATATGTTTGCTGATGCAAATCTAACTTGGTGAAGTATTTTGATTCTGCTGACAGATTCTTCCCCTACTGCAAAAACACAAAGTTGTACATTTAAACAAAACTGATGCTAGACTTGCTAATAATGGACTGCCCCTTGAGATTCAGAAGTTGCGTTGCCGTGTAAATTTCAATGCATTAAAATTTACTTCTCAGATTGAAGAATTAGGCAGAAGGGTTGTGAAGATTTTGAGGGAAAAAGGCCCTTTTCTGGTTCTTCATCTCAGATATGAAATGGACATGCTGGCTTTTTCGGGCTGCACTCATGGTTGTAACATCGAGGAGGTGGAGGAATTAACCCAAATGAGGTAAGTAACCACTTTGGATACAATTTTATTCTCTCTTTATGTTTATCAAGCTTCTATTGACTGTCGCGTTAACATGTTGTTAAGATATGCATATCCATGGTGGAAGGAAAAGGTTATAAACTCGGATATGAAAAGAAAAGAAGGTTTATGCCCTTTGACACCTGAGGAAACTGCTCTAGTTTTAACTGCAATGGGCATTGATCGCAATGTCCAAATTTACATAGCTGCAGGAGAAATCTATGGTGGCCAAAGAAGAATGGCAGCTTTGGCAGAGGCTTTTCCAAATTTGGTGAGGAAAAGAAAAATGCTCAATCGACTTCAAATTTACATCAGCATACATCCCTTGATTAAACTTTCACATGGTCTTATGCAACAGGTGAGAAAAGAGACTCTGCTAAAATCAGATTTGAAGTTTTTTCAAAACCATTCTTCTCAAATGGCAGCATTAGATTACCTTGTATCTCTTGAAAGTGATATATTTGTTCCTACATATGATGGTAACATGGCTAAAGTTGTTGAAGGCCATAGAAGGTAAATTAAATTATTGTGCTTTGTGTTGAGTTGTGTTAGTACAAATTAATGGGACATTAATTAATCAAGTCTTGGTTTTTTGTGTTCTGTTCCGAAAATTTTTTTTCAGATTCTTAGGCTTCAAGAAAACGATTTTGTTGAACAGAAGGCTACTGGTTGGTCTAATAGATCAATACAACAATGGATCATTGAGCTGGGATGAGTTCTCTCCTATTGTGAAGGAAGTTCATGCTGATTTGATGGGGAACCCGAAAGCACGAGTTGTGATACCTGACAAACCGAAAGAAGAAGATTATTTCTATGCCAATCCGCATGAATGCTTGCAACTGTTAGATGAACCATTGAGAAACACATGATTTTTAGTCATGCCAATCAGATGTTTAACCCCATTTATAAGTGCACCCCTACGTATTTATCAAAGAAAGTGGCCTACTTCAGTTCTTGAAAATTAAGTTACGACAGAGCTTTAGGCCTTATCGTGGACATTCATGAGAAGTCTTGCAGGAAAAATATGGTAATCTTTTACATCTGGAGCAATCAAATCCATATATATACAATCTGAGGCGGGCAAGTGACAGATCAAAACTAGATTGTTGCAAAAGCATCAAATGTATACCAAAAATAATAAACGTTCAACTAATTTTCTCCGCATTGTCTCTCTCGATTTAAATCTGAGAAATGATAAACTATTTATCATATTCAGTGGCATGTGATAGTAAGGAAAGAAAGATATTTCGGCAACCTTCTGGCAATAAATAAATTTTGTTACCATAATTCGAAGGTAAATAGCTGTAAGTAATAATGGAGGCAGAAGCCTTAGTAGTAGCATTCCATGTGCTAACATAAATAAATAAGAAGCGAAGAAATGAGAGATCTTTTGCTCTGTCATGGACTAATGGTCTTCTTGAGCCAGCTGGTTTGTACTAGCACATCCCACGTAGTTAGGAGTCTGAACCATATCCTAATTATTCAATTGGTTAAATATACCAATACTTGCACCATTCTTCCATAATTGTTTTCTTTTTTAAAAAATAACTATAATACGATTTCTAAAATGATTGCCCATTATGCACTCGATGGCAAGTAAGAACATTTATTTCCATTCATGATTCAAAATCCCAAGAAAGTGTCTTGAAGCATCTCCTTCAAAGAAACTTGAAATTGGGTTTGATGGAGATGGTTTTGGTGAGTGATCCAAAGAACCACGTTTATTGATCCAAGAAAAATATGTTTGTGAGTGTGATCCAAGGCAGCCATTAATAACATGGCTTTTGGGTCAACTAAATTAATGGTGATAATGGCTAAGCATGCAATTCAGGCACTTCAAACATTGCTTTCACACCACACTATTTTTGAAAGTGGGTATCAAAATATTTTTTCAAAGGGTTTATGAATGTCCATCAAACAAAACAACATTGCTACTACAGAGTTTTTGTCTTGTTAAAAGAATGCTTTTTCGTGAACATAGTCCAGACTATTTTTATCTCAAACCCCAAAATTATTCATATAATTCAAGATTTAATGATTATGGATGTGACTAAGTGTTCGTGGCAAATTTTAATAGAAATTTTCAGATGATTATTTACATCCCAAATTTGATGAATTTTGTATTGTGAAACTTTCATGAACAATAAATTACATAAAAAATTTTTAAGGATTTTTACCTTTGTACAAAAATCCAAATCAAATAGTTATTATTAGCTTTGTCTTCTTCCGAGAATCATTCTAAGAATCTGAGAGCAAACCGGCAACATGGAGATAAAAGCATTACATAAAAATGCCCAATAAAACAGTATCGGCAGCAAGAGTTTCAGATTAAAATGGATACCACTAATAATGAAATTAGCTTCTCATTATACACATGGAAGACCCTCTATCTGAATTTCATATAATAAAAGAATATATATAACATATTTTTCCCCAGGAGAATCCTGAGCAATCCAGCGAGCTAAAGAGAAGCATGTACAATTCGGTCTGGACATAGTCACCTTTGAACTTGGGATGAACCAAATCATAAGAGCAAAATGATGAAAAGTACTAAAACATGTTCACCAGGAGAACAAACTAGCTTAGTTCTGTTCTGAGCCTCTTATGAGTGTGATTAGAGTCCTCGTTAAAGCTCCGAACTCCAGTTTGTGCCATTACTTGGTTGTTCTGACAGTGTGTGTCATTATCCTGGATGAAAGACAAATAAACATTCAGTAAAAAGAAAAGGATTAAGGTTTCACAGATGGACAAAATGTAACCCACAAATGTTAATAATCGGTGCTTTGAATCTTGGAAATAATACAGAATCTCAGTGATATTTACTCTGATGTACTGATAGTAGAAATTAGGTTTTAAAAGCTAAGTCGTAGATTATGCAAATGACCTTTGAACTAGATGCCATGGCAGTCGACCCATCGTTAGCCCCTTTGCCAACATCAATTTGCACAGAGATGCTGGCCTGTGACAGATCCACACCTGATGATCTCAAGGCTTGAGTCAGAGTATTCAATATCCTGTCAAATTATGAAAAACATCAAAGGTTAATGTAATTTACAAAATCCAGCTGAACAATTTCTCTTTGGATCAGACACAGAAATGAAGAAACAAGAACTGGTGAAAACTAATTGATAGTCCAAAGTACCAAATAGATTGCAAATCACAATGAGTCAAATTCCATAATTTCATTGGTTGACAACAGAAAGAAGACCACCAAACTGAGTTAAAAAGGGATTAAACTGATTACTGAACACAATGCAAACTTCTGATAAATAAAGACCACAAGAGAGCATCAAATATTAAAAGCATTGTATGTAAACTTCAGTAGGGAAAGACACAATGTGTATACAAGCAATCAGAAGGAATGATTGTGAAGAAGTCTCAGGTAAAGAACACTCTACTGCAGAGTATATACAAACATAAAAAACTTGAAATAAACATGGCCAGATAACTGAAATTCTACCAGGACAAATATATAAGAATAAGCTAGATTTGAAAATTAATGCCATAAAAAAGATAAGTGGCCCACCCTTGAGAATAGGCATTTGACATGCTAGAGGATCCACTTTCAATCATCAAGTCCTGACCATTGAGTCCACCGTTTGGAACAGCACACTCTGTTGAACATGATCTTCCCTGCCACAATTGTGTTTGGGGTTGGTAGACCATATTCTCGACATCAGAAACAGATTCCTGCAAAGGTTGGGTAGGCATGCCACCCCTCCCAACAGGAGCAAACATATTCTGCTGTGCATGCATATTTTGTGGAACCATTGTAGTAGCAGACCCAGGGGAAAAATCAGTAGCTTTATATGCTGCAGCTGTGCCCAAATCAGATTCCATCGAATTCTGTGGATTTGTGAGCATTCCAGGGTTAACAACATTTTTTTCATGACCAGAACCATTCTTTATAACTTGGGATTGATCCATATAAGTTTCTGCAGGCCCATTGTGGCTTCTCTGTTCAAATAGATGGAAATCCATTAGTAACTCCACTTTGGAAGAAAATGTATATGAATTAATGCGTTTCATAACAGTGCATAAAGATAAATCAAGAGAAGACAATGAAAATACATGCACACACAGAGGTTGGCACAGAGCACACACCAAGCTCATCAGCAAACAGAATTAGACATGGATAAGGAAAAGCTCAAATTTCTTGCATCATTATATGCCCACCACACACACACACACACACACACACACATTCTCTAAGCATGAAAATTTCTACCCATGGCGTCAACTTTGTTGGCTCTTGAGTCCATCCTTGATATGGTCCCTCATACATCTGCAACTTTTCTCGTAAAAACTGAATGTACTCGATAACCTGCAGATAAATATAGTTGTTCTTCAATTCATTCACAAGAATACAAAACTAAAATGACAAAAAGAGAGCACGCCCAAACATTTGTATACGTAAAAAAATATGACTGTGTGGTTTACCTCTAAAAGAAATGAAGCCTTGTCTCTTTTTTGATCATTTTGAGGTATGAGATCTCTCAACATTTGAAATCTGTCATACAAAACATAATTGTTTCTTCAGGTAAAGTAAATCACCGTCAACATATTAATCATGCAGAAAGACTGGAGTGGGATCTGAAAGGAGCGTTAAAATAAAACCAAAGCAATATTCTGAGATATTAACTGCAAAATCCAATATTCAGTTCCCTCTGAGTGCTAAAACCCGATAATATAATGACAGCGTTAAAATAAAACCAAAGCAAGCAAAGCAGTAATAAACTGACAGCAAAATTATCTGACATTTTGCACCCAAGTAACATATCCAAGTAGTAAAGAGAAAATTCGGCCAGAAAAGAAAATTCAGTCCATTTGCAGAGAAAGTAGAGTCGAGCTTCTGAAAAGCAAAAGTACCTGTCAAGTGCTCTTTCATAAAGCACTTCAATTATTATTAATGAATCAAAACACACTAAACACACTCATAATCTCACCATAATTCACACATCAAATGCATTCCTTCAACTTCATCTCAAACGCTAAACAAACAATTAAAAACAAATCACTCAATAAAACGCCCCAAAAGAAAAATCAAAACTTTTACCTCTCATTAATCTTGCTCCTCCTCCGCTGCTCCGTCTCCGAATGCTTCGACCGGTGCGTATTCGCCTTCTGCTCACTACTCTTTCCCTCCCCTGTACCAAAAAAAAAAAAATTAATAATAATAATAATAAATAAATAAACAACACTGAAACTCACTCTTATAAAAACACACACTTGGACGTACGCATATGCGTATACGTATTCGTATATACCTTTGTACGAAGAGGAGTTGGTTCTGATAACAAGCTTGTCGTACACGTCGGCTTCTTCGTCTTCTTCGAGGTGATTCTTCGAAGATTTTACCATTTCGTGAAACTGTAGACCCCGATTCTCGAAACGACGTCGTTACGCTGCAACGCTGACAATTGAAACGCGGACGGTGGGCAGGGAAATGGAGCTCCGAAGTGTCACGAGGGCGAAAAAAAGAAAAGATACAATTTTTTTTTTGGCATGTCAGCGCAGGACTTGAGTGTTGGAGCCCTAGGCAGGGCTGTTTAAAAAGAAATAGAATTAATTAATTATTTTATTGATTGATTGATTGATTGATTAATTTATGTTCATTAATTAATTATTTTTGTTTTCAGGTTTGTTATCGGTAGTGAATAGTGATGGGTGTTAACATGCGCGCGGCTGGTGACGTTTAATTGTTGTTCAGCTGTGTGTAGTGGACTAAAGCAGGTAATTATCATCAAGTCCTTACGCTTGTACATTGTTATAAAGCAAGAACATAGGTTGTTTATTTCATTGAATAGGTCCCCACGTTATTGTTTGTTTATTAACTAATTTTGCCAATCAAGGGGCAAGAAGGGGAAAAAGCAAAACAAACAATATTCAATTGAAAATAAATATTTATTTCGTTGGTAAACTAAAAATTCCACGACGCAAGTTCTTCGTTTGGTATTACAAAAATCTTGTATCATAAACGCTACCCTATGAAGTATAAATAAACACCTTGTTTTGATCAGTGCACCAATAGTTCTTGGTTACACAACTTACACTTGCCTGTACCATAAGCCGAACCGCAACTTATGAACAGATGAGAAATGGTTAGCTGCAGCAGCTATTATTTGCTGCCTCTGGCGAGGTTGATGTTACAGTCCATGCACGTTTAGATGTTTCGGTGTCTGCCGTTGCATGGAAGAACCAAGAAAAGCAACTTCAAGAAAGATGCGCACCAAATATCTTTGCTCATCTTGAAATGGATACTTCAAAGAGAAAAATTTACGAATATTGAAGGAATCAAGAATGTGAATGAAGCAAATAAAACTTTTGTGGATTGTGCGCGCTTCTGCTTTGTTCGATTTTAGTAAGGAGCAATTTGCCATTTATACAGGACAGGTTTGTTGGGGATCAAGTGGGGTTTGACCGTTGAAACTGGAAAGATTTCGGTTAAATTGTTTTCGATCTAATTCATATTGCTGCATAGTTTCTCAATAGTTTCCAGGCTGCTGCTGCTTGAAAACCTTCATCTTCTGGCCGCTTCATGGAACCTCAATTGTGTTGATTAGAATCTCCCAAGTACTTTTTGTTCTGTGGCCCACTGAATAGTTGTAACCCACTAAACCTAGAGATGGCTTCCAGACAAGATAGTAAGTGAGAATGTGAGTCCGTGAGACATAGCATTAACATAGTGGGTTTCCAACCAACTAAAAATAGTATGTAAGCCATAAACTGATGCTTTCAACTACTTGTATGCACAGAATATGCTCTACAGAGAGGACAATCAACACCACTAACATAGCCTGTGTGTGTGTGTATTAAAGAATCAGAGATGATGGGTGTAACCACCATGTAGTGTATATATATATATATATATATATATATTAAAGAATCAGAGATGATGGGTGTAACCACCATGTAGAAAATTCAGAGAAGCACAAAAGAATTATTCAGCCTTGTAAGAGTGGTTGTTCACTCAAAAGTCTTAGAAGGGCAAAGTTCCCTCATCACAACTGGAAACAAGAAGATGATGAATAAGGCTCAGAACTGTGCTTTCAACTTAATACGACTATCATAATTTAGTGAAACAAGATTAATATTAATACATAATGTTGATTGAATGCATTGGCAGCAAAGGCAAAGCCATGCACAAAAAGAATTTATGTATCCGATAAAGGATTAAACACGAACATCTATTTCTACTCTTGACCATGTTACATTAGTTTCCAGCATAAAATAGCTTCGGAAAATTAGAGGGACCTTCCTAAGAGCGATAAATCAAACTTGGTATTCTATTGAAAACGTCCTAGGCCACAACCTGGACTACATCAAAACTGGTTGCTTAAATAGACACTCAAATTTTCACAAAGAGGGGTAGACCTAGATTACATAATCCAATGCAGTAGTATAAGTGCTTCATACCAGAGCTGATAGATGTGAACTGATACAAGCTAAGGTTATGGACTGGAGTCACTGAATTCTCGAACTACAACCAGAAATCTTGCTTCTTTTCCAAAACAGAAGCGGAGACTCTTCAATGCTCCATCATATTGGCAAATTAAACTTGGAACAAATTTACATAACTGCATACAAGGCTCAAAACGTACCATTGGAGAGACCAGTACCATGTCTAAAATTCTCACTATTTTTCTCCACCGTCTTCTTCCTGGTCCTCCAATTGAGCTTCTTCTTTGTTTATTTCTCCACCACTGCTTTCATGATTTGAACCATTATGCCTGAAAAATAATCCAGACGACGAGGAATCATCTTCGTCAAGATCCTCTTCATTTTCCTTGTCTTTTGACCTTGAGATTATTTGACTGTCCATCCAAGCAGGGCAATGGTGAACAGCACCAAGAGTAGCTTGAAGTTGGGAGTGAGAAGGACTTGAAGCATTAACATATGATTCTATAGGATCATATTTCAAGCAAGAACATTCAGGAACTGGATGTGATAGAAATGATAATCGCTTTGACTTTTTGGATGCTTCTGTTAGTCCATCAAGCAAAGATCTTCTAAGATGCTTGCGTATAGATGTTAGCCAGGTATGGTTTGCTTGATACAAGTGGTCTCGAGTCTCTTCTAACAGCTTGACAACTTCTCTCCTGTGTTGACAGAAGCAGAAGATAAGAAATATAAATATGTGTCCAAAATAGGGAAAGACTTCTGAAGATGTTGGAGGAAAGGTTAGACTTGTTAAACTCTACAAATAAATATAGTTCGACCAATACAACCTCTAGTTTGCTGTAATACATGCTCATATATTTATCCAACTAAATATGAATGATTTATACTAATATCATTGTAGATTTCCATTGGTTATACAGGTATGAATGGATGAAGGCATACTTAGAAGGTTTATACAAGGAGGACATCCATTACTGGTCCACATTTAAGTCACAAAATCAAAGAGCTGCAATTGCAGTGTGTGAAGGTAACATGGTTATACCATTTAATCATTGCACGAGTGCAAGATTAGAAAAAAGAGCAGCATTTTAGGGAACCATAGGAGGATAATAAATGGATTAATGAGTTTTCAGATTAGCACCCTTCTCATTTGTGCATGTGCATGCGATGGTTGTGTGGGGTGGGGATGGGGTTGCGCGGTTACAGATCCCTTTTCTCAAAATAATATACACTTCTATGATAAAACTATAAATGTGTATGCGCACTTCTGAATAAAGACTATTACCTGTCAGGCCTGTATGTTTTTGATGAAGCTGACTGATAGAGCCGGTGCCCCATCACCAAACTGGCAAAATTTGGATGCCCCTTACCATCTCGATCGAATCCAGGGATGAAAACGTCAGCTTCAACACAAACCATATAATCAATTGCTTCCCATAGTAATTTATGGGCATTTGTTCTCAACTCCATCACTGTACTTTCAGGCTCATTATCGCTCTCAGCCACCCATCCCCACCAGCCTTCAATGTTGTATGACTTGGGACGAGCTGGAGGGGGTGGAAGTGGGCGAGGTCGGGGACCAACAGTTTTCCATGACTCGTGCTTCTCTTCTTCCTCAGCAGAAGGTGGAGTCTTTGGATCTATAAGATTAGCCTCACGGCCATAAATTCTAGTGAGCTCCCAAGCAGTGCTGAGGGAAGTCCTATCAACGACATTTTCAAACATTGCATGAAGAGGAATTAATGTCCTCTGGCCACCAAAAACTTCTCCACCAGATACATATATTATTGTGTCCCATGAGTATCCATATGCACGAAGAAGAATACCAACCTGTAGATATTAGAAAATTTTAACCGATCATTTTTATGTAGTGGTAAACACAAAGATTTCTAGTGAGGAGCCCTAAAACATCCCTGTATAAAATCTCTCCCATGGATAAATTAGATTGGAGAAAGAAAGAAAGCATCAGGATGAATGACGACTAGGGCACAACATAAGGATTCATTCTTTTTGTGTGCATTAAAGTACCAACCCAGAAGCAGATGAAATCCACTATCCCAAATAATTTCTCACCTCTTCTGGCATTAACGGACATTTACCATTCAGGCGTCGTTCCATTGAATTTACAGATAGTTTCCCTCCAACAATCCTACGTTTTATCATCCAAGCTCGTTTATGCTGAATGAGTTCAGTGTGGACATCCTTTGGAAGAGCTCCAAAATAGAATAACATGTCAATGCCGGGTAGGCTTCAATCACAAAGGCGTATACAATTCATATAATCCAGCATACCTTCAGGGTTTGAAAAGGTACCTGGAAGAGTTCAGCACAACCATGATATGCTAAAGCATCTCTAGTCATCCCAGGATCAAAAGCTATAAATGGCCTTCCAGGAGCTCGTAACCTAAAATCAATACCACTATCACTCACATCTGAAAGCTAATAATAATTCTGTGCGAATTGTAGCAGTGATGGGTAGACACTGACCTATGCAAAATTCTTGTTGCAAGCTCCTGGACCTCTTGTCGGAACCGAAGGGCATGGAATGCAACCCTGCATCTCAACCTTTGGTATTCCTCAAGATGCAGTGGGAGACTGGCCTGTCTCAGATCCCAGAGAAAACAATAGCTCGTTAATTCATAAACTCATCCATGATTTGGCAGAATAATGACAATGAATAAGAACATTGAACTGCCAGAGATTGAGAGAAGAAAGATTCCCAACCATTTTCAGCATGCAAGATCAGATACAAATATTTGTACATAGAGCAGATAAGAAAACATTAGGGCAAAGAAGTGCACAAAAAAAGTCATGCCACTGGTGTTTTATCTGAAAACAGAGATCTTTAAATTAACCATGTAAAATATGATCAAGTAATCTTTGATCCACAGAAATATTCAGAATCAATAAACTATGCTTTCATTTTCGTTTTCTTTGCAATTGTTATCTAACTTGAGAATTAGAATATATCAGTTAGCCATGCAGATGAATTAGGCACAGAATAGTAGAAAAGGTTCAAACTTGGGTCATTAGCTCAAAGGAAAAAGATTGCTTTCATTACCTGCAAGCATCCACCATCAGAAACAACTAGTTCAACAACTGAATGCTTGTTCAAAACGGGGAGAACATGATGCAAATAAAAATACGGTGAAGCTGAGTATGACACTTTAAACGATGGAATCTTCTTCTTTCTCCTTGCCCCTTTAAGATTTTTTGGAAGGGTTTTTACAATGTTAATATCTTTTGCTAACACTGCCATGAATTGTTCCTCATTGTAGAGATATGCAAAACTCTTGAACTGAGAGCTGCATTAAACAAGTGCTAAATTAATTGGAAAGAAAAGGCTAACAGTTAAATAACTATCACATAAAAGTTTCAAATTGCACCACTCATATCAAAGAAATGCAACCTGATTCCTTTACTACTTGTGGTTGACTGGATCTCAGGAATGACTAAAGTGGCATTTAGAAGACGAGCAACCACAACAACATCAGATATCTGAAACATTTAGGAAAAAAGTTATTATTTTGATTAAATTAGGTGTATGGATGCAACAGAAAATATGCAATTGGGACAATATCCTTACAGAGTTCCTGATCTCATGGAAGCCGCCTTGTATTCTCACAAAGATAAACCCATTTGGCCGAGAGCTGGGATCTGTTGGAGATATGCTTTTATTATGTGCTAATTAAATGCTTAAACTATGAGTACGAAATATATAGAATTGAAAATGCATCTGAAACTGAAAATTTTCCACTCTCATAACACTCCCCTTTGTTCTATCTTTCATTACAAGTAGATAGATAGAAGTATAAAAATTATAACCATCAAGATCAAATTTGAGAAAGAAGTATATTAATAGGTGATACAGTAATATACTTGAGTAGAAACACAAACAAGAATATCTATAACTGTTTCGTAATTAGCAGGACAATTTATCTTGTAACAAGCTATTGACAAACTAACAAACTATAATTTTCACGCTAAGCATATATAAGATCAACCACTTTTGAGCAGAAGGCTTTCAACAGCATAAAAACTATAAAACAAGATGCCAAAAAGAGCTAACCAGCGTAGTATCCTCTGGGACTCGAATCCGGATGTAAAAATTCAAGTCTCCTTACTGGACCCCATAATCTTCTATACAATGGACTCTGCTCAATAGATAAATAGAACAACGATAAGGAGAAAAAAACATACAAAACCAAAAATGGATCCCAAATAACATCTAGAAACCAAATTCAAAAAACGAACAAAAAGGAATCCGAATCAGATTTTTTTTCCTCTCAATAACCGAACTGGATCCAAATAAAGCTCCAAAACATTCAAAGTTCAAGCAACACAATACACACATGTCCATTCATCTGCCCGCAATTTGCACCCAGTTAACAAAACCCAAAAATCAAAGAAAAATAAAACCTTTAACCCCGGTAGTGTAAAAAAATTTCAACTTCACACAATATAATCACCGTGTAACAGATAAAATCATAGCAAAGCAAATGCAGAGAGAATAATAAAACTGAGATCTTTGTGATTTAGAAGCAGCTAAACTGGTTCACATTGCTTACAGTTTTAGAGAACTCAACATTTTCAAAAATGGGTCGCCAAGAAAAGATCGTGACTGATGATTGGTACTCTGAAAAACCATCTTCAGTGAATCTTGCGAGAAAAATATGAACTAAAAGTGAAAAAGTTGATAGAATTAGCCCAATTAAACCAACCCATTTCATTTTAGACTTAAACACCATCTTCCCTTCTCCTTTCATTGCTCTCTTTCACTCAATGGAATCTCACTAAAGAACCAAATTAAACAAGCTTCAATTGAAGCAGGAAAAAAATGTACTTCAAAAGTCAAGGTAGACAGTGAGCTTGAGACGATGAAATGTGCCACGTGTTTGAACATGTCTTTTGGATAATAACATCTAGTTACCTTATTTTCTTCAACATTTCTACGACAAATGTAATATTTCCATTTGCACCAAATAGGTTGTTTATCCCAACGTATTTGTTTAGTATAATTCATTTAATCATTTAAAGTATTTATTTAATTTTACAAATTTTTTTATTATAATTTTTCTTACTGAAATTTTTAAATAGTATGTAGGAAATGTTATCTCTAATAAAAAAAACTTAAATTTTAAATTTTTAGAGTAAATATTGAAAAATTTTTCAAATTGTTAAAATATTTTTTACTTATTTAAAAATTTTATTTCATTTATTTCATAATGTAACTTTAAACAAATTTACCTATTAAAGTAATTTTATAATTTTTAATAAAAACTCTAATTAATAACTAAATAATTAAAATTTTGTTAATAAAAACTCCCCTTATAAAATCTCTATTGATAAAGTTGCATTTAAATAAACTCTATTTAAAAAAATTATACCAACTAGAATTTAACACAATAATTAACATAGTATTATGATATTAATTTAAAAAATTAAAAAATATTCTTTTAATGTATATAAATAATTGTATTAAAATTTATCGACTATCAAATGTTGAAGACTCTCAAAAAATATTTTGATCAAATATAATATAAATATATATTTTACAATAAAATATTTACTTTAAAATAAATAAAAGATGATTTTCTCAACAAACATACGAAATATTTCGATAATAAGATGAGGCGGCCGCAAGCCCACAGCCACTCCGCCGCCAACTGCAACCATCAAAATCGGGAAGATGCATAAAATATTTCATTTGGATAAAAGTTGAGGACCTATGTGATATAAATGAATAAAATATGTGATTACATAAGAATTGTAAAAGGATAGGAATGCAACCTAGACCCGAAGGTGCTGGGCGGTAGTGAATAGTGATCATAAGTGCTATTGTTTTGATATCTACTCACTCGCTTATGGGCGCGTGGACTGTAAGAACCAATGAAATGGAAGAAATTTGCTTTGTCAAGTGGTCACATAGGTGTCCCTTCTTTTGTCTTGTTGTTTTCTTTACATAATGACTCCATTTTTGTTGCAGTTGATTATGATTAGGCTTGGAGCTTCTTGATTGGGTAAAGTTGACAACAAACGGCAAATTGCTTAGGATTTTTTTTTTTGCCATTATTATTTTGTTGGGGATATAGATATGGTGTCTCATCCCAAAACATAATCTCGATTATAGTTTTACTTCCTCTATTTATTCTGCAAAATAATATCACATTAAAACTATTATATTATGTTATTCACTGCCGTCGCGAGTGTGTTAAGTATAGAGTACAACAATAGTTCAGAAATTTACTGTAAATTACAAAAAAAAAAAAAATTAAAGTTCATTACTAGTCAATACTCTCTAAATCAGCACTTATTACTCATTCAACTTCCACATTTATAATATTTAAATTATTTTTCAAAGTGAGTTAATAGATAAATATTAATAATAAAATATAAATTATCATGTGTATTAATTAATAAAAAAAATATTAGTTTCATTATTTGATTATTCTTAATCAAAATCTTAACATGAAACCCCAAAATGATCTGTAATTTTTAGTTTACGAAGTTCTATATGAACGAAAACTATCTAAATTAACATTATATAAAATGACTTAAAATAAATTTAAATTTAAATTTTACAAAACATACATTCTAATAATTAATTCATAAACTCTTTTTTTTAAAACTAATTGATAAAGGTATGTTGTCATATCAAATAAAAGAGAAGATTGCTGTCATTTTGTGTTAATATCAATAATTCAACCAGGAGTGATAGAACTTTTATCCAATGTTTTAATTTTTTATTTTTAAGTTTCATAAATTTTTTTTTGTGAACAGTTTGGTTTGACAGTTCATAACAAACAAAAATTAATAAATTCAAAGATTTTTTAATCATTTGACTTTTGTTATTCAAATTAAATCAAAACGAACTATCATAAAATAATTCAATTTAATTTTAATTGAATCAAATCAAATGTCCACCCTTCATAAATAATATAATGGTTATCAATAAGAATGCATTCGATAAGATGATTTTTTGATTCAATAAAACTAAACCTCATATTTAAAATTTATTTATCTTATTATCGAATTATTTATACCTCATCTCATAATACAATGGTATCGAGCGAAAATATAAATTATCTAATACGGTAGTTTCATCTACAATTTTCTTCTCGTTATTGTAGATGGCTTTCAAAACATATTTGAAAAGCATGATGCGAATAAACAATGGCTTTGAGTATTGCAAAGAAAGTGTCATATAATCTTAGATAACTTTTATAAGACACATTCAAGAAGATCATAATGTCACATTGATGTTTTTTGTCGTACATCAATGTCACAATTATACTATATATCACGTGAGGAGGTCATTTGTCGCATAAACCATCGACAAAGGACTAGCAACAGTCAGGCCATTTTATGCTCTAAATTAGTGGGGGAAGTTTGAGAAGAAATACGACAATATTGGATAGACAGAAAATGACTTATTTTGTACCCGTATGAAATGAGTGTGGAGAAAAAATGTTTTTATAAAAGGAATTAAATGTAGCTTTTAACTACGTAAGGAGAAATGGGTCCGAATCCAGAAAGTAACTTTTTTTTGTTTTTGGGTGGAGTTTAGCTGCCTCAAATACTTGAAGTTATTAATACGTCTTTTGAATCAGCGAGATAATTCTTACACTTACAAAATATAAAACTAAAAATTTAAGTTTTTATAAAAAATATTATAAGAATTGATTTCAGTATTTTTTAATTATTTTATAATTAAGTGGAGATACAATTTTTTTCTTTATTAAATATAAATATAATAAATATCTTTTGAATATTAAAGAAAAAAAATAAGTGGAGCAAATATTTCTTAAATATCATAAATAAATATTAAAGAATGTTTAAAAATTAAAACTTAAAAAGTATGAAGCAGTTAAGGGAAACTTGACTGCCGTTGTGCAGGTTACTCGCGTGCGAAAAAAAGATAAAAAAGAAGACAACAGAAGTTAATGTTAAATTAAAAGTAATTAAAAAATGGTTTGAAAATTTTCAGCTTTCCTGCTCATAAATCTATTGAAAATTTCAGAAAGTTAGTTTGGGATATATGGAGGCTATCTAATGAAAAATTTTATTTTTGATAATAAATTTTTTTCTTACGGATTAATAAACTAGATCAATAAATTAAGTAGATTATTATCATTATTAGTTTAATTAGCATAAAGAGTGATTCAAAACCTAATTTGAGCTAAATAGGAAAATCCCTTTAATATTACATCATACATGGAACATAATACCAACTACTTAATGGGAAATGTGGTTTACATCTCAATATCCTCACTTTTAAATGATTATAATTTTATAAGTGGAAGTAGGACTCATTCTTATTTATACATATTTTTAAATTATATTTGATAGACCTAAAATTTATGTTAAATTTACATAATTTTTTATTTGCTTCTGTTAAGATCTTGAATCTCACGTGTTTTCAAATGGATGATATAGATGTCTGATGTCGTAATAAGCATATCCCCTAAAACAAGAATGTAGGAACCAAAACAAGGGATTTATCTCAAAGACCTATGCAAAGGACAAGTAAATTATTGAGGCAATGCAAAGAGGAGCAAAGATGTGATATTTCTAATAAAAGAAATGGGCACGTGAAAGCCATACCTTGACTTGAACGTCATAATTTATGTACTAAATGCTATTCCCCATGTGACTATGTCTTAAAAAAGTAAAATGCAAACAAAGCAAATAAAATACATAGTCCATCGGGACCAATAATATAGTCCATCGGGACCAATAAGGTGTAATACATAAATATTCACCTTTGTCCATGTCCATTGAGCACGACTTTCGTTCGGCCTGATCTTACGCCCCGACGCAGACTTTATCCCATCCCGTGTAATGGAGCAGGCGACATGCAAGTAGCCTAAAAGAGTAAAATGAACTTGATATCATATCAAATCACCCAATGAATGGCTACAAATTAATTTATAGTTTCAACTATAGTCATAAACCGTTGTTGTATAATCAAATTACATCTGCAGTTGTGCACCATTCAATGGCCGCGAGGCTGACAATGTAATAAGATACTGTAATTTAAGGAAATGGCTTGATTTTTCTCTCTTTCTTTTTTTTTTTTTAAAATATATTATCAATATGAAAGATAAACTTTTAAAAACATGTGACGATAGCCTATATGACTAAATCTTGGTGTAGATTTTTGGTTCTTATACTAAGTCGTACTATTTGTAACTTACATGGATTATTTATTTATTTTTATTATCAAAGATACCATTTTTGTTAGTGGTACAGATACTGTAACTAAGCAGTAGCCTTCAAGGAGTCTCAGTAAATTTGCGTAGTAAATTAGGTTGTCTAAAGAGATTTGTAATGTAATTAATAATAAAATATAAAAAGTTCCACAAATGTATTGATTTTTTTTTTTAATTTTATTAAAATTCGTTAAAAGAAACTTTTTGGGCCACTACACGGCCCTCTCTAGCCCAAAAAACCACTCTTGTAACCCACAGCAAATATCCATATCTTCAATCCATGGCCCGCATGATAATTGGTCCAAATTCCATCGTTCGGCCTATCAGTTACACCACAATAGCAATCCATAAATTTCATTTTTTCAAAATGTTTATCTAATTATAAATTTATCAAGTAATTAATTGCCCTGCTATAAATCCTCCCCAAACTGACACCGTACCAAGTCCCGCCACGTCAATACGCGTCCCCACCGAATGGGCCATCACTTATGTGGCTAAATCTCCATGCAGATAGTGTCACTGCCACAGTATTTAATTTGTAAATTATCCGTTTTGCCCCTCTCCGCTTCTCTTGAAAAGGAAGTTAGAATTATCTCCCAAAAGCGGGAGAGAGAGAGAGAGAGAGAGGAAAAAGAAGAAAGCAAAATAAATGAGATCGAATTACGGCCGTTGATCATATTAGTCGGAGTATATCTCGACTCTCCATCTCATCAACGGTGCTTACTCCCCGCTCGTCCCGCCGTCCGGTTCCTGATCTCATTAATCTCCAGTGAGTTCTCTTATTTCGCGCCTTTTCAGTAATCCTGTTATCTTTCCGTTTGTTTCCCGAGGAAATCCGCGACATTTATCGCATTTCATAGTGTCAGTATTTGAAAAACCGTTATAACGGTTTTGATCCTATCTGATAATATTATTTGGAGCGTAAATTTGTAAAAATCGTACTTTTAGAAGATGTGTTTGCTGATACAAGATGATTTATTTGAAGGTGAAAATCGTGTTGAATGCCGTTTTGATCTGCATTTTCGCTGGTACCATGGATATATTTATTAAAAAACTGTTATATATATATATATATATATATATATATTAGGTTTGATCAATTATTTGAATTGGATAACCGGTAAGTAATTATCTTTTTAATATTTTTTAAGAGTCGGGATAATTCTTTTTTAATGGCTGTCACTTGCAATTAATTAATAAATTGTTTTAGTAAAAAATAGGTCGCTTATTATGGAAGTTGTTATATTTAGGAGAAAAAGGGAACTTGGTTCTCTAATACGGGAGTCTGGCCGTTCACAAAAGACGGCTTTCAAGTTGTTAAGATAAAGATTGCCGCATGCTGCTGATACGAGTATTTATTTACTTGTTTGTCCACTTGTTTATTTAACTTCCAATCTTCCATATGAATCCTTGCATTTTCTCTCACCAAAAGAGCGGCAGATTTTTGGAGGGTAAGTGTTGTTTGATCAACAGAAGCTTTTCTTGTTGCTCCTTTTTAAGTTTCTCGGCACAAAATGTTTATTCCTTTTTCTTACTTTTTAATTGCATGTCTGGCGATTCTTTTACCTATCAAGCCGGCATTTTCAGGTTGCTCCTCCGATGTAGCTGATTCGCTTAGTTTCTGCACGAGAAATCTGTTTCAATGTGAGAATCATGGAAGCAGATTGAAATTTACTATTATGACTGTTTACAGCACAAACATTGCCATCCAATCATTGCCAGCTTTTGAGTTTGGCGTCTGCTTGGGAGAAAAGCTCTCCGCTGTTGGCTTCTCTGTTGCTGGCTTTGAACTTTACTGCTTCTCCTTTTCCTTTCATGTCTCATAATTGGGACTGTCCTGTAAATACCCAGATGGCCGTTGCAGCGTTTAGAGGAGGCATTAATGGAGAGCATGGTGGGAGTAAGAGAATGGAAAGTCAGCATTCTGGAAAGAGGCGTGTGTTTGTTCAAACTGAGATGGGCTATGTTTTAGGTATGGAGTTAGATAGGAGTGACAATGCCCACACGGTGAAAAGGAAATTACAACTCGCCCTCGATGTACCAACTGAGGAGAGGTCACTGATTTATGGGGATACAGTGCTAAAGAATGATCTCAGTTATGTTAGACATGATTCTCCACTTCTTCTTACCCGGAATTGTATGCACAGAAGTTCATCTACCCCATGCCTCTCACCTACGGGAAAGGATCTTCAGGAAAGAGATCAAAGTGGTCCAATTGAGATTTTGGGATTCTCAAATCACTTTTCCAGAACAAAACAGCTGGTGAAGGAAATTGTGAAGGCAATGAAGAAAGGAATCGATCCAATTCCTGTCCATAGTGGGCTTGGAGGTGCATACTATTTCAGAAATTGTGCAGGTGAAAATGTTGCTATTGTGAAGCCAACAGATGAGGAGCCTTATGCCCCAAACAATCCAAAAGGTTTTGTTGGCAATGCTCTCGGGCAGCCAGGCCTCAAACGTTCAGTTCGGGTTGGGGAGACAGGATTCAGAGAAGTAGCAGCTTACCTGCTTGACTATGATCACTTTGCCAATGTGCCCTGCACTGCCCTTGTGAAGGTCACACACTCAATCTTCAACATCAATAATGGAGTAAATGGAAATAAGATCCGAGAGAGAAAGCAGGTCAGCAAGATTGCGTCATTGCAGCAGTTCATCCCTCATGATTTTGATGCAAGTGATCATGGGACTTCAAGCTTCCCAGTTGCTGCTGTGCACAGTATTGGCATCCTGGATGTTCGGATTTTAAATACAGATAGACATGCTGGAAATCTTTTGGTCAAGAAGTTTGAAGGAACTGGGAGTTTTGGTCAAGTGGAGCTTGTGCCCATTGATCATGGACTTTGCCTTCCTGAAAACTTGGAGGACCCATACTTCGAGTGGATTCATTGGCCACAGGCGTCAATTCCTTTCACAGAGGATGAGCTTGAATATATTAGTCAGCTTGATCCAGTTCGGGATTCTGAAATGCTTAGATCGGAACTGCCCATGATCCGAGAGGCATGCCTCAGGGTTTTGGTTATTTGCACCATTTTCCTCAAGGAGGCAGCAGCTTTTGGTTTATGCCTTGCAGATATGGGTGAAATGATGAGCAGGGAATTTCGAGGTAACGAAGAGGAGCCAAGTGAGCTTGAGTTTATTTGTATTGAGGCTAGGAGGCTATTAGAGGAGAGTAAACTGCTCTTTGATCATGTAAAAGCAGGAGATAATGAAGAATATCAGTTCGAGATTGACTGTGAGGAACAGGAGTTTGATTTGACTTTGAATATGGAAGAGAAATTGTCATCCAAACGTTTATCTTCTGGGTCAAAAGGTGTAAATGGCCGAAATACACTTTACAAGCTGGAGGAGAGTGTGGAGGAGGAGGCAGAGAATGAAGGGAATGTGACTTCTTTATGTTTAGAGGATTCTGCTCACCCTGTGTGGCACAGGACTCCATCTTTTTCAAAGCTGTCCGTGTCTTTAAAAAACATCACTATTGGTGAAAAGAGTTGGCGACATGAGGTAACAATGCAGAAAAATGGCCATCTGACTGCTACGTCGTCTGGAAACATGAGTGTGCATGAGCACCTACCCGCAAGCACTAGTTTTGTGAAGCTGGCTGATATGAACGAAGAGGAGTGGGCTCAATACCTTGAGAAATTTCAGAAGTTGCTCTACCCAGCTTTTACTAATCGTAAATCAGTGAGTGTAGGTCAGAGGCAGAAACAGAGGCTTGGAACTTCATGCCAGTTTTAAGGAGTTAATATTACAGGTTATAGGAATTGGAAAACCAAAATTTAAGATGTAGGGTCATGAAAACCACAGAAATGTAGGTAGCTCTATTCAATGTAGTCGCTTAATTGGTGATTTGGAGTTGCACTTGGATATATGGCCACATTCAGATGATTATAGCTCCTACTCATCAGCTGCTGATGGATGCACTATGTTTTTACTTCCCTATGTTGCTTTCTTCCATTTGGGGATTTTCTGTTTTTCTAAATAACTTTGGCTTGGATTTCTCTGATAGTGTACTTCAATGGTGTTAACTTTAATATAAATGAGAGTGAGAGAAATAAACTATATGTACAATAATCTTATCTGCTTGAAAATGCAAACAGTGCGGGCTTGTATAAGTTTCTTTTGCAAAATGATTTTAATTGGCTTTCACATCAAAGTTTCATTGGCTTTCTAATTATGTATATGTTTGCTTCTATTTGCATATGTTCTTTAAACGTTATTAATCTTCTTGGCAATGGCCTATTGTGTGAATGCTGACTCTGTTATGTCATTTCTACAATGGATTGAAATAAGGAGATGGAAAAATGACAGGCTCTTTTATATCATTTGACGTAGATTTGTATAAAATTTTCTCAATTGAGTTTGTATGTACGTTCTGAAGTTTCCAGACACATTGGCTTGGCGGAGAGAGAAATGGTTCAAACTTACTTCTTAAACCAAAATTAGATTCAAAAACTTTGAAGCAGATTAGAGAAAAGAAACCTTGGGGTCATTCAACACTCCTCGGGCCTCTCTTTTGCTTCAGTCAACTTACTAAGCTCAATCTGTTGGTCTTCTATCCGGCTTACTGCTCGTGAAAATTCTCCGTCGGCAAAAGACATAGTGTCTTGTTTAGCAAGGCATCTCTGTTTTATCTTCAGTAAGGCCTGTGTAACTTCTCCTATTGAAGGTCGCTTTCTTGGTGTTTTGTGCAAGCATTTGTGACCAATTCTAGCCAGTTCTCTTACTTCTTGAATATCACATGCTCCAACTAGTTGCTTATCAATTATTTCATCTACTCCATCTTCACTCATAGACGCCTTCAAAAGAAAAGGACAAAATACAACTATCATAATAGGTTTAGGTTGATACGATTAATTTAGAGGTACTAGAGGACAAAGATCCTATTACAGAGGAGAGAAGACTCACAAGATTCACGTATTCCATCAAGTTTTGGTGTGGATGGATGGCTGTTATGAGCTCAAAGATAATAACACCAAAACTGAAGATGTCACTCTTCATTGTGAACTTGTTTGAAGAAATGTAAGCAGGGTCTATGTATCCATATGTGCCTTTGAGGCCAGAGTTCCGACCATCAAAGACCTCTTCTTTTGACAGCCCAAAATCAGCAACCTATCATAGGGCAATTGTCAAGGTCAGTAAGCCAAGGGAATTTAGATGCCTATAACTAGTAACTGACACATGAGACAACCATGAACCCTACTTTCTTCCTTTCAATATGTTGGCTAAACTGAAAAATTGAAATTAATAAAATACATATATTATCTGCATTTTCAACCCGATCTTCTGATAATTTCCAGTTAATCTCAAACAATGGAAGAAGACACATGCTTTTGAGTGCTAGCTCACCTTAGCTCTCATGAAGTGGTCCAGTAGTATATTAGCAGACTTTAAATCGCGATGTATAACAGGTGGAACTGCCTGTTCAAATAATTATCACATGAAGGGATTAGAATAGATGAGTCATTTATTTCGCTAAGAAAACATGACATTATATCGTTACACATACCCCTTCATGAAGATACTCAATTCCATGTGATATATCAAGAGCTATTTGAAGCCTTTCTTCCCAATTCAAAACCCGTTCTTCACCTGAATGCATGAACAGCAGGATGTTTTCAACAGAAGTTTCAGCAAATGATAGATTACAATTCAACATAATTCTACCATTCAATGGCTTTTTATGCAGTTATCACAAGGAAAGAAATTCTAATAAAACATGAAATGTAGGCTTCTAGCTTACTATATATAAGGTTTGACAAGCTCCCATTACTCATAAACTCGTAAATCAGCATGTATTTTCCTTTATCTACACAATATCCTATCAAATTCACAAGATTCCTATGATGCAACCGTCCCAGCAGACTTACCTGCAAAAACACCAAGCAATATAATGGAAAACCAGTGGGTGGTTCAAGCATAAATACAAAAGAATCTTAAAACTAATTTAGAAACCTGAAGGAAAAATGGATATAACTTGCAACAATTGGAACCTCTCCATATTAAAATAAACAGTCTATGTAATAATACAAGAGAAATAGGAACACGAAATTGTTGGTCAAGCCATGTCTAGAGATTTGTTGCTTTATCCATTTTCTCCTAAATGAAAACTAACAGGGATTATCCTTAAAACAACTAACAGGATAAATTCAGAATATTCTTCACCAACTAAAAAAATTCAACTGTTCTTGGGCAGAAGAATAAAATATTCTATCTGCAAATCAATAATTTATAATGCAGGGTTCTCTCAGGCAATGGGCTGGTGAAAGAACTACATAACTCTTGAAAATACAAACACAAGAAAGCCAGTTGCTAACCCCTCAAAAAGTCTGCACAAAATAAAGAGGCTGCCATGATCCATAATATGTTCTTAATAAGCCCTTACCTCTGTTTGAAACTCTTTTTCTCCTTGATGTGAATCAGAGGCCAGCACCTTTATAGCAGCTACTCCTTCAGAAGGCATCGTAGCTTTATATACTGGACCAAAAGCCCCTTGTCCCAGTACGGTAGTGAAGTTTTTGGTAGCTTTCTGAATATCCCTGAAAAGCAAAGTTATGATATACCGTGTTATAATGAAATCAATACTTTCTGTGTTACGCCAAAAGCTTCAGAAGTTCTATATCTAATAACCACTCAGCTCTGTAAAAATCAGTGGGGAGCTGTACTACGGCATATCTCTAGGTCTACTCTATATAGGTTGAATAACTCCTTCAGACTGAGAAACCATCTAACATGATATAACTTTGGTACACCATTAAAGATTATCAAGCTTGTCTACAATTTAGGAGTCTACTCACTTGTAAGCATATCTAGGTATGCCTGAAACAGAAGTGAACCGATCTTTACTGTGATTACTCCACCACGAAACCTGAGAATTTTTCTGAGGGAACCCCGATGCCTTAACAGCCATGGACTTTGAAACAGGCGCACTGAAATCAATGCTTGTACCCAAACCATTTACGCGTATAGGATGCGTAGCAACACTTCTTTCATTAGTGCACGGCCGAAGATGAGCATGCTTCTTGTACCACCTTAAGCCGAAAAATACAAGTGTAGCTATCAAGATTCCAAGGGCCAAACCAACACAGATGCCAATAATAACTAAATCGCTTTTATGCACCATTCTTTGGTCTCTTACAAAATTCAGGCAATGAAAACATCTTGCAGGAGAACAGCGTGCCAAGCCCCTTGTCCAACAAGGAACCAAATTTCACACAAGTTGGAACACCTTTTTCTGGAAGAATTAAAGAAAGTGGCAAGTCAAAATATGAAGCGTAAATTGGTCATACACAAGTTAATAACATACTAACACTGAAGACATATAACACGATCTTCAGTGGGAAAAGAAACTTCTTTTCTTTTTGAATCACTTGCCAATATATTTCTCAAAATGCCTTAATTCTTCTTATGCTATTAATACACTCTTCGATGCCAAATTATTCATTTACAGATCACATGATCTTCAAGCAGAAGCATTATTGAACATCCACATTTAAACAAATTATCCAGACTTTCAAACAGCAGAAAGCCCAAGTTTTCAAACTTTTAACATCAAACAACTACAATGGGCAAAAAAATGAAAAGATCAAACGCTTTCGTTAAAGCTCCAATATTAGCCACGCCCATTAAAAGAGCATAATTGAGGCCGCCGCAGACACATCTAACACACAGATGAATCATTAGGAAGAACTACAAACCTTGGCAACTGAAAGAAAAAAAGGAAATCCACAAGGCCGATGATAGGGTCAGTCAACTTCTGTGCGCCAACCCAGAAGCTATATTGACTTGAGCTTTTGATTCGCAATGACCCGAGTTGAAGAAACGAAGTTTAGAAACCGTAAAGATATTAAAAAAAAAAAAAGGAAAAAGAATAAAGACAGAAAGAGCCTGAGTTGGAGGCTCGCGGTTGGTTGGTTGGTGTTAATGTCCGAAATTTTTTCTATAAAGTGCATAGCCGGTGAATTTCGGTCTCATTGGTTTTGGCTTCTAGTAAAACTTAGACGTATCCGCCACTTTTCTTCTCTCTCTCTTTTTTTGTTATTTGTTTTTTTATTTCAATCCAAAAAAAGGGAATTAGAGGATTTTTCTTTTTTTATAAGTAATGATACTGTGATATAATCGGACCAATAATTTTTGTACCCAAGCTTTCACCTATGTGACCCTTTGTATCATTTCAAGAAGTTTTACTTATTAAATTACCTGCTAGCTCTCAATCTCATGCTCCGAACTTCTATTAAAATGACTAAAGTACCTTTATAAGATTTGAATATTGGCCATTATAGTATATTCAGTCTTTGAACAGATACAGATTTATTTCATATAAATGAAAGGAGTTATTTTTCTTATTTAATAAAATATATATATATATATATATATATATATATATATATATATATATAATTGGGATATGAAGGTTGTTATTTGATTTAAGTTGAAGAATATATCAAAATTCCTTCGTTCTTCAGAAGTTGGTTTGGCCGACAAAGGATCTGACTTGGGAAAGATTATTGAAAAAATCCTTTTGATATGGGACATTCTTCTCTCAATTCAATTATGGATTAAAACATTGAATGCATAACACACAAAATTCAACAACTGCGTACAATAGTATCATCCTTTATGTATTATTCTTCTTTTCATTTTTGGTGGCTAAGAATTTTTTTTTTTAAAAAAAGAAGAAGAAAGACTTACTTCACATTTATTA
Organism: Murraya koenigii; assembly: GCA_025617385.1. Classification (NCBI taxonomy): domain Eukaryota; kingdom Viridiplantae; phylum Streptophyta; class Magnoliopsida; order Sapindales; family Rutaceae; genus Murraya; species Murraya koenigii. The sequence goes on from CM046819.1 coordinate 24,151,939, forward strand.
AAAATAATATTTTGATAAATTAGTCGAGGACTTGGTAGCTCTTTGCCGGCTAAACCCTCGAATAATAAATAATTCGATAAAATCTCAACAGGTACATTACAAAAAGGATATAGGTCGGTAGGAGTTATTTTTATTTTGGCAAACTTCATGAGGATGAGGATGAGGATTTATTTATTTATTAATTAAAATAAAATAGAACAAAGTTTGGGCAGACATAATTAGCCTGCTAAATAGCTAATCAAGTAATAATTCATACATAAAAAATAACCAAAATGGAAAACAACGCCCAAAACAAATTAAAAAAAAAAAAAGGCACAACAAAGAGAGAAAACAAATGTTTGGTATACATTGACGAATTGCAACACCCGAAAACTCCTCCACAAGCATCATGTATATATGAACAAGAACAATGCAGACACAAAAAATTGCAGTTGCATCAAAATATATATATGTGATAGTTTATTATTATTTTTTCTTCACTGTACACAAAAAGGGATCTATAATTAACTCTACACTTGGGTATTGTTAAAGAACAGCAAATTAACAACAATTAATGGATCATTGTCGTGTGGTATCTACTATCGTGCATCAATACCCATTATTGTGAACGTTAATTATATATAGCACCAATCACTTAGTGATTCCTCGAATATCATCTAATTAAAGTTGGTATCTTTATCATGTAAGCATAATATAACTGAATTTATATATAAAGCCAGAGCAACTCAATTCCTTTTTCACACATGTGAGGGGGTTTCGAACTTTGATCACTTGTTTTCAATACAAGTGATTTTACCAACTCAATGAATTGACGACACCTACATAAAAAGTCTCTTCGTGTAGAGATACTTTCTTTCTAACTATCTACATCAAGCACACAACACTCTAGGGTTATTTTCCCAATGTACAACATTCTATTGTGACGTTCGCGCATGGAATCTATCACTGTGAAACTGAGAATCAAGGAATCCACATTGCTGAGGTTCACAATAAAGAAATTGGAAGTTGAATGGCTGGATGATTGTGGCTCCAAACAACAAAAGATTTGGTGACCTAGGCGAGGACCAAAAAAAAAAAAAATGAAAAAAATTTCTTGTTCTATTATATTATTCATCAACCACTTAAAACCATCACCCTTAACTCCTTTAAATTCTACCTCGCCAAACAGATTTACGTATATCAATTCTTTGCTTCACCCCTTTGATCGCCTATCAAGTACTCGATGATCAGCAAATACTCTATAACATTTTCATTTATTTTTCTCCTGTTTATCACCAGTACTAATGCGACATCTCCGCTTGCACCGGCGTTGTATGTGTTGGGGGATTCGTTGTTGGACAGTGGCAACAACAATTTTTTGCAAACAATTATTAAGGCAAATTACTCACCATATGGTGAAGATTTTGTACATAAATGCACCGGAAGATTCTCCAATGGTAAAACTGTGGCCGATTTTATAGGTACAATTACAAATGATCATTAACCTGCATTTTCTTATTAATTAGGAAAAACAATGATATTATTTTATCATATGAACCATGCACTTGCATTTGCTTAATTTTGTTACTGTTCATTTTTTAGCTGATTTTCTTGGGCTGCCATACGCTCCACCATTTTTGAGCTTTAAACCTCGTGACAAGCTACCATTAACTAGGTTGAATTATGCGTCTGGCGCATGCGGCATTCTCCCTGACACTGGGCGTCATTTGGTAATTAATTAGGTGTATTAATTTTCAGCAAAAAATTTCTCATAGTTTCAGAAACTTTCTTTAGATAAATGTGCAATGACATTATATATTCTTCGTCGTCGAAAATCCTCTCATAATTTAACTATTTACTGAATTTTTAAAGATCTCCTACACTTGCATCTATATTTTTTGTGCCAGAAACAAAACAAGAAATTTTAGCACACATGAAATTAAAAAGGACAAAAAAGAAGAGAAGACTTATTTTCTCTTATTTATTTATTTTAGTGCAGTTTTCTTTTACTTGAATGTTATCGGAGCTGGATCATTATTTGTAATTTACTTGAGATTCATTGTGCTTTGTGAGTGGTGAAAGTTTTTGAGATAGATCAGATCATGTTTACGTGAGTTGAAAATGAACTGAACTGCAATTAAGTTATACCAAAAAGAAAAAAAGGCACATCACATATCTAAATTGTACACGACAAACGCCCAGGTGATTCAATTAATTAATTAATTAATTAATCCCACTGACATCATCGTACTAAATTTCAATGATTTTTCAATTAATTCCTATTTTCTTTGTAGGGAGATTTGTTGAGTTTGGAAGAACAAGTGGGTTTATTCCAACAAACTCTTGTGATGCTGCAACGGAGATACTTTAAAAGCTAGAAAGAGCTTTAAGAATATTTGTCGAAGTCGATATTCATAATATCCATAGGCAGTAACGACTATATAAGTAATTATCCTGTCACCTTGTTACTCAATACAAACAAACGTTTTGCCCGACACCTCACACACAAGCTGTCCCACCAGCTCCAGGTTCTCTCTCTCTCTCTCATTGTTATTTATTGTTATCAGGCGTTGTCCTTTTAACATTCGGATGGGTCTATCGACTAGATAATAATGGTAAAAAATTTTGTAATAAGCAGCTGTATGCATGGCATGAACATTTTATCTATGTATCTGGAGAGGCTGTATAACTTGGGAGCGAGGAAGATAGTCGTGTTCGAGATCGGTCCGATCGGGTGCGTACCGGCGATTACTAGCCAAAACAAACACAAAGAAAAGTGTGTTGAAGTGAAAAACCAGCGTGTGTCTGAGTACAGCAGCATGCTTCCGGCAATGTTACAAAACTTGACATCTAGTCTCAAAGGCTCCAGCTTTGTTAATGGTCATGCATATCGGCTAGCCTATGATGCTATCATAAATCCTTCTAAAGGTATGTTTGGGATTGAGGTTGGACAGCTGTATGTTTGGGATTGAGGTTGGGCAGCTGTAGCTTTTAAACTGCAGCACTAAAGTATTTGGTAAACACTAGCTGCTGTAGCTTTTTTAAACTATATTAGCTATGTTAATATGATTTTTCACTTGTATAATGTAAAATCTATTATATTTTTAATAATTTTGTTAGAATTATTATTTAAAAATTATATTTATTACATATTATTAATTTTTATTTTATAATTACAATTTTTTTTCTAAGACTACAAGTATCCTCACTTATGTGAGCGAGTTCAAATATCAATCAGACCTATTATTTCAGCACAAAAGCTAATATTATTATGATTCAAAATTGTAACAAAATTTTCCACTTGATATAAAATTTTGCAGGTTTAAAGGATGCAAGCAATCCATGTTGTAAAACTTGGTTGACTGGGATTGAAGGGTGAATTCCATTTGTTGAGCCATGCGACCACAGAGACAAATACTATTTTTGGGATGGGCATCATCCTTCAGAAATTGTGTATTCACTCTTAGCATCTCGTTGCATCAACAATGCATCATTTTGCTCTCCTTTCAGCTTAAACGAGCTCGTGAAAATGTGAAGAAATGTGCGTCAAAGTCTCAAATTAACTGTTAATAATGAAGGCATTTGAAATGAGTGGAGAGTGAGTATTATCTTGTACTAGGACGTAATTTGTGAGCCCTTATCAAAATTAATAAAAGGAATTAATTAATGTGAAATACTCCTAATCTCTGACTTTTCACAAAATCAGCCCACTCCCAGTTTTAATTTAAAAAAAGGTGGGGAAAACAGAGAACCTAGTCACAGAAAATTCGACAAATGCATTCACTATGGTTAAGCTATTAGCTGCAAACCCCAAATCAGAAGAGATATAAAACACACTGGGAAAAAGGGAATATCGTTTGTTCAGTAGTAGAAGGATTACACATGATCTGGAGCAAATTAGGGCCTAAACAAGCAGAACTGTGATACGTGCCACAAGAAAGTATTCACCGAACTTTTCCATGTGCTAAAGTAAACTTCAAACCCGGCAAGTAGTTCAATATCCATCCTAAAGATAGACAAGACCATCGAGATATATCATTTAGAAACTTACATATGCTTCCATAATATGTTCTTATATTGGAAAGAAATGACTAAGAAGGATGAATAATCGTCAATTAAAAACAAAAAAAAAAAATTAACTTCTGATTAGTAGAGTGACCTCATGTTGTAAAACAGAGTAAATGTATCTACCTTTTCTAATTTCTTTTTCCTTTCCTCCTCTTCCTTATCTTCTTCTTCTTCAATGATCCATTACTCTTTGTACAAGGTGAAACAAGAGTATCCACACAAACGCCGACATCGGAAGAACCTTTCACCTGCAAACTCTCGACTCTATGCATATCTAGGTGGTACCAACAAAGATCCTTAATGTTTTTCTGAAATAGAACCTTATCCCCACTGCTTGAAAATGCCAAAGGTACAACAGGGCAACCATTTTCGTTCAAAGTAAAAAGTTTAGTCCAAGAATCCTTCACTCCATATTCCTTCATCACCCATAAATCCCAAGCCCGCGGCTCAGAATACTTGCAAAGTAAAGACAAGCATCCTTTCAGAACATACACCCCACATAACTCCCCTCCTCCTTCATTCCCAAAGCTAGGCATTGGCGTTGGGTAAAATGTCTCAATAGTTAAATCAAAAGCAAGAATTAAGTCATTTGTCTTCGCGTCTTGATTCTGATTAGCAAGCCAATGTAAGGACCCATTAACAAAGGCTCCATTCCCTCCGTTACTGTTGTTTGCCCATGAATATGGAAAGCTTTTAATATTTTTAATTCGTCTCCACAAGTTAACTTTCAAACCATAAACGGTGGCTTCAATGTGGTACACTGGATATTTAAACACATGAATTCTGACTAACTTATAGTCATCGTTGCCAACATCATATCCAAACCCATGTAAAGAAGGCTTGTCACCGTACAAGTCTGGATAAAACCTGGGTAATACTCGGTGTTTTTTAGTTAATGGGTTCAACAAAATTATACCTTTCGGATAGTTTTTCAAAGCCAGCAATCCATTGCAAGAACCAATGATAACATCCAATGTGTCATTGACACGGAGATCAACTTTTAAACCATCACCACCGCCACCACCACCTAGTGAATCCAAGCTTAAAGCATCAAACCTTGTTTTCAAGTTATTATCCAGCTCTGAACAAATAACCAGCCTGTGGTTGGAGCTGGTTTTGATGGAACGATTGAGATGGAGGTTGATGAAATCTTTGCTGTCGATTAAGGAACGGAATGACTTGGAAATGCACCTGAATCGTAGGAGACTCTTCCCGGGGAGTCGGATTAATATGTCGATGATTACATCCAACGGAAGCTTCCAAGTCGCCATTTGTTATTGGCCTCTCCTCAAATTCTCTCCTTTGAAAACCTAACTTCTGTCGTAAGTCTTCTACTTTTAAGATTATCTGGTGATCTAAAACTTCTCATGAGCAAAAATTAGAGTAATGATTAGTAGTTAATAAATTAAAGAAATAAAAAAGCTAAATTTCACTCATATACCATCACTAAAAGATACATGACACAACAATTTTAAAAACTTAGCAAAAGGCCACCCTAAGCCACTAATTGGTTTTAATTTTTAAAAGTCTCGAAGTAATTAAAAATTTATTAGAAAATACAGCTAAAACAATTTGTAAGAGGAATTAATCAATGCATCACCATTTTTCTCGCAAATGTGGAATAACTCAACTACGTACAAACAAAATGTAAATATATGAGACAAAACCTGAAGCCAACAGTCAATATAGCCTGCTAAGCAAACAAAAGGTCATGGAACATGTACATGGTCCTCTTTCCAGCCTGGAGAAGATGAACGGCTTCTCAAGAATCCATATTCATGGAACTTGTGTAAGATTTTGTTTTCATCTTTATCAACTGTTTGATTGCTTTTGTTATCATGCCTACAAACTCGAAACACAAGCTCAGGTTACAAATTATGGAATGAGACCCAATACTGGTACGCGTTTGCTTGTTGATTAACAAACAATCTACGTTTAGCCGATTAATCGGTTTCGATGATGTGGGCTTGATTTTGGATATTGCAGCTGCGGATAATTTGAGATTCATTGTGAATTGATATATTGGAGGAATTTCCACGGTACAAGGACTCTGAACTATGTTCCGCAATCTGTGTTGGAACAGTTAAGAGACCTTAACATGAGAATTTCTATTAATCCAAGTTATGATTTTATATAAATCTTTTTAGTCAACATAAAATTTACGCATGCATGAGATATACACAAATCCAATATTAAAACAAATGCAGTACACATAATCAAACCATTAATCCAATTAAATTCTCCAATTTAAGCATATATAGAATACACGAGTACGTTTGGCCGGAAAAATAAATGAATCATAAAATAGTACGTCTCGTTCAACACCAAGAGTTGAGATCTTTATCTCATCCACCAGTAGCACCCATCCAATATGATATCTACAATAATATTGTAAAACAGAGCAAAGGAATTAAAACTTGAAATGCATTTTAACTCTCTGAACTAGTAGTTCCTTTATCTTCCTTGTCTCAACAATCAATTAACCGATATAAGCATCAGGTGAAACAATAGTATCCGCGCAAGCAGTGAGATTGTGACAATCTCGCAAGTGATCATGAATCTCAAGAATAATACTCTCAACCCTATGCCTCTCTCAATCGTTCCACCAAAGCTTCCCACGGGTTAAATGAACTAAAACTTTATCCCCACTCATTGAATAAGACAAAGGTCTCACAACTCTATCCTTTACTCCACATTCCTTCATCAACCATAAATCCGAAGGCAACTCAGAATGATCATCAAACTTGCAAACTAAACACAAACATCCTCCCAAAAACCATCAAAAGAATAAAATAACCTCGGGTCCCAACGGTAGGATGCAATGGCACTTGGTAAAACTCCTCACTCTTTAAGTCAAATGCAATAACGAAGTCATTAGTATCTACCCAAATGGAATGCCCCATTAACAGACGCCGACCTTTGTCTCCCTTTTACGCAGAAATATGGAAAATCTTGAATTATTCTGCATGAGGTGAGTTTCAAACTCTAAACGGAAACTTCAATGTATTTCACTGCAGGTTTGTTAAACACAAGAAGCTTCACAAACTTATAATCGTCGATGTAAATAAACATCATATCCAAATCCTTCTAAAATAGCCCTGCAACGGGACAAATCTCTGTAAAACTTGGGTATTTCTCGATCGGCGTTTATTAGTTAATGGATTAAACAACCACACTTTTTTACTACTAAGATTCCGAAAGTCTTCAGTAGCCAGCAATCCTTCACAAGAGACAATAATCAATACCTTGCCATACCCCTAGCATGGGTGATCTAGTGCGAAACAATTATAAAGTGAATCTAAGCTTAAAGAATAAAAGCTTGTTGTTTACAGTTCAAAACTGACAGAATAATGCTGAGATTGGAGTTGGTTTCGATGGAGCGATTAGATGGAGTTTGATGAAATCTTGGCCGTCGATCGTGGGATGGAATGACTTTGAAACGCACCCGAACCGTAGCAGACTCTTCACCAGTAGTTGGACTAGTATATAGATGATTACATCCACCGGAAGCTTCCAAGTCCCCAATATTTGAGATAAAAACAGAAGGATGAGATAAAACCAGAAGCCGACAGTCACTTGATTTTGATGCATTCATGGAACATGGTCCTTTCCAGCCTGAAGAAGATGGATGGCTTCTCCAGAAGGCATATTTATGGAACTTGTTTAAGATTTTTGTTTTGATCTTTATCACTTGTTTGATTGCTTTGTTATCTGTATTTATAACTAAAGTTTAGGTGGCAACAAATATGTTATTCCCCTGTTGGAGATGGATTTTCATACTCAACACAAGCTCAGATTACAAATTATGGAATAACACCAATACTAGTAGGCACTTGCTTCTTGATTAACAAGCAATCTACATTTTGTCAATTAATCAGCTTCAAAAATGGAGGCTTGACCTTTAATCTATCTATGATACGCATACAAAACAAGTCTCAGTAAATAGCATCTATCATTCAGAAAATTTCCCAAGATCAGGGTAATGAAGTAACTTAGAAACTAATAGATCAATGATGTGCCTAACAAGCCTCTCCATTATCTGAATTTTTCAACCTCATTATTGATGATTCATAAAATTAGCCCACCCCAGTGTTTAATTTCAAAGGAAATTGGCAAAGTAGATAACCTAGTTACAGATGAATTCTACATTTAAATTCACTATGATTAAGCTGCAGGCTGCAAATCCATCAGGCGGGAAAAAAACACACTGGAAAAAAGAGAAGAAAATTTGTTCAGCAATTATACAAAATCCGGGGCAAATTTGGCCCTTAAAAAGCAGAACTCACATCCGTTCTACACGAAAGGATTCGCCAAAATTTTCCATGTGCTAAAATAAACTTCTAAACACAAATACTTTTAACCAGTAAAATAAAACCAGAAAATAGCATCCAATAATAGCATCCATCTTACTCGTCTCATTCAACTCCAATCAAGAGTTAAGTTCATCTCATTTGTCACGAACAAATATCTAAGTCCAACATGATCCCTACAATTATGATTAAAATTAAAATTTTATGAACACAAATACAAAGCACGAAATTATAAAAAAAAACATTAAGGAAATGATCCTAACCTTTTCAACAAGATTTCCATCAGTTACCTAAAAATATTAAACAACTTTTTTATCGATATTAAACAAATGAACAAAAGAACATTGAAGGAAATATTCATTTTACAAAGCACAAATTAAGCACTTTGTCTTGAAACGAACAAATCATTTGCTTCGTTTTTCATTCTGATTTATTCTTATAATTATTTTTAACTTTTTCTTCTTACTGACTCAGTTATATGTTGTGAATGCATCATTCAAGTTAGCATTGAGGAAGAAATATAAGGTTCATGAGAAGAAAGCATATGCATCATTCGAGTACATTGTGTTTCCATTCTATACATAATAATAAATAAAGGTCAAGAAAATTAGCTTCTATCTATGCTGTTACCAAAATTTCTCATACTTCTGCACTGATCATTGGTGACTAGTATCGTCGGTAGCCTGTGTAAAAACACCCGAGTCAAGCTCTCATGCATGCCGTAAAACACAGGAAATTCAATTTACCTTCTTTTAACCCAATGTTGGATTCCTCCTCCTCCCCCTTGACTTCAATGATCCACCATTCCCAGCATTAGGTCAAACAAGAGTCTCCACAAAGACAACCGCGTTGCCCACTTCCCTGATAGCTCTCAACTTCATGCGTGACTACGTTGTACCAAGAAAGATTTGAACCATGTATTTGACGCAGAACCTTATCCCAACTCCTAGAATAAGCCAAAGGTATCACACGGTCACAATAACTATAATTAAAAAGAGTAGTCCAAGAGTCCTTCACCCCGTATTCTTTCATCACCCTTAAATCCCAATCCTGCTGCCCATACTGGCAAAGCAAAGGCAAACAGCCGTTCAAAACAAGCAACCCACTTAACACTCTTCCGTGCCCAACATTAGCAAAAGGCGTTGGCACTTGGTAAAACCTGTCACTCTTTAAATCAAAAGCAAGAATTAAGTCATTTCTCTTTGCTTCTTGATTCTGATTAGCTAGCCAATGCAATGCCCCATTGACAAAAGCTCCGTTCCCTCTGTATCTGTCTTCTACCCATGAATATGGAAGATATTTAACTCGTTTCCACAAGTTAACTTTCAGACTATAAACGCTAACTTCAGTGTTGTACTCTGGTTCTTTAAACACAATAACTCTGACTGTCTTGTAATCATCGCTACCAACATCATATCCAAACCCATGTAAAGAAGGCTCGCTACCGGACAAATTTGGATAAAACCTGGGTAATACTCGGAGTTCTTTAGTTGTGGGTTCAACAAAATTATACCTTTTGGATAGTTTTTCAAAGCCAGCAATCCGTTGCAAGAACCAATGACATCTTGAGGATCTCTAAAATAGACTGGGAGATCAATATTGAAACCATGACCTAGTGAATCCGAGCTTAAAGAGTAAAACCTTGTACTGCCCAAAAATGAAGTAACGACCCTGAGATTGGGATTGGTTTCCAAGGATTGATTGAGGTGGAGTTTGACGAAATCTTGGCCGTCAATAATCGAATGAAATGACTTGGATGCGCGGCTCAACCGCAGGAGGCTCTTCACTGGTAGTAGGATTAGTATGTCGATGATTACATCCAACGGAAGCAGCAACGGAGTCGCCATTTGTTAGACCCTTTCCCCATTTCTCTTTTCAGTGTTGCGCGGAAGCGCTGAGCAGATTACCAATTGATGGTAACTGTAATTTCTAGAGAAACGTAAATGTGATATAAATAATTTTAAAGAAAATTTACACAATAATTTACGTGATTTAGTGTAAAGCCTGCATCTACGGGCAAAGACTGAAAGATAATTTTACTAATAAATGAGAATTTATAAATTAGGAAAAACTCACAAAAATTCAATACTCCAATACACCTAAACGAATTCTCCTAAGACTCAGTGTCAAGCTCTCTCAACTCATCAATTGTTTCACTCAGCATTTGCTTCTCGATTATGGGATGCTTAACAATTGAAAAACAAAAGCTATTTATAGGAATGCATGATAATACTATTTCACCAAACCTTTAAAATTATCAAAGTTTGTTTGATGATTACCTAATTTTTAGCCAAACTTTAAACAATTTGACTTTGAACAATTTTGGCCAAACTTTAAACATGTGCTTTGCCAAACTTTGAACAATTTGGTTTTGAATAATTTTGGCCAAACTTTGAACATGTGCTTTGATTTGAATTTTTCAACAATTCTCCACCTTGGTGAAGATTTATCCAAATCTGAGCAGACTACCAACGAACCATCATTCCCAAAGTGGTCTGCATCTTTGTGACTACCTACGTACCTAAAATTTGTGATTAAGCCAACCGTAGTTCAAAATATTACTGAACTTCCTTGTATATAAAATGATCCTCCAATCTCTACCTTTCTTACTATTTTAAACTTTTAAGATATTGATCAAGTTTAGACAATGCTCAAACTTGATCGTTGGCACCACCTTGGTCAACATATCTGTGGGATTCTCTGCAGTCTTGATTTTATGAAGAAGAATCTTCCCTTCATCAATAATTTCCCGCACAAAGTGAAATCGTACGTCAATATGCTTCGTACGCGCATGATAAACTTGATTCTTTGCTAATTGAATAGCACTTTGACTGTCACAATACAAGTTAACATGCTCCTGGATCAATTCCAAGTTTCCAAGCAAGCCTTATAACCAAACAGCCTCTTTAATAGCCTCCGTAATTGCCATATACTTGGCCTCATGGTTGACGATACAGTAATCAGAGCTGTAGTGTAGACTTCCAACTAATTGGCCCTCTAACAAGAGTAAATACATATCCGGTGGTTGATCGTCGTTTGTCTATATCACGGCATAATCGTAATCAACGTACTCCAATCACACCTCGACCAAGTGTGTCATTTCGTTCAAACAAGAAACCAACATCAATGGTTTTGAATGTACCAGTAGAATCCATTTCACAACTTGCCAATATCCTTTACCGGGATTATGCATATATCCGCTCACCATACTAACTGCTTGTGAAATGTCAGCCTTATACACATCATTGCATACATCAAGCTACCAACTGTATTTGAATACGGAACTTGCAATATGTATTCTTGTTCTTCATCTGTTGAAGGAGATAGTTGTGCAGAAATCTTGAAATGAGAAGCCAATGGGGTACTTACAGGTTTTGTCTGATCATTCATGCCAAACTGTTGTAATACCTTCTTCAAATATTGCTTCTGAGACAAGCTGACTTTACCACGAGCTCTATCTCTGCATATCTCCATGCCAAGAATCTTCTTAGCTTCACCTAGATCTTTCATCTCAAATTCTTGATTGAGTTGAGTTTTCAACTTCTCAATCTCATCTTTGTTTTGAGATGCTATTAGCATATCATCGACATATAAGAGCAAATATATGAAAGATCCTTCTTGTAACTTGCGAAAATACACACAATTATCAAATTTATTTCTTGTGTACCTTTTCCCTTTCATAAACCGATCAAATCGCTTGTACTACTGCGCTTGAGATTGTTTCAATCCATAAAGCGACTTTGTCGGCTTGTAAACCCAATTTTCTTTTCCAATGAACTCTAAATCCATCTGGCTGAGTCATGTAGATTTTCTCTTTCAAATCACCATGCAAGAACGCAGTTTTCACATCAAGTTGAACTAGCTCCAGATCATATTGCGCAATAATGGCTAGCAAAATCCGAATAGACGAATGTTTCACAACTAGAGGAAATACCTCATTGTAGTCTATTCTTTCTTTCTGAGCGTAACCCTTTGCTACCAATCTAGCCTTGCATCGAATTTTATCCTTACGAGGAAATCCATCCTTTTTTGCATATACCCATTTGCACCCAATTGCCTTTTTGTCTTTAGGAAGTGTAACTAACTTCCAAGTTCCATTTTTTTAAAGAGACTGCATTTCTTCATCCATTGCTTGCTTCCATCGTACATTTTCGAGACTACTTATCGCTTCTCTGTAAGTGGAAGGAACATCACCATCTACAATTGGAAGTGCATAGGCCACCATATCAACAAAGCGAGCAGGTTTATGAATCTCTCTTCGTGGCTTTTTATATGCAATTGAATCTTGTTGCTCTAAAGGTTCCTAAGTCAGAACCTCCTCTTTAACTTCGGTTGATTGAGAATCATCTGCCTCTTCAACACTAGCTGAATCATCTTTAACCTTTTCAAGCTCCACCTGCTGCGGAGTACTACTGGTGTTGTCATCCTTTTGTGAATCCTTTTGTTTTAACATGACTAATTCATCAAAAGTCACATCTCTGCTGAAAATGATCTTCTTTGTATCTGGACACCATAAACAGTATCCTTTTACTCCACCAGTTATACCCATGAACAATGTTTTCTTCGCTCTTGGGTCTAACTTAGATTCCTTTACAAAAGAGTATCTTGATAAGCTTTTGAAAACCTTTGATCAGAACAACAAAACTGAATCTTCCAAAACTCCTGTTTTAAAGAAAAATGCTTATGACCTCACTAAAATCTTGAATAAAAAGAAAGAAAAGAAAACAACTCCTAATATTCAAGATCTTCAAAAGGAAATTAAGGAAATTAAATTTGAAATAAAAGAATTAAAAGAGAAACAAAAAACTGATTATGGAATTATCCAATTTTTGCTAAAACAATTAAAAGATAATTCAGATAGTGATGAAGATAAAGAAATAAAATTTGATGGTAATAATCAAAACCTTGAAAACATAAAAAAATTACCTAATGATTTTTTGCTTGTTTTAAAACAAATCACTACAAGAAAATATTTGATTAAAATTACTTTGATACTTTCCAAAGAATTTGAAATCGACACCATTGTCCTTTTTGACACAGGTGTTGATTTAAACTCAGTATAAAAGAAGATATCGTTCCCAAAAGATTTCAGAAAAAAAACAAATGAAAGACTTTCAGCCGCTAATAACTCAATATTAAAAATAACCTCTAAAGCTGATGCTTTTATACTAAATGATGGTTTTGAATTTCGAACTTCCTTTCTATTGACAAATGATATACATCATACTATCATACTTGGAACCCCATTCATAAACCTCATTACTCCTTATATTGTTGATTATGATGGTATAACTTTTAAAGTTGAAGATAAAGAATTAAAATTTTCCTTTATTGAAAAGCCTAAAACAAGAAATCTAAATATTGTAAAAGCTTGTTCTATTTATCAAAACCAAATCAATGTTTTGCTCAAATCAAAACAAAATGATTTATTTTATTTACAAAAGGATTTAGGATTACAAAGAATTGAAAGCCAAATACAAACCAGTCTTATAAAGAAGAAAATTTCTAAATTTAAAGACTTAATTGAAAAGGAAATATGTGCTGATTTACCAACTGCTTTCTGGAACAAAAAACAACACATGGTAGACTTGCCATATGAAAATACTTTTGATGAAAAATAAATTCCTACTAAAGCTCGCCCAATTTAAATGAATATGGAATTAGAAAAACACCGTAGGAATGAAATTAAAGATTTGGAAACTAAAAGACTAATTGTAAAGTCAAGATCTCCTTGGTCTTGTGCTGCTTTTTATGTAAACAAGAATTCTGAAATTGTACGCGGCACTCCAAGACTTGTGATAAATTACAAACCGTTAAATAAAGCCTTAAAGTGGATTAGGTATCCAATACCTAACAAAAAAGACTTACTACAAAAACTTCACTCTGCTCTCATATTCTCAAAATTTGACATGAAATCAGGTTTTTGGCAAATTCAAATTCATCCTAAAGATCGGATAAAACTACTTTTACTGTTCCATTCGGACAGTATGAGTGGACTGTTATGCCATTTGGTTTAAAAAATGCACATTCTGAATTTCAAAGAGTCATGAATGACATTTATAACCCTTATTCAGAATTTTGCATTGTTTACATTGATGATGTTTTGATCTTTTCTAATACATTGATCAACATTTCAAACATTTAAAGACTTTTTATTTTGCCACTAAAAAAGCTGGACTAGCTGTTTCTAGTTTGAAGATTTCTTTGTTTCAAACTAAAATTAGATTCCTTCGACATTATATTTCTAAAGGAACAATTACTCCTATTGAGAGGTCTCTTGCTTTTACAGACAAGTTTCCTGATAAGATTCTTGATAAAACACAACTACAAAGATTTCTTGGTAGTTTAAATTATGTTCTTGATTTTTGTCCCAACATCAATAGGATTTCAAAACCCCTTCATGATAGATTAAAGAAAAATCATGTTGCATGGACTGATGAGCATACTAAAGCTGTTAAATTAATAAAACAAACAGTTAAAGAAATTCCTTGCTTGTTCCTTGCTAATCCTGCATTACCTAAAATAGTTGAAACTGATGCATCCGACTTAGGATATGATGGCATTTTAAAGCAAGTTAATAATAATAAAGAACAAATAGTACAATATGTTTCTGCACATTGAAATGATTGCCAACGAAACTATTCTACTATTAAAAAAAAAATTCTTTCCATTGTGTTATGCATATCAAAATTCCAAAGTGATTTATTAAATCAGAAATTTTTACTTAGAATCGACTGTAAAGCTGCAAAACATGTTTTAGAAAAAGATGTTCAAAACATTACATCCAAACAAATTTTTGTACGATGGCAAGCTATTTTAAGTGTTTTTGATTTTGATATTGAGTTTATTAAAGGTGATACAAATTCTATTCCTGATTTTCTAACCAGAGAATTTTTGCAAAACAGATAATGTCGTCCAAGAAGAAAGATAAGGGTAAAGACATTATTAAAGACATTGCACCTCTTGCAAACCTTCCCCTCAAATGATCTCTAAAGAACCTCATAATACTCCCTCTAAAGACAAGTTACTATCTTATGCCATGCCAATTAAATATTGGATTGATATGGTCGAAGAGCATGAAGCTCAATCTAAAGCCTTAGCATCTGATGAACAGGTAAAAGAATGGATGCAATATATATATATATATATATATGGCTCTGATACCAATAAGAACTAGGATCGTGGGATGTAAGTGAGTTCCAAGAAATATACAAAATCAGATTTTAATTAAACAATAAATTATGTAATACCAAATTAAAATTCTTTAAATTTAATTCTTTAAAGATCTTTCAATTTTAAACCAAATTTATTCTTTAAATCAAACCTAAGCAACACAGGGTTTGACAGAAATTAAACATACATTATGGTTGGCTTTCTAGCATACACAATACCAGATTTGGATCCCAGAAATGGTGCTCTGAGTGAGGAGGGAGAAGAGAAATACAACTGAGGGGAGAGATCCGGTCTCTATGCCTCAGAGGAACGTACAGTTTTTATGGTAGATATGATATAGAAGATCAGTCTACAAATCATGCATAAATAAAGAAAACTTTAAATAAATTGCGGTAAATTAAATAAATAAAGTACATAAATTAAAAGGGCAGAAATTAAAAGTGCAGAAATTAAAATGCATAAAATAAAGTGCAGAAATTAACAGTGCAGAATTAAATTTAAAGAATTTTAATTTGGTATTACATAATTTATTGTTTAATTAAAATCAATATATATATGAGAAAAATTTCTCCAATTTTGAAAAAAGTTACCTGACTAAAGTTCTGTTTGAAATTGAGGTTAAAACTCAATAAAATGCTTATTTTTATAATTTTTTTACAAAAATAATATTTAGTAAGTTTTGTAAAAAATAGCTTATTTCATAATTTTTTTTCATTTTGATAGCAAGCTTTTAAAAGCTGGTAGGGGATTGATTTTTATAAGCAGCTTATTAAATAGGTCACTACATTTTTTTTAAAATTTATATTATAACCTTAGTATTTTAACAAAAAGAACGATTATATCTTGCTTTTTCATAAACTATAATATATAAATAATTAAATATCATATTATCACCACAATTAAATTACCTCCACAACTACTATATGTTCTCCTTCATATCAATTTAATATAAATGTAATAAATATTACATTTTATTTTATTTAAATTACGTATCAATAAAGTTCATTACATTTCATTTAGTTGAGTTTTTTTTTATACTTTATGTAATTTATGTATTAAAAAAAGATATTTCTAAATAATTTATTAAACATACTCTAAAATAAAAAGTAATTTAAACTTATGTCTATTTTAGTCATTATATAATAAAATAACACTTTTATAATTAAATTTACCAAACGTATGTACTATACTTTTCAAACTCACTGCAATAACATAATTTACAAAATACCAAGCTGCTTTTTTAATTAGCAACTTATTTCATTCGTACAGTAGAAGTAACTTATTTAATTAACCACGACAATCTCATACTGACCCTAAACTTTTTTAACATAGAAATTTCCAGATTTAATATTGATTAATTGACACGTAGATTATTTTTCACCAATAAGTGTGTACATCAGTTGGTCAAGGAATTATTTTATTTTAACCAAGGTCTAAGGAATTATTTTATTTTAACCAAGGTCTTCGATTTAAAGCCCGAGAATACAGTTGCGATTAGATGTTTGATGAGAGAGCTTTGACACCCTAATAGTCTTACTCAACTTGAATCTGGATTAATCAGGTCCAATGCACTGGATTAATCAAATTCCAAATGAAAAAAGGTTTTAAGATTTTTCAATTTATTGATTAGTGTGAGAGAACTGCTTATTATAAAATATTAAGCTATTTCAGTGCAATGTGTCTTAAGGGATTGAGTTATTGGGCCAAAAATGGGCTTAGGGAGACAGATATCAGAAAATATGAACACATTAACATTGGGTCACGAAAATTTTAGAAAATTTAATGAAGGAATTATGAGGCACACTTAATGTACAGAACTTTTATATTTCTACTATACTTAGTGTCTTGTAACTGAAAACAACCAAAATTTGCCTGTTCCTATGCATGCCTTTATGGCTTCACAAAACTAAGAAATACAAAACAAAAAGAAGCTTACTTATCCTATATTATATTATAGGTTAAGGGAGACTGCACTTCCTGTTAGGACAAAACTGTGAGAGCCTAGCTAGCTTGCTAAAATTACACAACTAAACACTAAAGATAATTAAATTGATGATCAGTGCCGAGGCTCGTGATTGTTGATTGGAGGCTTGCGGCGAGGCTTTGACATTCCTTTGTAATCCTTCTGCATTAAGTTCTCGACCTCTTGAGCCGCGATGAGAAGCCTTTGAGTGTCATCATCACGAGGCTCTCGTGAGACTTCATTCTCTTGATCACGAGGTTGCATTTGCTTGGGGTTCGAAAGCGAAACAGCTGGCTGTTGTGAAAACATAAAGAAGTGTGAACTGTTAGAATATAAATAGCTGTAGGTTAGTAAAAAAACAATAAACCTTTTTTTATTGTAAATTGCATGTAGTTGATATAATACAACCAAATTAAAGATTCCTTAAAGGTTAGGGTTTCTTTCTTTTGTGTGTGTGTGGAAAAGAGAGAGATAATCACCTGATCATCATCTTGGTGGTGATCAAAGCTTTCAAGAGACTTCTTTGAAGCTTCAGCACTGCTCTTTCCTGCATTAAAAGGAACAAATATATATGATAAATTAAACCATGCATTATTTAATCAATTACATTCTCAACACACATATATCTTAAACTTTGATTAATTAAATAAACTAAGAAAAAGAACTAATTAGTACTCTCAAGTGAAAGATTGGATAGCATTAAGATAATGAAACAATATATTGCGACTAATGAAATAGCTCAAGCATACGAAAATCCATTTTATACAGAACAAAATTTCTTGTAAATTAATACAAGTATATGATACATATAATTTACTAGCTTGCTAGCACATTACTAAGGCAAACAAAGTGATCTGAAATCATTGCTCATCATCTGTTATGTTTAGGAGGGTGGCGTTTAGGCCCATGATAATCAGAATTGAAGACTACAAAACCAGCTGCATTATTCAACTTACGACTACTACTTTTAAGATCCTCAAATTTACTTTTGCCTAAAAAATCTTCTCTCCCTTCAAAGTGAAAATTTCCATCAGAATGACTTGCACCTGAAATCTTCAAAGTCCCTGACTTGTCCATTCCTTTTGGGTTCTTCTCATGCTCTTTCCATAGCATATGTGCTGCCATTTTCCTTCCTTGGGGCCATAGTTTACTCATGCTGATGGTGCCAGCAATGCCATGATGATCATCAGCAACCTCCTGCGTATATGTTTGTATTTATGAAATAATCAGAATTAACTAATTAAATTAATTGACAAGTGATCGTAGCTGTTGGAATAACAAGCTTATTTAGCCTACTTTTCGAGCAGAAACAGCACGTTCTTGATCAATCGCACCGAGCCCATTTCTTGATATTGCTTCATCTGTCAAAATAGTGTGGGAAAAAAAAAAAGATTACATAAGCTCAATCTGTAACACATGCTGCTTATTGAATTTCAAAAAAATTAATGGACAAGAAATTAAGCATTTATTATTTTACCTTGAGCAAGTGCAAAAGAGCAATCTCTTATGCTATGCATAAGAAAGAGAAACCCTATCGCAATGATTAAAAGCCTTATGGGAGTCATCTTTTAATTTGTGATTCTTCTTTTTGTTTGAGAGCGTGTGTTTGTTCAACGAAATAAGGAGAGGAACTATGAAAATCTAGTGTGAGCTTTATAGAGACTTGAAACCAAGTCAAAGCTAGGGTTCCGACACCTACCCGATTATAAAATATTGCTTCTTGTCCTGGGGCACAGCCAGAGCGCTGAAGTAGTACTATATGTCTATATCAATATTATAATCTATATTAAAACTAAACTAATTATCAAATAAAAAAAATGAAAACAGTGTTCTCCATTTGTATTCGGTTTCATATGGGTTGAATGAAAGGACCAATTGGCCTCGAGGTGTCTGATATTGAATAGAATGTATATGTGTATCAATTGCAAATGTTGCCATGCATGCAAGAAAATCTTATGTAAATTCCAGTTACCATGTCAATCATGCAATTCAATAGAATTCTAACAATATTTTATTTATATGAAAAATTGAGGAACCATGTTAATCATAAAATAAGACTATTGTTATTGATTAGTTGTACAAAATATTTCAATGTATCTACATATATGTGCAAATAATAATTTTATAAAATGCAAACTTTACTTAATTATTAATTATTACTATCCATTGGATGGTTGTATTATCTCGAATGTACAGAAGATTGTATCTGGTATAACACTTGAGTTCGATCAAGAAAATTACTTCCAAGTTGACGATATTTGATGAGCAATCTAGGGCATTTTTCATTTACAGCGGCAAATTCAAAATGCAGAGCATATATAGTTGACTGATCACCACAAAGCATTGTAAAATTTGAAGCAGCTTTCTTACTTTTCTAATTAAATTATTAGTTATATATCTGCCAGCTGGCAGCCTGCTGATTATGGCATGTCTATTTCACGCATAGCTAAATAGCATTTAATAAAAAATTAGTAATAGGGTTTAGTTTTCATGAAAATCATGCTTGGAAGCTTAATTAAGTTATTCAATCGATATCTTCATATAATTTTACTCTAACTAAGCGACTTTATTGTTTGTGAAAATATTTATATATTCAGATAATTGGATCAATTCTTACAAAGGTCATCTCAGTCAGAGATTCGGTCTAAGATGTGATAAATTACTAATTACAAAAAATAAAAGAATGTTATAAAATTAACAAAGGGATTTGTTCCATTGGATCCCCTAATGATAGGGCTTAGGCTAATTATTTTTTTCTTTCCCTCTTTTTACTAAACCAGTAAATGAATTAAAATAAAAGAGGCTGTAGAATCTTTCAGATGGCGGAATTTTGTATGAATTGCTACGTATTTAATTTCCACTTCATCATGATTCAAACTTGCAAACTCACAAGGACACCAAATTAATTGGCCATTATATTCCTTAATCCTAACTAGATAATTAAAATCATTAATAAAAATAATAATTAATAAAAGTGTTCATGTAAGTAGAAGAAATCTCCATACATATACATATAAACCACCAATAAGATGAGGGTTAGACATAGACTTCTATATGTAATATAAATCAATAAAAAATAAAATACATGTAGATGGAGTATAGACCAAAATTTCTAAGTTAAAGGAGTAAATATAACATAAAAGTAATTAGTGCAGTCGGCTGTAATATTTCTTATGATACTTGCGACCGAAGATTAATATGATGTCCTTCTTTAAATGTTCACTAACAACACTGAAACCAAGGTTAGGGTTTGATCTGTAAGTATTCTCGAGTGCAGACATGAAGTAACTATGCTCATTTGAACTAAAATCCTTATCATTGAACTAAAATCCTCATCATTATGAGAATTGTAGCTCACGACATGGTGAAAGTCAATGTTCTCTTTAATACTAAAAGAAAATATCCATAGAATGAAACTTAAATCTTACAGTCGTATTGTAAATATCATCGATCGTAAATCGAAAAAAGTAAAGCTTGTGGATGCCCTCAAATCACGGAAACATCCAAAAATAACATAAATTGTGCAATCATCTTCAACACCAAAATCCCTCGAACCTACATTATTCTATTCTTAAGACTTAAAAACTGAATCAGCCTCAATATCCTAAGGAACAGCCTCAAAGTTTGACCCTTAACTAAAAGACTTACCATCAAAGTTTGAGTCAATTACATGGTACAAAATGTCTTTTTATGAAACAGAAACTTTATTAAAAAAAAGGATCCAATAAGCAACATAATTAGAATATTCTTGTAATTAATGAAAGCTTGAAAGTGGAGGTGGTGAAACATAGTTCCCAAAGAGAAGCATGCATGAGCTAGCTAGCATAAGCATCAAATTAAGAGCTTGGTGAAACATGGCAAGTGATTATGCATAGAATTTCTAAATAACACCAACTTTAACGATGAATCTTTTATAATAAATTAAAGTTTAGTGCTAGGATTTTAGAACACGAGGGCGTGTCCTCCAACTTGTTGCTTGTGATTGCCCCTTGATATTAGTGTTGCTTCTTACTAAGTCGGTTCTCCAAGTTTTCTTCCTTTCATCAAATTTTATACAATTCATTCAAAAGGAGTTTTTTTTTTTTCTTCAATACTGGTTTATTATTATCTTTTATATCATAAATAAAAATTTATTAATATTTAAAATTAAATTATTATAAATTAAGCCTATTATAACACAGCCTAAATTCCTGCTTCCGATAATGCCAGTAAAGGGTTGAAACTCCCCGACTTATTATACATGGCTTCTGCCAAATGTATGGACCAGATAAGCTCCAAACAAGATAAAAAGAATAAAATAAACCTATCGTTTAATTGCATATAATCTCAAAGCACTCAATACAAAATATTTGCTCTCCATTCAACGCTAGCTGCTCTTGCATTCTTTTAATATAAAATGACTAGTGTAATATAGCAAGCCACTTGTTGCAATGCTGTGTTCCTTGCTTGCTCCTGCTTTAATGCTGTGCTAGCTGGTGTGCTTCAGTTCCTTTTACCTTCTTTAATTTTATAAGTTCATGATTTCTTTCTAAGCACTGCAAACGAGATTTGGACACTTGGAGAACAAGTTTGGCTCCATTTACAAATGTCATATCTTTAATCTTAATGAAGTAATAAATTAGATTAATCTACTGTTAACAAGATGACAATGATGATTGTGTCTATAAACTTTTGTGGGTCTAGGATTTGTATCAATCCTGTACGGATTTGGATTTGGATTTGGATCCTTTGAGTTATGGGGATTCCAAGATTCATGTGGATGATTAAAAAGTGCTTTTTGGGTAATTTGCTGCACTTTGATGTATTATTTTAAATTTTATGATATCGTCAAATTTAAATGTATTGTCACGCTCTGGCCTCTACAAATTTTGTTTCTTTTCATTATGACCCTCCAACTTCCCAGGTCTGGCTCCGCCCCTGTGGCCCTAAGCCCATTGACCATAAAATTCTTAGAGGCAAAGCTGGGCAGCCGAGCTCAAGCTGGGTCCATATCACTTTAGCCCAATACCTATAATTGTCATTCACACATAACACCCTCTGTATTAGCTAAGCAAAACTCGACAAAGCAAGGCAAAAGCCCAATTGGCTATTGCCATTTGCCAATTTGCCAGCCAATGAGCCAAGGGTTGGTACTTGGTACTAGTTATGCATCGTAGACCACAACTCCCAACTCCCTGCCAAAAACATTTTGCTAATTCTACTGCAAATTGCAAAACCAAGGCTGTGCAAGTCTCACAAGCTATATGCAATGATAGCTACACGTGTGAGAGACGGACTAAGGAAACATAGGAAAATAACGGCAGTGGAAAAAACAACATAATTTTTGGGTTTGTAAGTTAATGCAGATTAAAAACAGAACGTAACATCTAACCACCCAGCTTATTGTGTGTGCTCATGGCCAAACCCTCCTTACTAAACAGAGAAAGAGAAAAAGGAACACTATGGCTATACTGTTTCTTCACTTCATGATCATACACCAGTTTCTTGTGTATGCACATGGACAAGCAAGTAATACTTCTCTAACACCGGCCATGTTCATATTTGGTGACTCTTTGATTAACAGTGAAAACAACTACTACATAATGACTATTGCACTAGCAAACTATAACCCTTATGGGATTGATTTTGGCGCTTCTGTGACGGCAATAGCATTAGTGCTACTGATTATGCAGGTGCTTACAAGAAATATACACATCATTTCATCTAGCAAGGATAGATGTTACCGCTTCATATACTAAGAAAGTTCTTCACATTTTGCAGCTCATTATCTTGGTTTACCATTGATTCCACCATGACCATCTCCGCTGTCTAAAGGTAAAAACACCATGAAGGGACTAAATTATGCATCTGCTGCAGCTGGGATTCTTGAGAGACTGGGCGACATTATGTAAGTTCCATTTCAGCTCATTGTATGTTAATTTGGTTTAACTATTTTATAAAGTTACTGGAACCGCATAATATGTCCTTTAGTGGTTGTACTGGAAATACTTCGTTTCTTCCATTTTGTCTCTCTGTTTATTACAATTTAACTCATGAATCATGAGGCCAGCAAATAGATCAGTATCCTTGTTGACAAATTTTTGAAAGTAAGATGAAAAACGATCACATCAGAGCACACAGTAGGTTCAGAATAGCATATGAAGCAAGTAAATTACGTGCAGAAAAAGACTAGGCTAGTGACTGAACACACCTTCTTATCTCAGTTGTATATATACACCTCTGAAGTACAGAAAAAGACAAGGCCAATGACCCATGCACCTTATCTCAGTTTCTATAGACCTCTTGAAACTAACTTGTGTTCTCCATTCCATAAATGTGTACTGATCTCAATATTTTGGAAACTACTTACTAAAAGATTTGAGTATTACTATTTTCAGGGAGTGAGGATAACATTTAATTGATAGATCACACTATTTGAGACCACAATCAGGCTGCATCAACCACCAATTTTCCAAAATCCTACCGATCTAACCCAGTACATTGCCAAATCAATATTCCTGATTAATATAGGCAGCAATGACTACATAAACAATTATCTCCAGCCAAGCAGGCATGCCAACAGCCAAATCTATAGCAGACAAGGTTTTGCAGATCTCCTAATAAATAAT
The DNA here is from genome assembly GCA_025617385.1 of Murraya koenigii. NCBI lineage: Eukaryota > Viridiplantae > Streptophyta > Magnoliopsida > Sapindales > Rutaceae > Murraya > Murraya koenigii. Next base: position 24,176,040 of record CM046819.1, read on the forward strand.
TTCTCAGAGCAATTATCAGTATGTCCATAATTACCATAAACCTTGCAGTGTGTGTGCGTGTGTAAGTTTATCTTGTATCATATTTTGTCAAATAAAATGTTTATATTATTCTAGGAAGACGGTTAAAAAAGGTAATATTTCAATTATGAAATTAAAAAAAGGAATGGAATGTACATCTTCCCAGAAAATGGCTTCAGGTCCACCTAAGCTCATGCATTTTTCTCAAGATAATACAGTAACAACCAATATCAGGTACACTTACGTAGATGTTATAGATTCCCAAAAGGACATGGATAGAATGCAGACCAAACCATACCTGATTTGAATATATAATCAGAAGTAGCTTATATAGGCAAACTAGATAAAGTGTCACAAAAGTGATGCCTGAACTATGGGACTAAGTGGTTATCATCTTGGCTCCATGGGATTAAATTCTCTAAACTACCCAGTAGTCATCTTTGTAAAATCTGCATCACAAAGAAGAAAAAAGAAGGAAGCAGAATTCTCTAGACCCAACGTTTATTAACAAAGAACATATTGTGTGGTTCATGCAAAGATATATCTACCTGCAAGAATTTCTCTATTATTTTGCTCTTTTCTTTTTCCCAGGTTACTTGTATGCTGAAACGCCCAAAGTAGAAAGCTTTATCCAACCATGACTTAAAACACTAGGTTATGGAGCCTAAGAAAACTTAGCTCGAATACATTTAACAATTAACTGTAACAAAAACACAAGTGGATTGTGACAGAACTTGCGCATGCTAAATATTTACAAGCAGCTTAAGAAAAATTCTCCATTTCTAACTCAATAACTGCTTAGAAAGAAGCTGGAATACTAGCCTGAAAAGTGATAATATAATAATAACAATAAATGATATTTTCTTGTATCTCTGGAAATTGTACAGGTTGGGAGTGCAGAAAATGGTGTGGACTTGGACCACTTGGGAGCATAACCAGCCAAATATCTTTGGCAAGCAGCAACAACAGCTGTAATTGACCACGTCAACAACTTGGTTACCATGTTCAACAGCATCTCATTCAGCTCACCAACACACTCAATGCTGATCTCGCAGGATTGCTCATTATTTATCATAACATCTAAGATCTCTTCTATGACATGATCAGTGTTCTTTCTACCTATGGTAATCACCACAATCCTCCATAAAATAGTCCTTAACTATGCCTAAACAAAACTTTTATAGTTGAAGTAGCTGGGCTTGGGTTACATACCACAACAGTAATTTGGCAAATACAACATTCTTTATTAAAAATAATTTAAATACTATTTCTTTTAATATGAAACTCAAAAGTGTATTAATGAAGAAAAATCAAAATATAGAGTGGACCTGATGTCACTAAGCAAGCCAAAAGGATAAGTTTTTAGAGCTCACAAAAGTAGGTTCATACAATGCTATTCCAACTTTGAAACTATATCACAAAACCGCCTCATTATTTATATGAATGGAGAAAAAAGATGAATCCTCAAATTCCTTGGACATTGAAGCCTACAGCGAAGCAAGAAATTGGACTCTATTCACAATTCTGGCACCAATTTTCAGTGTTTCTTGTTGCAAACAAAGCTTGTTGTGGAAATGGGAGGTATGGAGGGGATCTTACCTGCCTTCCCCTGCAGCGACCATGGGCTGACAGAAATCAATACATCTTCTGGGATCCTTTCCATCCAACCAAACCACGCAATTGTTGTTGATAGATGCAACAAAAAGTTCACTAAACTTGCTTTCCAATAAGCACTGATCACCTGGCAGAACTATAGAGGAGATAAGAGAGAAGACAAGTCCAGAGTGCAACAGCCTTAATTTCTATTACTCAACAGTATGGCAGCCTTCATTTCCATTACTATAGTTTTCTAAGTGAGCTATAAAATATGGCATTGCCACGCTATCTGAAAAAGCTTTGGTAAACCAAATCTGTATAACATTTTCATTCTTCCTTAATTAAGATGACCGTTAGTTTTACCATCAATACGCTGGTGCCATGGCAGCATCCTTCTTGCTATAATCTACGCATATGTCACAGAGTGGGCATGGCTCCACCACTGGGCAGTTTTCTAAGTGAGCCATAAAATATATGGCATTGTCACGCTATCTGAAAAAGCTTTGGCAAACCAAATCTATAGAACGTTTTCATTCTTCCTTAATTAAGATGACTGTTAGTTTTACCATGAAGCTGATGGCCAGATCAAAAGAGGACCTCATTATCCCCAATACGGCTAGACTTGTTTTAAAACAAGGCTACTGAGCTAGTTGAGAAACTAAAGCAACCAAAAAGAGTACAGGCTAATTCTCTGTGAAAATCATTTCATAAGAACTAGAAACGATCAAACTGAATAACTCCAGCCATGATGCACCCTATCCTACAACAAAGACTTGTTGCTACTCTGGATACGAAGAAACACTCATACCTGATTACTTGAGAAAGAATGACAGTATTGCAGTTTGTCCAAAGAAATTGCTGTACAGATCAACAAAGGAGTATTCCCCTCTCGTATCAACAATGGTGAAATCTCCATGTAAAATATGATCAGGTCTCAAGGAAAAGATTGATTGAGACCCCCTACTTGCTAGATATTCCAGAGACATCAAGAAAAGAAAAATTAAAACCCTACAATTTCATCCGAGCATGGGAATCAAATTAAAATTTTGTGACAAATCAATTAGTGATAAACATTTGAGTTCCCCTTTAACATCATAAATAATTTCAAGTAACCTTCAAAGTTCTGACCATATTTACTTGAGGAGCAGTGATGATACAAATTACACCATGCTTTCTTTGACTAAAAATCTGAAGGTTAGTTATACATCTTTTAGCTACTTATGCGAATTTCAGGAGGCGGCAAAAAGGACAATAGTTCTAAATTTGAGCAAAAGAAGCAACACAAAAAAACCAGCTACTTAAGCGACAAAGGCTTGAGATACATGAACAAGAATCAAGATGATCATATAAATGAACCAACAAGAATAAAATAAGAAAGTAACAAAATTTCAATATATGATACTTGCAAGTGTTAAACAATTTCAAAAAGTGTACAAAAGCATTAAAGAAAAAAAGAAAGAAAAATTCTTCTTACAATTTTTTCCTAGGCATTAGCATACATTAAGTACATCGCATATTTAGCCCTGCTCTATCCAAGTTACAAATTACAACAGTGCCCATTCCACATGCACAGAGCCCCGACCAGACGATGCCAAGGAATGCTTTCTAGAAAATTCAGTGACAAAACCCGCTTAGCTGCTTCCAAGCCTAATTACTCTATTCATCCATAAAGGTGTGACGTAAGCACATGCGCCACCCTTCATACTGATGCAACATGCAAAACTCAATGAATTCGGAAAATAAACCAGCCAGAAAAAGTCGAGAACTTTGAGAAGATCCGTCAGACAATCAGAAGCGGAGTTAGTAAAAGAAGAGGTTAAAATGAAGATGATATCCTCATAGACCTCCCAATAGCAAGTAAAATGTTAAGCCCCAAAGCTAAAAATTTCCTGCTCAATAGATGGAAGCATCAAATCTTGGCTCATAAAAGCAGACCTGGCTATTATATGATTGAAGAGCACATCCAGCAATCCAAGACCAAGCTTTCTTATCCACATCATAAAGAAGGCCCTTCCCTTGGTTCCAAGATGTAAAACAGATCAAATTATCCTGTCCAAAGCACTCAAATCTTTCAGCTGATAGCCTTAATAAAGCTCGAAAATACTTTGGCGGCATCCTACTTATCTCCACCCACATAATCTTTGAATGATCCAATTCCCAAATTCTCATGCTCTGGAGGGTACTATAGAGACCAATCCTTCCAACCAGAAACAGACGCTTCTGTGTACCAGCAACCAAATACCCGTCTAACAAGGAACGCGGGAACTTGGCCGGAATGTGTTCCCAGTAACCTGTGTCCAGCCTGTACATCATCAAACCCAGTGGCGAAAGAGTTTCCAAATACAACCGGGAGTCACAATATGCCATCTTTGAAGAGCAAAGATTAACAGCAGGCATTATCTGGTGGACAGACCATCTGTCAAGTTTTGAATCATACACTTCAGTGGGCAATGACTTGTCACCATATATATCACTAGTTGCAATCACTTTGAATGAACGGTCCACCCGGTCAACAACCATTATCAACTGTCTTTGCTGATTATAATGCATGCTCGGCAATGTCCTCCATGTTTGGGTAAGTGGATTGCACACCAATGTTCTGAAAGTTAGCCCATCAAGCCCAGAAAAACAAACAAGACCTCCTGAAGAGCCAACCAACCAGAAAGCCCAGAGAGGCAAAAAATTAAATGGAATCCTATACCATGTTTTCAGCGGCAAGCTGAAAACTGAGCATTGCGGTGTCTGAGAGTTCTTCCAAAATGTAAGAAGACAAGGCCCATGGGATGGCACTTGCGAATGAAATTTAAGAAAACTACTATCCTGAAGTATAGAATTCCACCGTCTACAAACAGAACGAAGCCGAAAGATCATAAACGGAGGAACCCTGACTAAAATCTCATTCAACAAGTCTTCAGGCAACATTGCCCAGATGTTATCTTCCATTTGGACATCTGGATGGATTGCTTTACCAAATGTAGCAGCCGTTTCCTCATCTAAACCACGAGGTTTCGTTTTAATCACCTTTTGCCTAGAAGGGCTAGTATTTCTCGATCCTACACGACCCATAGGGCTTGTGTTTCTTGAACCACCACCCCTAATAGGCGACACTTGCTTAGGACATCTCTCCTGTGAACTAGATACTGTAGCTTCCCCAGACTGAGAATCAGAAGCTTCACCAATGCCCTCCATGTTAACAACCCCTAAATACTCAATTAACCAAAAACAAGTTCTTATCTATTCCAGTTGTATACTCTATTCGAAGTTTTACACACCAAAAGATCCAAACTTTCAAGCTCAAGAGCAATCAGTTACAACCCAATAAGAAATTCCAATCAGAAACACTAAATGTAAGCTCCCAATTCACTTTTCAGATACCAAAAGATCCAAACTTTCAAGCTCAAGTGCAATCAGTTACAACCCAATAAGAAATTCCAATCAGAAACACCAAATGTAAGCTCCCAATTCACATTTCAGATACCAACAGATCCAAACTTTCAAGCTCAAATATTGATTTCAAGCCTCAAACAACAATGCCCATGATCCCAAACAATCAAATAACTACTGTCCTTCAAAAGCCCTAACTTTTAGCCAGATCCCCAAATGACCCACTTTCAATAAATGGTAAAAACAAATCAACAACTATAATATTAAACGAGCTACAGAGCAAAGATCAACTAAGCATAATTCAAAGATCGAAACTTTTGAGGATTATTTAGTAGGTGGGTTACCTTTGAATTCAACAAACATGACCCTCATTTTTGGCTTTTAGTGAGATACAGCTTCATCAGAGATCTCCAAAGAAGAAAAATTGGTCATTGAAATGAGAGAAAGAAAGAACCTAACCCAAAAGACTGTTTTTTCCCTAACATTGCTTCTGATTTGTTTTGTCATTATTTGGTGTAATTAATGAAAAATAATAATAATTTTGGAGGTACTTTATGCTGTGCCATTGTTGCTCCTGATTATGATGCTTGTCCAATCAATGCTTGCCATTTCAGCAAACTTTGTTAGTCAATACGCCATGACAAAGCGATTTCATTCCATTTAGTTATGTCATATCTGGACAGTCAATTTATTAATGAAATTAGGTTTTTATTGAAAAAAAAAAGTTTTTGGGTTTTTGTTTTCACTTACCCAAAAGAAAGTCAAAATTAAAAGCTGGAGTGTCAAGCATTTTGACAAAATTCTATAAAATAATCCTCCTATTAAAATGTATAAAATCAGTGGAGTCCATAGTAAATTACATTTTAATATACGATAAATAAATTTTTAAAATTTTCCTTTAAATAAAAAATAATAATGGAGATTAATTACAATGGACGGTGAAGACTGGTGGGCAAGTATGAGATGACAATATGCTTGTGAGTTGTGACAGGAGTGTTTTTGTTTCGTTTGAAAGAATAATAAAAACGAGTGAATCGGGTCCACTAAATGCCGTTGATCTTTCATCATTGGGCTCCACGAACTCATGAAGCGGTTGTTGATATCTTTGATTAAAAAACAGTCGTTCGTTCAACAGACGCTCTGAGCGGGGCCTACATGATAGCGCGCCCCCTTCAATTGAAACATGAAAAAAAAAATAATTAAAAATTGTAGAAAACAATCGTCGTCACAGAAATTTGAGGCCCCGTTTAATTTATGTTTTGGATACAGCTCTTTGTTAAAACTTAAAAAATAAGGAATACTGAAAATTGTAAGAAAATATGTCTGCCAAATCTTATCTAAATATTTCTTTTTTATATATGTTTGTTATCCTAACTTTTAGTTCAAAATTTGAAGACAATTAAAACTTCTTTTCTGTGTTTTCATTTAACAGTATCCAAAATTAAATATTATACCAAACACATTTTAAAATACTCAAAATACTAACGAGTCAATTCAAGTTTTTGAATTACGGATTTAAATGAGGAAGCATTTAGTGTTAAGTTTTAAATGCATTTTCAATTTTAAGCACGACGATGATTTTGTTAAGGAAATTAAATGAATTAATAATGGAAATTAAATGAATTAATAATCTTATATTTAAAGTAATTTATTTGATCCCAAGCATTGCTCGACTAAACATGAATGTGTTTTGTGTTTGCAATCATCTAAATTTCAGTAATAATAAAGAGCAAGGGTAGAGTTAATATTTAATTAGCGAAATTTCTTTTTCTCATTCAAAAATTATATATATATATATACACCGAGAATCATTTGTTGATAAGGTGAAATATCGTGCCTGGAAATCATCTCATCTGCAAATTTAAAAAAAAAAATCGAAAAAACACATGGAGGCAATTGTAGTCCATTGTAAATTTATAACTCATATTCTCGATACACCAATTATAATTATCTAAGTAGAGTCTTGACAAAATTTTATTGTAAATATCATTAATTCTCAATCAAATATTTAAAAACAAAAAACAGAATAAAAAATAATTTCATTTTTGGGTTATCCTCAGTTGGAGATTTGAAGTTTGAAGCATCATGCCACTCTTGGCGATGAATTGAGGCATGGACAATTCAGGTTAGAACCAGAGCCCATAAATATTATATTAAGCGAGGCCACCACCTTTCAAATAAGAGTGATAATTCAGTAGAGTGATGAGAATTCAAGCTCTCATAAGTCACTATAGTAATATTATAAGGCTTTTAATTTTTTTTTATAAGTGAGAATAAACTTATTTCTTTACTAAAAAATATGAGTGGTAGACATTCTTAAATATTTGTAAGAGTTAAAATTTTGACAATATCTCATACGACATTAATGTAACTTTTGTCCCGTAATAGTCTGATTTAATCTTATGTATATATCATTTACAGTCTTATCACAATGTATCAATGTAAAAAAAAAAAAAGAGTGATAATACAATCATAAATTTTTGTATAAATTTATTTTATACAAACTAATGTGGCATCATTAAATTTGTTAGATTAAAGATTTATGGGTCCACATGATTTATTTGTATTATTTGATATTTTCATTCAACCACTTAATTAATGTCAAATCAAATTGTACAATAGTTTGTGACTGTATCATGATTCTTTAAATAAGCCCATTACTAACCCACAATTTTTTTTTTTTAATGAACACCTTGTTGATACAGTTTTCTACTCATTCTCGGATGATGCTGTAGATTTCTGCTCGTTCGTTACTTAAGCAGGGTTTCGTTGCTGGTTCCTGTTCTTTTCCTCTTACTGAAACGGTGATGAACTCCAACCTGCGTCTACAAAAGACTGTCAGGGGTCGCCATGTGTTTTTCTGGCGAAAACCCTCTAACGCTCAAGTCAGTAATCGGGTTGATTCTTTTGGTATCCCTCTTGGCTTGAGAGATCGGAAAGGTAGAGAGTCCGGGGAGGAAGTGATAGAGAAAGTCCAGGTTTTTTGGTAGTTTTGTTGGAGTTGAAGTGTTTTAGATTTGAAGAAGGAAAATATGGCAAGGAAGAAGAAGTCCCAAAAGTCCAAAAGTCCATTTACTTTGTCCTTCGGCTAGTATTTATCCTCCCGTTTTCCCACCTTTGTTTGCTTGGACATGCCATCATCCGCATTAATTGCGCTGGGCCCTTCTAACAACTAGGGTTGCTGCGGCACGCCCTTGGGACATGGGATGTCAGGCGAATATGGGTTCCCGTGACCCAATGATAGTGTCGTGTAAGCTTGTGTGAAATGATGACACCGTGAAGGCATGCGCCAGCCATTGGTAACAGGGACGGAGCCCCACGGCGTGGGGCGACTGTCAGTTCATCGATCATCGTGATAAGTTATCGGGATAAAGGACCGCCATGCTCAGGTCTGCTCTGCCCGAGCTTTTGGTCTCCCTTTGTCCGTGGCGCTTCTCGTAACGCGACCAGGTCCAGCTCGGTGGTTGAGGGTCTCTTATACTTGAGCAGGATGAGGAGTACAAGATCTGACAGCCTTAGAGCACTTGACCTCGACCGGTCTTTACACCGATTGGGGGTGTTCTCGTGCTAGCGATTAAGTCTGCTGCTCGGGCGGGATTGTCCTCGAGGGGGTCTGCTCGGCATTGTCCAAACACACCCCATAATTGATTTTCGAAATAATAAATTTTATCAAAGCAAAGCCTACGTGAGAAGAGTGCCCAAATAGATAACATACAATATACTTTGCTAGTTTAAAATTCATGGAAATTTTATATACACAGACCTTATATTGGACATTAGACAATGTTCTTCACAAGTTTATTACAATATAGGATGTAACCACCACAAACTCATAAGATTTATGATTAGGCATGGTCTACTATATTTATATAACACCAAGAAATGCATAGTTTCTCTCTAATTATTTTAATGTACTGCGAAGTTAAGAATAAGTTTTAAAAAAGTCCACAGACAAAATTATTATTGTGTGAATGATCTAGTCCTGATATCATCGTAAATTAGTTGCAATAAAAGTTAGTATTTTCTCACAATAATCGCCTTGTCCCTTTTTTGATTCACAATGAACTGTGAATATGGATAAAATTACAAAGCTTAATGTCTATCACTGGATAATAATATGATCCATGATCCGTCTAATGAAACACTCAAAGAATATCAAGACAAAGCTACGTTCGTATGAATTAAAATCTCATAACGCGGAAATTAACCCCACCAAATTATTTAAGAGCAAATCATGCCCAGATTTAAAAGAAAAATTGATTCAATAATGAAAGGTAGAAAAGCATGGCACATGAAAGCTGCTAAGAATATGAGAAGAAAGATAACTCTCATTTCCAATGCACTCGACACAATGACGAGAGATTGCTTGAAACATTTACGTAACGAAATGGCGCACCCCTTAAAAATATATGATCAAGACTTGCCTTTCTCAAATTAATAAAGAAAAAAAAAAGTAATTATGGAAATTTACCATCTTTCTTTAATTTATAAGGTAAAATTAAGTAGAAATAATATTTTCTCTTGTAATCTGAAATGTAAGTAAAGTAAGTGGCTCTTAAATATTAGAGATGATAAAATTTAGACAATATTATATAAAATTTAATATTAATTAATCTTAATAATTATCTGATTATATATATATATATATCAATAATTATCTCATGTAATATGAATTATAATTTTAAAATAATTACATGTAATTAAAAAAAAAACCACCAAAGAAAATGAAAGAATCGCCAAAACTAAAACTGTAAACATTTTTTTATTGCTGCTTGCATTCTGGCCCCAGCTGATGACTGCACAGACATTTCTGGCCAAATCATTCAAAGGGGTTAGTGTTAGTGACTGACGCAAATTAAGGACTAAAATAACATCACCTTTCTTGTCCTAGTATATTTGATTAAGAGACAGACTGTGTCTATATTTTAAAATCATTTGGACGTCTGCACCCGAGGCTGAGCACTGTTCTTCAAACTTTAGACTGCAAATGTATTTGCGTTGTTACAATGACAACTCAAATCTCAATGACAACTACACAACCATTATCCAGCTGACAAGGCACACCGTCAAGAAGATTTCCATATATATATATATATATGGCTTAAAGAGGAGTGATCGAGAGAGAGTACACATAACCACGTTTCAATTGAAATCGAAGCGTCTGTGGTGACTTTAAATGTTTCGAAAATTTGAAAAAAGAAACTTTCCTTTGCCTTCTCTATCAAGCATTATCCTGGAAACCAATGAATCACCGTCCTACAGAACACCACCAGCACCACCAGCAGCAAGCAAAATTTAGGTTTTGTAAGCTGGTATATGTATATAAATGTAACAATAGAGAACGAGACTTATTCTCAATAATCTTACTACAAATAATATAGCTCTCAGATACAGTTATTCTCAAGGAGTTTTACCTCCAATTCGTTAAAAGTTCCTTCTGTAATTAAATCATAAAAGAGTTGTCAAGAGTATCAGCAATTATTAGAAAAATGAAGAAACCGTACGTGAAGGTGGCAAATTAAAATTAATCCATGCATCCAACGACATGAAAGTTAAGTTACCCTATAAGCTTAACTTCATCCTCATAACATATATAATTAAGTCTTTGTCAAGACAGAATATTTGTCGTCGCAGTGAGCCCGAAATTAAATTAGGCACTACTTTCTCTGCATTGTGCCTATAAAACAATCAAATAATCTTAGATTTATGATTTGAGTATGGGCCACTATATATAATTATAAAACGCCAAGAAATGTATATGTTGTTTCGTTCTTATTATTTTAATATACTTTGACGTCAAGCATGAATTAATTAAAAAAATAAAATCCCCAGACAAAATGATCGTTTGGTGAATGATTTAGTTATTATATCATAGTAAATTAATTGAAACAAAAGTTTAAATTGTACATAGAATATAGTAACATCAATTATTTTCTTATCAAAGTAGATAGATTTAAAAATAAAAAAAATAAAAAATTGAACCACGAGCATCTTTTCTCAGAATAATGCCTACAGAATTGCACCTTTTAAAATTCATGATGTACAGTGAATGATACCAAGCTTAATATAATAAATGGTCCATCCAAAGCTACTTTTGTAAGAATGAAATCTCATAAAGTGGAAACGCCACAAAATTTAAGAGCGAAAAGTCATGCCCAAATTTTAAAGAAAATTGTTGCAATAATGTTATGTTCAAAAGCATGGCCATGAAAGCTAACAATTGGAAAAGAAAGATCCTTGTAGTCTTTAAGTGATTGATAAGTGGAGCCTTTTGAGAATTGAAATTCTTAAATCTTTCACCAAACGTCAAAATAAATTGAGACATTCATTTGCAATTATGAGGAAAGTGCTTCCATTTTCTTCTCCCTTTGTGACCCGAACCCTATCTTCTCTGATTTGTCCTAACCCCGTTTCTGACTATGTGATTGCAAGTGTACAACAATGCGTGATGGTTTGAATTTTATTTTCAACATATCATTTATCCAAAATTCAATTTGATCGAAGAAATTATAGATATTCGTTATCAAATTCGCCTCATCTGTCTTTATAATTAAAGTAAAAACTGGTTTGACTTAATGTATGGATAGATATAAATCTTTGTGTATGCAAATTAAAGAAAAGAATTGAAAAAGACATAAGATATATGTTTGATTGAAGTATTTACAACATTTTTTACAAGTATAATCTTGAACATGAAAGAGATGGCATCTATGATATTATATTTTATTTTAAATCCATTTGAATATTTCAAATTGCATCGTTTAGAAATATAGTTGTTTGGCATGCAAGAGTTGATGAGGGTAGAATATATATTCCATTTGATAATTTCCTTTTTAGCACTTATCAGCGTGTGTGTTTGTTCTTTAAAAATAAACAAACTCTCCAATAATTCACTCAAGTGGAAGCTACTTTGCTTTTTATAGAAGTTAACTTTTATCGTCAAGTGTCTATTTGCATTATTTATACTCCTCTTTAAATGATTTTTTTTTTTTTTTGGAATTTCATATGTTGTTTGGTTTTTAGTTTCTTAAGTTTGACTAATGACCCTAAGAGAATCTTTGCATTTATATATGTGAGAGTAAGAATTGGAACATTCATAAAAATATTATGAAAAATAGTTTTAAATTTCTTTTAATTATGAAATAATTGACTGGAGTAACCTTTTTCTTTACGAAATAAACAACTCTCGAATATCAGAGAGAGTTTAAAAAATATGAACAGTATTAATATTTGATATCCATGTACACAAGTTCTCAGTTATATTATCTAATTGTAAATATTAATAATAATATCTAATTGTAATATTAATAATAATCCTGTAATCAGTATTTTAAAAAAAGTTTGACTAACGACCTGAATTTAATGCCTACCAAAAGTATAAGTTAAAAAATATATCTAAGCTTTGTCCACCTCTATTTTTAAAATGAAAAAAATATATAAAATGTAATAAAACCATGCAACTAGTGAAAATAACGCTCTCTTATGTAATGTTTGTTTTTAATCTAAAATATGAACAACTTTAAATTTTTATGAAGTTTGAATAGATGTGAATATAAATATTTTAATGACATTTTTTTAGTATCAAATATAAATGAAATCTTATTTTTTTTATAAATAGAATACATATTAAACATAGTTATTTGACATTTAAATCATTGTCAAACAAAAAAAAAAAAAGGTTTACGTCTCATAATTTAGGAAATAATTTTATTTAATAAAAATATTTTTTAACATAATATAAACTTCACATTCGAACGTTTACTCATTCAACAAAGAGTAAAATTTAAAAAATATCTAAAACTAATAAAATTTCAGATTTTATATATTTAATAAACAAGTTCTTAGTCAATTGAATTATTTAAAGGTACTTCTCACAAAACACTTTCAAATTTAACATACAAAAGTTATTTTTTTGAGAAACTAATTTTAAAAAAATGCACCTTGTGGAACATAGGCGATTATACAAAAATGTTGGATCCCTTATCCTACTATATATTAATCATTTTTTTATATTAATCCTTCATTATATAGTTTGTTCTTTCTATTTTATTCAAAACCTCTTTCTAATAATTTATCTGAATTTTGCTCATCTATTATGTTCCTTCCATTATTTATTTTCCTTTACTAAAGAATGATAACGATCTTCTAATTTTTTCTGCCATACTAACATCTATTATTCTGTTTCTTACTAGATTCATTACTTTTGGTCCTGAGATATCCTTTATATCTACTTTTCTAGGTACTAGTATTGGTCCACTCAAATTTGATTGTAATCCATAATGAGAGGAAAATAAAGAAAAAATAGAAATACATATGGCATTAATAAAAAATTTAAATATTGATAAACATAAAACTTTACTTAATAACAGAGATAAAATTATAGATTTAATATTTACAAAGATGAAACAAAATTAGCAGTAGTAAATAGAAGAGAAGAATTAACATTATGTATTTGATAGCTGTTGTCTAAAATATTATCATTTAATATTTTATAGTTAAATACATAAGAAATGGAGCTTCTCTTGTGCACGTTAATTAATAGCTGCCCATATGATGACTCAAATTTATTTGTCGTTATTTGCTGGCTGTGTGCTGGTTTGCAAGTTTCAATATTATTATTATTATTATTAAAAACAAAAATCAAAGCGTGATTCTATGAGTTTCTTTTTGATTAATTTCTTGTTTTCGCATGCAAACTCATCGATCTCATCTTAAAACAATTTAGTTTTAGAATTGAAAATGTAAAAATGCTATGATCTTTTTATGATTTGATTAATCAAGTGAATGACGAATAGTAATTAGTACAAATGATGCCCATATTTGTTAGTAATATCCATAAAGACTTTATTCTTTCAGGGTGATGCTTAAGGATCCGATTGGTATTTGATTTTTTTCTTTTTTTTAATAATGATAAAGACAAATTTCCCAATTTAGTAATAATGTCACATAATATGACTTATCAAAGTACTTAAATGATATTACCTAAAGAAATTTAAAAGTTAAACCTTATAGAATAAACTAAATATTTTTAATTATTTATTAGTGACACTAACAACTTTAAACATAATATTTTTCAACTCTTTAATTAAAAAATTAACTTATAATCACGCACGCGCGAACACACAGAGATATATATATATAAAATTAAAATATAAAAAATTATTAATTATATAATATTATTATTATTTTATATAATTTTATAAAATTTATAATTATTATATTATTAAATTACACCATATAATAAATTAAATACCTTGAATTTGAACACAGGCACGCTAGCATGCATGTTTGGTAATATAAGGCAGCTTGAGGCTAGAGTGCCTAGCCAGGTCACACACCAATTGATCGATAAAAAACAAGAATCATAAAATCACCGCCTGGTGATGGACCTGTCCATGCTCGTCTTTTTCCAGCTAGCCGTTACTAATCTCACCGAAGACTGCGTCATTCTGACGCCCGCAAAAATGATAAATTAAAGAAATGCGATAATGACATCAGGCTCCCTAATCTTTTACACATTTCAAATAATATAAATCTACATATTTCAAACAATATAATTAGTTTATAATTTATATTAATTAGGTCCCCAACTGGCCTTCTTATTTACTGACCAAAGTACCCTAAAATTACTTTCTTTTTTTTTTTTATGGATGGCATTTTGATTTATACTATTGTGTTTGTATGATTTCTTATTTGTTTGTTGAGAAACTTAAGATAATAAAAATTGGACTCATTTATTAATTATTTACAAAATTTAAAATATTAGTTGAACATAATTATCAAAATTATTCAAAATATTTTACTTATTTATTTTATTTTTAATCTAATTTTTTATTCTTTGTTGATGTTGTTGTTGTAATATTTATGCCAGATACTATTAATATTCAAGAACATTTATACTATATCACGCAACACTAACAAAAAAGATATTCCATACAAATTGAAAAAGTATGTCCTTATTTAAGAAAATAGAAAATCTTAGGGACCCGACATAATTACCCTAACTAAAAATTATAAAAGGAAGAAAATTCAAATATCAATTGGCATCTTATGATAAGATTAAGGGTAATTATCAGAAATCTCTCCTGAGGTACGGTGTATTCTCAGTTTGATAGATTGTATTTACGTATTCTTAGCTACCTCCCCTGACATTAATATATAGTTTCGTAAAAGTTAGGTTGATGAGGATAAAATCATAAAAGTACTTGTTAATGATAATGAAATTCAAACAAAACTTAAATTTTCAATTTGGATTTCGAAATTACTCTTAACTTTATTAATGTTCAGTGGGTGAAAGGTAGAAGTAAGTTTTATCCAGCAAACATTCACACTAAAAAAAAAAGGAAAATGGTCATCTATTTCCTACGTTCAAATCGAAGTCATGAAACACTACATTCGATTTCATATTCTCTTTAATGCATTGATTAAAAAACTTGCACACGAATAGGAGACCGTGATACTAAATCCAGAGACGCCAATACCATAGACGACTGATTCATGACGGCAATGTGAAAGAATACCGACTAGTGACTTTTGCAGTTGACCCATGAATAATTCCAATGTTTTCGAGCCCCGAATGAGATATGAATCAAATTATTTCCGTGCATATCAGTTTTATTAATTGAAATTAGGAGATTTGGTAAAAAAAAAAAGAATAATGGGTCTCGAAATTTTTTTGAGAGTATTTTTGTTGCTTCCATTTTTTTTTTCTATCAATTAGTGTTATTTGTAGGTGAATGATTGATGCGAACGCATGTTCACTAGTGATTGATTCAAAATGTCTTGTGATTTGCTATACTGCCGTGCGATTGATTAAAAATGGCTTTAAAATTTTTTTATTTGTTTAAGGCATGCTACTGATTAATGAACATGAATTCATGCTAGTTTTTGTTAAATTAAAGATGAGATTATTTTTTAAGAGACCTACAAAACTTTCTCGACTATAGATTTGGCTTTTGGTATACCTGCTTGGCTAAAGATAATTGTTTATATAATCATTGCTGCCTATATTAATCAAGAATATAAATTAGGCATTGTATTGGATTAAAGATTGGTAATATTTTGGAAAATTGGTTGTCAATTGCAATATGATTGTAGTCTCAAATATTGTGATTTGTCAATTCTCTTTGCTCTATCTTATTAGCCCATGTCCAAAATTACATTATTTTTGGGTAAGTTCCTTCTTAGTTATTTGAGTTATAAAAGAAAATGTTATTATTATTATTATTTTATTTTTCTTGCATCTTATAGTTTAAACACTAGTAGTTGATAATTTTACTCTTTGAATAATATGTCATGAAATATAGATGGAATAATAAAATTTCATTTGAATTTAAATATTGCCATTTAAAAATTGTATCATTTGCCCTCTCTCTGTAGGTATTCCTGAAATACAAGCTAAGCAACCTAATAAGGGGGGTGAATTGATGTTTTAAAACTTAAGATAAGCTACCACATAATAATTAGTTCTAATGCTTTAATGGAATCAAGAACAATAAATTTAATAATATTCAAAATAAATGAGTAAGGGAACAGAGAACAAACACAAGGATTTTTATGTGGTTCAGCAATCCCCGCCTCCAAGCACACCGATTTGAGGATTTCACTATCCAAGCTTCCTAAGGCTTCAAGTTCTTACAATTAACTTCCAAGGTATTAATAAACTTTTATACCAAGAGATTATCCGCAATCTCTTAACCCAAATATATCCCAACACTTACAATTACTCAACTATAATTTTACAATAAGGATTACAAAAGATTTCTTATACACACAATATGTGTTTACAATTGAAAGCCCAAAGTATATTTCAATAAAATGATTACAAGTTTAAAGCGCTCAAGAACAATTGTATATTCAGTAGCAAGCTCAAATATAACTCTTTTGATTATATGTTGCTTGAATCTAACTGAGCCTTTTATAGTTAGAGCTGAAAACTACTCATTATAGACTTTTTGAGTCTTAACGGTTTGCTGTTAACTTATTGTCGGATCGTCGTTTTGACTTGAACAAGTTACGTTGGGCTGTAATTTAAATAATAAGTTCACCGTTTACTGTTGTCGGGTAGCTGTCAAATTATCGGCTAACTGTTTTCCTATTGTCGGATCACCGTTAATTTTTAGTAAAATATGTTGCTCTCTGGACACTGTTGGATCGCCATTAATTTGTTGTCAGTTAGCTGTTATGCTACAGTGCTAAATAGTTTTCCTATAGTGATAAATAGTTTCGCTACAATGCAACGTTCTTAAAAATATAGTTTTGACCCACATTTTCAGAAACTGTAATATAGCCAAAAATTTATAAATCCATTCTAAAAGGTCTATTTTCAGGATTTCAAAGATTTCAAAACTTTTTCAATTTAATCCATAAACTCAAAAACAATTAACATAATAAAATCATTATTTTCTTTAAATACAAAACTTTTATATTATGAAAATAATTATTTATTTTAAAATGTCATGAAAAATAACTTGAGTTTTTAAATGCTTAAACATATTTACATTTAATCAAACTAGATTTATAATAAATATAACATTAAAAATCATCTTATTTAGTGATATTGTAAAATATATGCATTTTATATTTTACCCATGACAATGTAGTTTGTTATCATCAAAATTAAAATATCTTATGATCTTATAGGTCAACAATTCTTATTATGTGTTTTGTCAATATTATTTGGATCTTGTTTCCAAAACAAGCCTCAATTGGTTGTATCTCCTGATTGTTATACCATCTTCTGCTAATGAAAACATATTTCACATAATAGGTATTGAATTACATTGAAGATAGTGGCCTTGAAGCCCTTGCAGCGTTTTGTAAGGACCTATGAGAATTAAAGGTGTTTGAACTGTCACCGGACGGAGAATTGATATGCTTGGTTTTGTTTGGAAATGACGAAGATTCTGCATTGAGGCTTTCTTGACAGATCATTATTCAAATCAAGCTCCAAGTATCCATTTATAGACTCTTGGATATATATAAAGCTAGTGCATGCTCTATATGCTACTCATTGCATCACATTTATTTTTCTATTGCTTAATATAATTGCAGTCCTTGTGGAAGTTGGGGACAACTTATAGTTGGTATGCAGAGGCTTGGGAGTTCGTTTGCCATTCATTTTACACTTGGTGAGCTATGGCATACCAACTAGTAATTAATAAAGAGAAGATATGAAGCTCGTGTTGTTGGTGGTGTTATTAATCAGAGTTTTTATTTTCGATATAGTTGCCATGTATGCTATTCCATATTCTTGCATATTTATGCATTCGCACCATCTTTTGGTTAAACTTATGATGGTCTGCCTTATGTACTCATATGTATCACTTGTAGTCTCTTGAGGAATAAAATTTAAAATTTTTATTCCATTTCCTGCACTAAATACTAATTTTGTTGGCTTTATATATGGAAAAATTGGCTTAGTCATCTTATTTCTTTGATGGAATAATGTTACACTGTTTTTAAATTCAAAAAATATTTATATCACTTGTGTAAAAAAAAACCTACTTTTTTCACTCTTCTTATACTAAATTAAAGAGGGACACCAAAATCTTCATCAAGATTGAAAGAAATTTGATACAAAAAGCAAAATAATGAGGCAAAATATAAAAACTTCCTTTTGAATTCTCTGATTTTTTTACTTAAGTCAAACCTTTTATTTATTTCATTCATCGGTCATTTTGGAAATTAGCAAAGTAATTTAGTATTTTTATTATATTCACATTTGTTGGCGCAAAAGAAAGATGCTGGTATTAACCAACAATTCTTTATTTTTAGTATACAAATTAATTTTTTAAATTAGGGGTATTTTAGTAATTTTCTTATGCAACAAACGGTTAAAGAAACGGTATACTAATGTCAAGAGAGCTAACTGAGAATATACAGATAAAATTTATTAAACTAAGAATACGCCAAACCTCAGGGGAGGTTTCTGATAATTATCCTAAGAATTAAGAATACAAACAAATAAATGCTTCATTTGCCCTACTACGACACGTGTCATAATATCACATAAACCCCCCATTTCAATTAAAACATCACCATCACCAGATAATTTCCCCGACCTTTAATTATAAATGACACGTGCTTGTTTTCCTCCTTTCGCCGGAGTATCCTCCACTTTCCCACTCATAAGAAGAAAAAGAGAAAAAGAAAAATCAACATCTTTCGCTTTCCCCACTTTCTAGCCATCCAAACACTCCCAATCTCCTCACAATCATCCTTGTTTTTTTCCAAGCTCATTTTTCTCCTACTCACTTCAGCTCAAAGCATATTCTTCTTATATTTGACCATGTTTTGACCAAACGACTTCGAAAAAGGATTAAAGTTTTAATTTTTGATTTTTTAAAGTTTTCATAAAGGATGGGGGCGGTGACGTCGACGATGGCGGCGAAGTTCGCGTTTTTTCCGCCGACTCCGCCGTCGTACGAGCTGGAGGAGGTGGTAAAAGGGAAGCTGGGGATGTCGGGAGTGGCGGCGAGGGAAACCGTCGACGTTTTGAGACTTGATACTAAGAGAGGGAATCAAGTGGTGGCGGTGTATATTAAGAATACTTCTGCTAAGTTGACTTTGCTTTACTCTCACGGTAACGCCGCTGATCTGGGTCAAATGTACGAGTTGTTTTATGAACTCAGCGCTCATCTTCGGGTCAACTTGATGGGGTCGGTACAGATTTAATTTTTCGAATTATTCTGGATTGCATGCTTTTATAGAAACATAAAATTACTTGTCAAATTTCTGAATTCATTACAGCGGATCACAGTAGTCATATTTTATGATATGTTTGGAATGGAAGTGAATGAGGCTCTTAATTTGCTGTTGCTGTGGAATAGAATCGCTAGTTATGAAGTTCATGGATGGTTGTCATTGGTAAACATTAACTATCAAGTAAAAGTGTTTATAACATGGTAGTTGTGCTTTCGAAGTTTAGCCGGAGGGCAACAATTAGTACATACCCTTAAATGGAAAGTTAGTGGTGATTAGGAGTATGCTTGTAAGGGTTGTACTTCTACTTAATTTTGAAAGCAGAGATATACACTTTTATGCTTGACTACTAATGATTTTATTCCACAGTAGCTATGAATTAAAAGCCACACACGTCAAATTCCAAACATTACCTTAAATACATTGACCAAGTAAGTTATGATGTGTATGTCAGTGTGTGTGTACAGGGTGCTTTGATGTGTACACTTTAGTTACGAATAAAGTCACTGAATTTGTGATTGGTTTATGCAGGTATGATTATTCTGGGTATGGGCAGTCTACTGGGAAGGTATGGCTCTTCGATTTTCTTGTGTTTGGTTGCTGAGAAAAGTGAGGAAACAAGAATTTTGAATTTCAGTTTCTTTGTGTTCTATGATTTTGAAATTTTGATGCTGTTTTATGCTTGGTTAAGTGTTCATAGTGGAAACTAAAATAGTCTTGTAGCATACCACTGCTTGTCTGCCACCAAGATTAGTTGATTTTTGAATCTCTATTTACGATTGCTGAAACTTGTATCACTTTTGTACTCTTTGACCAGCCAAGTGAGCAAAACACTTATTATGACATAGAAGCTGTATATAGATGCCTTGAAGAAAAATATGGGGTGGAGGAGGAAAATGTTATCTTATATGGGCAATCAGTTGGGAGTGGACCCACTCTAGATTTGGCAACCCGGCTACCTAGATTGAGGGCTGTAATTCTCCACAGTCCAATCTTGTCTGGTATTCGAGTCATGTATCCGGTGAAACGAACATACTGGTTCGACATTTATAAGGTTTTCTACTCTATAGATTTTGAAATTTCAGAAACTTTGATGCATTAGCTTTTAGTAAAGTAACTCTATTTTATTGATTGTTTCTATGTATGGTGCAGAATATTGATAAAGTACCATTGGTCAGTTGTCCGGTCCTGGTGATTCATGTAAGTACTTTTCCACTTATAAGGTGTTGGTTAAGGTTACTGCTCTCTGATAATGCAGTGTTTAGGTGTGTGCTATATTCTGAATACATGCCATCTGAGCCCTTGCTTCACATAATTCCTCTGATTCTTTCTGTTTCTTTCTAAGGCCAGATAAACTTTATTCACCGGCAAACTCAACTGTCTTTTGAAATTATTATCTGCTAAATTCTAATTGGCCTTTGTCATATTAACTGAGGAAGATTATAAGATAATCACCAAACCTTTCAACTTTAACCATCTTACGTGAATATACCATACTCTGGAATGGCCATTGAATTTGAAGGTCTAAATGCATATACTTTTTAACAATCTTTTGGGAAGATTTGAAATGGTATCCCATCTTGATATAAATTTGCATAACTTGAACATACCAGCCACTGTGCAATGTTTCTGTTCATGAAGTGAAATCAATATTGTACAATTTGGTTTCATGTAATGTGGAGTGGTTTGGGGAAGCAAACTCATTAGTGAACTTCTTGCCTTGTGGTTCCTTGTGCCACTTGCAGGGAACCGCTGATGATGTTGTAGATTGGTCCCATGGTAAGCAGCTGTGGGAACTCTGCAAAGAGAAGTATGAACCATTATGGATTAAAGGGGGCAACCATTGTGACTTGGAGCTTTATCCCCAATACATCAAGCATCTAAAAAAGTTCATATCAGCCATTGAGAAATCACATTCGAGAAATGGATCTGCACTGATTATGGATCAACCTGGGAATCCCCGAAAGAGCACAGATTTTAGAGACACATTGACACCAAATATAGATCAGAGGGAGAAGTACAGGCTGAGTACTGACCAGGGAGAAAAACCGAGACAAAGCACCGACTGCCGAGAGAAATCAAGAACCAGCATTGATAGGAGAGAGAAATCAAGAAAAAGTGTGGATCGCACTGAGAAATCTATTAATGGCACAGACCCTCCAGAGAAAGCGAGAAACAGCATTGACCGGTAAGGCATGTTTTAACTCCACAAGAATATTTATCCATTAAGCTCCTCTTAAACCAGTTGCGCTGATATGGTGGCACAAGTTTGTACAAGTCTGGTTGAAACTGAATTGCTTTGGCAGGTTAGGTGGCATGATGAGATCAGTCAGACTATGCAATATTGATTGTTTCAAGCCTACAGCAACAAGTATGTAGAAGAAGAAAGGCCAGTCAGTGGATAGCAGTTGGATTTTGCTTCACTTCTATTTATTTGATTGGTTAGTGGGGTTGTTTGGCTGATAGAAAAAAATGTATTATTGTTTATTATCCAATCTTTTGATTTAAAATAGGAAATTAATTTATCAGGAAAATTATGTATTACAATTTATTTGTCTTTCCGAGTTGATTAATAAATCTCCTCCCTCCCGCGCTCACTTACATGTATCTGCATTCATGTTCTGGTGTATTTTTCGTGCCAGCTTGGATCTAATTGGAACAAAATCAAAGCTTTTGGACTCGCTTGTATTTAGGCCGAAAACATGGATCGTATTTGGAATAATTATAATGATATATTCTCTTTTTATTATTTTTGTACAGATTAATTGTTTATCTGATTTTAAAATCAGGAAATAGCTAAATACTCATGTAAGGGAAAGAAAAATTACACGTCAAAAAGATTAAAAATCAATCCGAGATACTAGGTTTTTAACAGAAAATTTCTAAATTTGGTTACATGATGAAGTTGAATTCCTCATCCATAAAATAAATATCTACTAGATTTTGATGTTCATAATTTATTTTTTATGCATTGATATCCTTTCTAACAGTAGATTTATAAATTAAACATATCTTTTACTTTGAGATTTAATTAAATTGAATACTTTTTATTTTTGAAATTTCTAAAATGAATACTAAGAAAACTTGAATGCTACTTTTCACAATTATTAACCAAATTGAGATAATTTCAATTTCATTAAAAACAGGAACATGTGCAAAATAGGTGCTATGAAACACATTTTTCACTTTTTATTTTCCAAGACGAAACAAAATGAGAGTTCAGAAACCGGTGCCAAAGCGCACCCTAAATAATTCAAAATTAATAATAAACCCCAATGCTTTTGTCATTTCAATTATCAAGCCAGCAGATATTGAAACCCAACAGACAAAATATCGAAGAGTATGGAATTAGATACTCCCAAAGAAGGTTTAAGGAGGGTTTAAAGGCGGCTACTTCTCACAGAAACTCTCTTTTCAATTCTCTATGAATGCATTTCCTTCCACAAAATCCCTGACAGTCCCATTCTTTTTCACTACACAATCATTCAAATTCCACTTAGATTCCATCATTTTCTTTTATTAAATTCTCCCATCATTTGATGTCCACTACTAAAACCCCAATAATCTTCTCCGCCATTAAATTCGATTACTTGCCTGTTTGTTATATACAATCATAATAACAATAAACCTACAATTCTTTTTCCAAACCCAGAAAAGATTTCCTCAGTTATGTGGAGGAACGTTGCCAAACAAGCCATTTCACTACATTTGAAGAAACCCTTTTCACGTGCTCACAGTTTTCTAGGTGTTTGTCAGGATTCAATTTTTCGTGAGAAGGTTAAATTTGGATGTTTGGATATGGTTCCTGGGGGAATTCATGAAGTGGGTTCCGGTCGTATTGGTGAAATATTGAGTCATGAGGATTATATGAGGAGGACAAGTTGGGGGGTTTTGAACAATTATAATTTTTGGTGTCCTAGAGGATATGCAACTGTAGCTGAGGCTGTGTCTTCAACTGACGTTGAAGAGGATGTGTCAATTGTTGAAGAAATTCAAGAGCTGTTGCAAGAAATGAAGAAGGAAGAACAAAGAGAGGGAGAGAATGGGGGTGGAAGAAAAAGGCGAAGAGTTGCGAGGGGAATGGGTTCTGCAAAGTATCGAATGTTGAAAATGAGGCAAGTGAAGATTGAGACCGAGGCATGGGAACAAGCTGCAAATGAGTATAGGGAGCTTTTGATGGATATGTGTGAACAAAAACTTGCACCAAATTTGCCATATATGAAGTCATTGTTTCTTGGATGGTTTGAGCCTTTGAGGGATGCTATTGCTAAGGAACAAGAGAGATGTAGAATGGCAAAGCATAAGGCGGCGTATGCTCCATATTTTGATCAGTTGCCAGCTGATATGATGGCAGTTATTACAATGCATAAGTTGATGGGGCTGTTGATGACGGGAGGTGAACATGGACGAGCTCGAGTTGTACAGGCTGCTTGCATAATTGGCGATGCCGTTGAGCAAGAGGTCAGTGAGATTGGATGTTGTTTTGGTTGTTTTTATTCGATGTTTGATTTAATCAAGTGATGTTATATTGTTCTTGTATGATTGAGCTTTCCAGTTGAACCTTTCTTTTGTCTCTAGCTAGGGCTATGTAATAACAAGTAATTTCAGTTTAATTTACCATATTAGTGAGAAAGTAGAACCATGGATATTTTTTAACCATTGAGAATGAGGATCTGAGGAAACAAATTTTAAGCTTCACTTTGTCTGGCCTTCCCCTTCTCTTTTCTTTTGAAGTGAGCATTAATCTACTGCTACTGCTGTAATTGATCAGGTTAGAATCCACAAGTTTTTGGAGAAAACGAAAAAGAAAAACGAAACTAAAAACAAGGAAGATGAAGAAGGAGGTGAATCGAATACTGTAACTACAGAACAAGAAAAGCTGAGAAAAAAGGTTACCAATTTAATTAAAAAGCAAAAGCTGCCAGCTGTGAGGCGGATAGTGAAAGGACAGGATGATTTCAAACCTTGGGGCCAGGATGCTAGAGCAAAGGTTTGCTTGATCTCTTGCAATCACTTGTAAAACTTTGCTTCCTCTTTGATTATATGCTTTATATTTTTTATCTCCGCTCTTGTACTTTCCAGGTTGGAAGCCGTGTTATTGAATTGTTGATTCAGACTGCTTATATACAGTCACCAGCTGATCAGTTAGCTGATGCCCCGCCTGACATTTG
The DNA here is from genome assembly GCA_025617385.1 of Murraya koenigii. Taxonomy (NCBI): domain Eukaryota; kingdom Viridiplantae; phylum Streptophyta; class Magnoliopsida; order Sapindales; family Rutaceae; genus Murraya; species Murraya koenigii. The sequence goes on from CM046819.1 coordinate 24,200,912, forward strand.
TCCTGCATTTACACACACATTCAGAACTGTGTCAAAAGAAAATAAGTAGTCTGTCCTTACCGTTGCTGGTACAGGTTTATGTTTCCTTTGGATCAGCTCTAACTTGTGCTTTGGGCTTTTCTTTCAACAGTGGTGGTTCCAGAAAATATGGTATCATTGAATGTAACCCGCTGGTTCTGAAAGGACTAGAGAGAACTGTGAGTGAATCCTGTTATTTTTCCATTTCTTTATACTCAAGATATTGAAGTTCCATATTTTCAAAACTTTTAAGTGGTGAATATTCTTCCTTTCACTTTCCTTATATAAGGAATCATAAGAGTTGTTTCTTAAGCAGGCAAGACACATGGTGATTCCTTATATGCCAATGTTGGTGCCTCCAGTCAAGTGGACAGGGTATCTTCCAATTTCACGTCATTAGTGTTTCTGCCTTTTCCATTACTTGTGCATATGATCATTTTGAATTGAAGCCTTAGACAAAGAAGTACTTATGTTTACACTAGACAGTTTGTTGTAGGGGGATCTTCTGCGTTTTGTCTTCCAACATTTAGCAAACCAGTGTCAGCCATGTTAATGCAATTGATACTCCTAGTTTAACGAGTTTCTAGTGTCAATAAGTTTCCTTGCTGAAGGATTGGTGTTCCTCATACATAAAATCATGATGGAGAAGTTGGCAATTGAGCACCAAAAGACTTTAGTACATGTGCATTTGAAGACAGAAATTTTCATAACTTAAAAATCCAACATTGCTCATCAGTGGGGCAACATATATTTGTGAAAGTTCAACATGCTTTTTGTGTCAGAATAGCTTGCCAGATTATTTACTTCAGGTTGCATTGTTAATTCTTTATACACTGTGGCAGTTACTTTTTTCCTTTTGTCCTTTGCAGTTATGACAAAGGTGCACACTTGTTCTTACCTTCCTATGTCATGCGTACACATGGAGCTAAACAACAACGTGAAACAGTTAAGAGGACTCCTAGGAAGCAACTAGAACCAGTTTTTGAGGTATGAAGGATATTATATTTGCTATATTATTATTATTGTTGTTTTTGTAGTATTTGCTGTTTAATCTGACACTTGGCCATGGGATTGGATGCCATCCGTATATGCTGGTGTTCAGATGTGATTATTTCATCTGCCAAATTCTGCTTTAGAAAGAATGCTGTAATTATTTGCCTAAATTGACTGGGCAGGCCTTGGATACCCTTGGAAATACCAAATGGAGGGTAAATAATAGGGTACTTAGCGTCCTGGATAGAATATGGAGTTGTGGAGGCCGTCTTGCTGATTTGGTGGACCGTAATGATGTGAGTTACTCTCTCGATTTTTCATTATCTTTATTTTTCACTCGGAACTAACCGCTTTTTGCTGTTTAATATGTTCTATATGAGATGAGTTTGATTTAGTGACAAGCTGCCAACTTCCACATTGCAGGTTCCTTTACCAGAGAAGCCAGAAACTGAAGATGAAGCACAGCTTAGGAAATGGCAGTGGAAAGTCAGAAATGCTAAAAAAGAAAACAGAGAGAGGCATTCACAGCGTTGTGACATAGAACTTAAGTTTTCTGTAAGATCATCCTCCGTCATGTATGGCAAATAATCATACTGTATTTCCTAATAGGCTTTTATGCTAACTCTTTGCACATTGGGAGTAGGTAGCACGAAAAATGAAAGATGAAGAAGGTTTCTATTACCCACACAATGTTGACTTTCGAGGGCGTGCATACCCCATGCATCCTTATTTAAATCATCTCGGCTCAGATCTCTGTCGGGGAATTTTGGAGTTTGCTGAGGGACGCCCTCTTGGGAAGTCTGGCTTACACTGGTTGAAAATACACCTGGCAAATCTGTATGCTGGTGGTGTGGACAAATTATCTCACGAAGGTCGATTGGCCTTCACTGAGAACCATTTGGATGATATATTTGATTCCGCAGATAAGCCACTTGAAGGTAGACGGTGGTGGTTAAAGGCGGAAGATCCGTTTCAGTTCCTGGCTGTGTGCATCAATCTTACTGAAGCTTTGAGAAGCTCCTGTCCGGAGACATTCATATCACATATTCCTGTTCACCAGGTACCCTCTTTGTTATTTCATAATAGCCTGCTCATGTCATAGATTTGTATTCAGTTAAACCCATTTTTCTTGATTGAATCTTTATTATTCTCTGAGCAAAGGATAATAAGTTTTATGTAGTAGATATCTCATGGCTATGTTTTCTTTTGTGGGCATATTCTTTCCTGCATTAAGAAAAGCTGTAATGAGAAAAAGGTTAATTCTGTGTTTGTGCAAAAAACTCTCACAACTCTTTTTCTAGAGTTGTTTTTGTGTGTGTTACTTTTTCTTTGGTTGTAATATCTAAACTTGATTTTCTAGAGTTGTTTTTGTGTGTGTTACTTTTTCTTTGGGTTGTAATATCTAAACTTGATTGGATTTGTTTCTTATGTCTTCAATTTTTTGTAAAAGCAAACTAAAAGCTAAAGTTACTTGTATATGTTGACAACCGCTCAGGTACTGGAATTGTTTTTTGTTATAGTATCATAAGACTGCTACATATTCTGATGGGAGACTATCAAATTATAATCTTTTAAACTTCTTTTCCTATATAACACTAGTACCTGATCTTGTTCATATCTTTCTAACACAATCTAGTAGGGACATTGTATATTAAGATTTTTCATTCTAGTGCTGAATGGTTTTTCTCTCCTCTTGGTTTTCTCTAGGATGGTTCCTGCAATGGACTACAACACTATGCTGCACTTGGAAGAGACACGGTAGGGGCCTTTCCTTCTTTGGGCTGTTGGAGATAAGCTGCTTTTCCACTTTTTTATTTTCTCACTGAATTTTTTGGCAGTTGGGTGCAGCTGCTGTCAATTTGGTTGCAGGAGAGAAGCCTGCAGATGTTTACTCAGGAATAGCTGCTAGGTAAGTTCATTTGTCTCTTAGTGAAAATAGGATCTTTTCAGGTCACAATTTTCCTTGTTTTCGGTTGAAATGGTAAAATTCAAGAAGCAATTTAAATTTCTTATACTTGTTTCTGCTGCTCTGTTTCCCCTAGTAATGAAGGAAGAAAAGAGGTAGTTAATTGTAGTATAAATGTGTTTTATTGAAGCGAAGCAGCCATCATGATCAGTTTTATCAAACTCAAAAACTTTATTATATTTTTAGCGAATAATTTTCTGGTTAAAAAAAAAAAAATTTTTTTGCTGAGCTTAAACTTTTCATCTTATATGATCCGAGAAAAATGAAGTTTTTGTTTTTCTAGATTTCTTCATGGATGATGAGACATGCAATTTTCTCTATATGTGGTTGCATAAGGACACATGCAAGTATTGTCAGACAAAGAAGTCCTGTAAACCTTAATTGATGGTGGGGAAGGGCTTTCAGGAACCCAATTTGACATTAAAATTTCTGTTCTTAGCGTGCTGGTTATTGTAATTGGCACTAAAATATTGGTTATGCAATATCTGAAAATTAGAAAGAGCCACAATTTACTGTGTATGGTTTTTTATTTTTTGATTTTATATTCTTAAAAATTAATCATTTATATGAACATTTCTTCATGAGGGCAGTTTGAGGAAGCAATATAGTGATAAGGGGTCATATTTGCTTTTCAGAGTGCTTGACATCATGCGGAGAGATGCACAGAAGGATCCTGCAGTATTTCCAGATGCTTTGCGTGCAAAGTTGTTACTTAGTCAGGTTTTTGCACAAACTTTTTACATTTTGATAGTATGAAATTAGAAATTAGACTTGTTATCCCATTATGTTATTCAGAAGGTATAATTATGGTATATACAAGTGATCCTTGTGAATTCAACTGAGGCTTGGTTATCAGGGGAATATAGAGTGTCATTAACCCTGCTGGGTATGTGCTTGTATCTTGTCATATGATATTTGCTTATGATATATGGACATCATCCAGGTGGATAGGAAACTGGTGAAGCAAACAGTAATGACATCAGTTTATGGTGTTACCTATATTGGTGCTCGCGATCAAATTAAGAGGAGGCTAAAGGAACGTGGTGCAGCTATGGAGGAGCCAGAACTTTTTGGTGCTTCTTGTTATGCTGCAAAGGTAAGAAAGGATTCATTTTAAGCTATGGTCGGTTAATCCAGTAATACCAGACCATGTGTCTATAAAAGAATCTATTTTATTGGAAAGATGACATTTTTTTTTTGTTGAATAGGTAACTTTAACTGCCTTAGGAGAAATGTTTGAGGCTGCTCGTGGTATCATGAGCTGGCTTGGTGAATGTGCAAAGGTGTGGCTCTCTTCTTTATTTTGATTTTAGCACACTTGTTTAAACTATCTTCAATAATAATTGGATTAATTTTGACTGTAAACGCTTGCAATTTACAGATCATTGCATCTGAAAATCAGCCAGTGAGATGGACAACTCCACTTGGACTTCCTGTTGTGCAACCTTATCGGAAATTAGGAAGGCATATTGTAAGTTGTGTATTCTTAATAACTTCATGGAAACTTGGATACCTGTCAAGTCAATTTCATTTGTTTTGATCGATCGAATTTCAGGTCAAAACTTCCCTTCAGGTTTTAACTCTTCAGCGTGAAACAGAAAAGGTACTCAATCTATTGTTGACCTTATTTGTTACCTTTTAACAATGGAACAAATTCGTTTTGCATTCTTCCTCGTGTTGCTTTAGTTGTTGAGAAGTGGGCCTCTCCCATGCCAGGCTCATTAGAAAGTGAGGTTCTGAGATACTTTTGTTACTAGAAGGTTGTTCTAGGATTTTATCATCTTACTGCAAAGAATGGTCAATAGGTCTGATCAATTTCCAGATTTTTTCATGAGATTATTATTAAATTAATTTTTTAATAATTATGGTCCTTTTTTCTTTATAGGTCATGGTAAAACGACAAAGGACCGCTTTCCCACCAAATTTTGTCCACTCCCTTGATGGTTCTCATATGATGATGACAGCAGTTGCCTGCAGAAAGGCAGGCTTAACCTTTGCAGGTGCTTTTGTTGTTTTTGTTCTTTTTCTTTTATTTCTACTTATTCCTTTACTTCAACTTCCTGTTACTGTATATGTTTGTATGATAACAGGGGTTCATGATTCATATTGGACACATGCATGTGATGTGGATGAAATGAACAGAATTCTTAGAGAAAAGTTCGTTGAACTTTATGAAATGCCAATACTTGAGAATGTAAGTAATTTTCACCTCTAAATACCTCATTTCAAATTCGATAAATAAAATACTGTTTCTGCATAAGTGACAGTTTGGAAAAATCCAATTTATTGTTATAAATTGCCTATAAACTCTGTATTTCAATTTTGTCAACTACTTGGTTAAGCACTATCTTCAATTTCTTAAAGTTTATTTTTGGATTATAATTTTTTAAAGCAGGTAGAGAATGGTGCAAGAAAATATGGATAATTGTGTGAGTGAATATGGAATAGAAATTTATGTTAAACATTTTGAAATTGAAGACGAATATGCCACCTTGGAACTTCTTATCTATATTCCTGCACAGTGTAGATGTGTTTGTCTTGAGAACATTGTTTCTTTTGTGCAGTTATTGGACAGCTTTCAAAAGTCTTTCCCTAAATTGGTATTTCCCCCTCTACCTGAGAGGGGTGATTTTGATCTAAGAGACGTGTTAGAGTCGCCATATTTTTTCAACTAATTGATGCAAGGGCCTCTCTGCATGATAGTAGGGCAAACCCATGCCCTGCAGTAGAGATCAGTTGCTATGTCTGGCAGTTTTAGCAATAATGCAGGCATCAAAAGTTGGCTCTATTAGCAAATTTTTTGGGGGAGACTTGCTGCTCAATGCTTGTAGATATCTGGGAAAAGCAACATGGCCTTTTCCACTTGGCTTTTTAAGCCTTTGTATAGTTAATGTGGATTCGAGTTCTCAAGCATGCATGTTGCGCTCGTAGAGAAACTTTTCAGGAGCTGATATGTTATACTTCTGATTGAAAGCTGATAAGTTGAAATTCTACATATTTAAAGCAGCTTATCTTCCGTTGACATCATAGTTTCATGAGAAGGATGATGACGATAGTGGTGAATGGGAACAAGTAGATGTCAACAAGAGCATGATGTTTGATATGCAAAGTGCTGAAAGCAGCAGACTTCATTCCTAGTTGCAGATGTAATACAAATTCAGTGCCAATCATTTCATCAGATAATTGGATTTGCTATGTATCTTGCCATACCAAAAGTGAAAAGAGAGGAAAGTAATGTGTGTAGAGATGAATGTTATACTACTTAATACATGAGTTTATATGTTAAGATGTTTAGAATAATCTGAATTCTCATGAGTTCATTTCCTTCAATCCTGCATTTACAGTCTTAAATGCGTGGTACAACCTGCGGAAAATGAACTTTGACAGTTAATTGAACTCAAATGTGCACTCAGTTTGATCCCTTAAAGCACGCGCCTCTGCTTCAAATGGTAAACAAAATCAGTAGTGTTATAAGAACTTGCTCTTTCTATACATAATTGATAATCCCACAGAAAAGCTTCAACTGGTCAATTTTGCATCTCAAATAACGAAGTCCATTTCTCTTCAAATTGATCAATGATGATGTACAGCAGCAAGGTACTATTGTATTCCTCCGGTAAAGCACCGAGGAAGGCATCTCTGTTTCAGTAATTCAGAGTACTATTGTGTTCCTCCAGTAAAGCACCGAGGGAGGCATCTCAGTTTCAGTAATTCAGAGCCCAACGTTTTAAGGTTACCAACCTGAAACCATGAATCACCAGCATCCTAGCCTAATACCCAAAACGCTCGTTAAGTGCAGTTCGTCCATCACCCAATTGTCCTACATGATGAAACATGAAAAATGAAGGAAAAACCAAATTATGAAAATGCAACCAGAATAATCCTACAAACATTAAAAAGGAGAAAAAGGGAATTACCTTCAGGAGGTACCCATGATTCGTAATCTGTATCAGTATTGAGAAATGCGGGCTTCTCAGGGCCAAGCACTCGTCTCGACCTTTTTGTATCTTTTCTTGATTGATTCTTACTAACTGCTTCTTGACTTTCAGACTTTACTTCGTTATCATCTGCATGATACCCTCTTTTATGTTTCAATAATAGTGCCACAGCATCCTCGGCCTTGAATTGGGTTCTTGCAGAGGATGTTGACTGATCATGAGCAGTACCATCAGGTTTGTCAACCTGGTTCTTTTTCCTTATAATCAGACCCGAGGCATCTTCAATCATAGAGTCCACCTTAATCAAAGCATCATCAGTATTCTTCAGCATTTTCTGTCTTTCTTTGTAGGCGACAAATTGCTCAGACTCTTCCACATGTAAAGCCTCTTCCCGTTGGATCACTTTCATTTCTCTATCCTCTACAGCTCCAAGCCACTGATGCTTAGGAAGAGTGTATGCAGTAGTTTTCTCCTCATTTGTATCACTAACAATCTTGTCAGCTTCTGGCTTCTTATTTATTTCCACAGCAGTGACTGGAGTTATTTCTTTCTGGACAGAGACATTCACAGGTTTTCCAGAACCACTGCTTTTCTTTGGCTCTGTGGGAGCTTTCTTCTTGATGTCGGTAGTTGGCTTTTCAGATTTCTGAAAGTGTTCTACCTGTACTTTCGAATCTCTCCTTTTAGTGGCTTCTCCTGTTGGATCAGCAAACTTCAACAGGTACATGATCCTATCCAACTCAGATTGAAGAGTTGACAATTCCTTCTGATGTTGCATGGTTTTATCAAGCACTAACAAAAAAAACACAGATAATGACAAAATAGTTAGATACAATAATTCATATATATATATATATAATCTAATTCCAAATGAATAATAAATAAAATATGAAAAAAAGAAAATGTTGTAGTTTGAAAAGATGCGCACCATGTTGTGAAAGTAAGAGATGAGAAAATAGTAGAGAATTAGTTGGTAAATATATAAGTAATGTATATAATGGGTAAATATATAAGTAATCTATATAATGGTGTACAGTTTTATTTGTAGAAGAAAAAGGGGCACTTATCATAATACCCCCACAGCCTTGCCTACTTATCCTAGAGCAATTGCACAAGAAGAAAAAATAAGACACAGTCCAATGCAACAAGAGGGCAACACAAATACTTTCAGATAAAAATAAATAAATAAAAAACAAAAGCGAGAAAAAAAAAAAATTCAAAGCAACTATGCATCAAGAGGTTTTCTTCATATGCAAAAATTCCCGACCTAACTGAGATGAAAGCCCAGACATGTAGGCATCGAGTGCATCCCCCGATTCAGTTTCCACATCAGCTTCTGATGCCATTTTGTCTTTCTCTTTCTCAAACAACTCTTTCTTGCCTTCCATTTCTTTCATGATCGCATCTCTCTTGTCAAGAAGAGTATCAGCAGTTTCGATTGATTGGTTTTCGCCACCTTTCTGGATTGAAGGCTTCTTCTTTGTCCGGTCATAGAATTCATCATCATCACTGAACAGTGAAAAAATATTGCAGACATTCTGTTATTCTAGTTTATGTAATTATGATCTCTTTTAGAAAATAGCAGATGCATATCCTGTTTGCCACTTTCCAGTCAATCATTTAATAAGGAAATGCACAATAGAATATATTTTGGAAGTTATTTGGAATATTACTGAAACCAAATAAAGAATCATGTCGATGATTTTGCATTAAGGTCCACAATTTGGCAAGGAAATGGATTCATTTATTCATTTGCATTTACCCATTTAAAATCATCAAAAAGCTTCTATTTCAAAAGCAGCTTTGAGATAACCAATTACCTCGAGAAGTCTTCTTCATCTTCTGCTGCTCCTTTTTTCTTGCCATGATATGCATTTCCAGAGCGTGCACCTAAACTTTCTCTGATACTTTCATTTAATGTCTCTTCCAAATTTTCCAGTTCTTCCATGATCTTAAAAATTAGAATGTCAAAATGAATTAAACTGGTCCTGTAAGCAACCAGAATATATATATATGAAAGGGAAGCAAGAGCAGAGTACATTCCATCTGGGCATAGCAACCTACCTGTGCTATTCTTTGTTCATTCCGAGCAATCTGAGTTTGTTGCCCTTGTGTCAACCCACCTTGACTAATGTCTTTAGCACGAATAAGATCTATTTCTCTCTTCATATGAGCAATCTGTAGCCAGAAAAGCATAGATATTGTGATGATTAAACAACTGGAAAAGAAGTCATCTAATAAGCGGCTGAATAAAAGATCTTGTTATAATAAAAATTTCATTGCTGTTAAATAAGTTATAAAAATAGGACCACTTGCCTTTCCAGTCCTTTTTATTACTTTCTCACGGGTTTTTTCCTGCTTCTCAGTAAGCTGTCCTTTGTAAGTTTGCCAAGTTACTTCATCATCGTCATCCTAAAAATCCAAAAGGACATATAAGTGGGGAATTATTTTCCTTTGACATTAAAAAAAAAAATGAATTTGTACACAATGCAATAGGAGTAAGAATTCCTAATATTCAGAATAGAATTCATATATTAAATTTTTGATAAAAAACTGAAAATAAATATTGAAAAAAGAAGGAAAAATTACAAGTCAAATCAGGAATCCACAAATCACCCCAACAAAAAAAAAAAAAAAAAAAGAGGCCTATATCAAGGCACTTTGAAGGAATGTGAAAATCTAATGACAACCAAAGTTCCTGTAGGCAATTTCCACCAAAAAAAAAAAAAAAAGAGAGAAGAAAGAAAAAAGTTCTTGTAGGCAATAAAAAATCAATTTTTCTCAATCAGATTGCTGGCATAGACACTGGTATAAAAATATAAGTATAAATTGGGTTATTCTACTCACGCACATAATTTGAATCTCTCGTGATAAAAGTATGAAATAAATATGTAATAGCCAAAAAAAAAAAAAAAGAATTCCTGATTTTTGAATTTTTTTTTTAGAGGGTGGGAGTTGCGAGAATGAATGAGAAGAAGCCCTTAAAACAAAAAAAAAAGAAAAGCATACATGCAACTTTCAAAAATCTTGCACAAACCCCTTGAAAACTAAAACGTATGTTCTACCAAAAAATGTGTATCAACATTTCCATCCAATGTCAATTCAAATTTCAAAGCCACACAAACCTCAGCTTCTTCAATAGCATCTTCTCCCATGCCCCATGAGATACCATCAGCATGAGAAGCATCCAGTCTTGCTCGTCGAAGAGAATCCTCTCGATCTAATATCTCTTGTTGAATCTTAGATTCCCTAATGAGGTTAAAGTCTTTTTCCTGTGCCAAAAAACAATATATACATTATAGCAACCCCAACATATATGCAAATTACGCATGATACATTGATTGTGGCAATAAACTGGCAATATAAGTTACGTCAGAAAAATAAATATTTTTATGCTATAAATGCTTTAATTCACACGCCCTCCCACCAAAATTTAAAACTTTAGGTTATTAAAAGGGAACAGCACTAATAAATAGAAATACAAAATCTCTCTGTATCTATCTATCTATCTTACTCTATTAAAAATGGAAAGGAAAGATGGAATATAAAAGCAGCATCATAGAAAATAAAGGAAACAGAAACACTTCCCAAAAAACTACTTTCTAACTTAATCTTATAAAAATGGGAATGTGATATCTCATATCGAACTGATCGATATATAACAACAAGAAAGTACTAAATTTGTAGAAGACTTACTGGTGGCATCAAGTCAAGTGGTCCTTGGAAAATGTACAGTCGAGATGATCTGCGAAGGAATAACAGAAACAGCAACAGAAACATATGGAGAAATTAATCAGATAAGTTAAAAACCACAAAGTCAAATATAGTAAAGATAAAGAATCAATAAAATTGACACCATAACCCAAATTAAACTAGGAATATAAGATTGACACATGAAATGGCGTGACAGTGTAAATACAATCACATATTATTTCACTTACTGGCCAAAACGAATGACATCACCAACATGTAAGTCCACATAAACACTTTTCTCCACCTGTTGAATTGGGAAACAATGAAAGAAGGTCAGGAACATGATGCTACAAATTGACCAGTAATCATATAGATTCAAATTACAGAAAAGATTAACAGAAAGGATAAGTTAATATCAAACATGAAACTGTTATTTGGTCATATAAGAAAGAGAACAAATTCTAATTTCTAAATCCCATAAACACTGAATTAGATAATTTCAATGCATTACGAAAATTTAAAAAAATGCTACAAGCTTTTCTCATATAGTCACCATGGTTCTCAAAATTCAAATCACTAACCATACCAATAATGACAAGTAAAACTTGAAAATTTCTTATAATTTATAGCATGTGTTTCATTGACAGTCTAAATGGAACTAACACAACAACCCAATGATAAATCAAATCTGAAACTTACAGCAAGAAGTTCAAAGAGGAATCTCCATTTAAGCTTTATTTTTTCAAACCTGATGCTAAAGAAAAATGCAGTGCACTTAGATATATTTAAAAATACATTAAATAAAGGGCAGTTTGAACTTTGATACCTGGCTCTTGTTAATAAAAGTACCATGAGTACTGCCCACATCATAAAGATACGCATCTCCACTTCTTTTAAATTGAATCACTGGCAATGAGAAACAATAGTATAAGTTACAACAATGTGACTAACATCATCAATGCACAGATTAAAAAAAGAAAAAAAGGGAAAATTTCTAGCAAATCTGATCAGTGGAACTATTTATAGGTGGGTGGATGATAGGTAAACATAAGTTGCCAAGTAAAATTAAGTGTTTGCCGTAATATTTAGCTTTTAAACTTCTTAAATTAAGCAGAAGCACAACAGTTTACAAATACAATCTCAAAGGTTGAAAATATGAACTTAACAATAAGAAGAGTAGGCACGCTCGTTCAAAAAAGCAGTGAAGAGGGCAAGAATTAAATTGCATACCAGCATGAAACCGAGAAATTGTAGGGTGCTCAAGTACAAAATCGCAGAGGTCAACTCGTCCAAACATATACGCGCCTTTATCGCACCTACACAATAACCATGGCATGTCACATTAACAATCAAAAGAATACATATTCGGTTCAATGGAATATATTACAGTTGAAAGGAAGTAACGTACACGTCATATTGATCAACAATGGATCCATCTTTCAGCACTTCAAGGTAGAATTTATGGCAGGGTGGCCCACTCCATTCAGGAATCTTGTAAGGCACGGAGCTCGACTGTTTCTGTACTGGAGCTGCAAATGAATTTGGTTGCTCTTGTTGGTGTAGTGTATCGTTTGAGGAATTTTCAGTGTTAGGGTTTGGGTTTTTGGGAGGAGGTGGGCCCATTGGGGTTACTGCTGTTGTTGTTGTTGAACAAGAGGTTAGGGCCTCTTCTGCTGGGGGTTTTGGCGATGGAGGCGGCATGTCGGTGACGGTGGAGGCGTCGGTTTCGGCGTCGGGGGTTGTCATGTTCTCTGAAAGAATCAGTTTTTCTCAAGGAACGGTTTTTACCGTTTTCGCAGATCGAGAGCAAGATGTGGCGGTTTGGCGGGTCGGGTCTAATATTTATTGGGCTTTATCCTGGAAGGCGAAAGGTATTGGGCTTCCATTTTAGAATGGCTTTCTCCTGAGGTGGATGTTGTACAATTTTGAAGTGCTTCTCTGCTCAGTAATTTACAGTTATTTTTGTATATTTTCTAATAAATGATATATTAAAAATGTATTTCTATGTCTTAGAGGATTGACATCAGTCTAAATGTTTTTTTTTTTTGGATATTATATTACAAACTTATTGATATTATATAGTTAATAAAAAATCTATTGAAACCATTGAAAACTACTGAAATACTATTAATGAGTTTTGTAATAATATACCATAACTAAAACATCATATCGAAATATATATAATAATCTCATTGCAATCATTTTTTAATAGAAACATGCATTAAAAAACACCAATTACAGAAGACAAGTTTTTTTTTAAAGCTAACCCATCTGCAACCTTATTCCAGTTTCGTCATATATGTCCAATTGAAACTCCTGGGTAGGCTTACTGCATCAATTGATGCACAACATCTGCAATAAGCTAATAAAGCTCATTAGCTCAGGACTGACTACTACATTTACTCAACACCAATTGAGCAATTGAGTCGCATGCAACGAATCCAATGCGACGATGGCGATAAACCAACATCCCTAACAAGCGGCACCCGAACCGGAGAGCGTCAACTTCTGCAAAGTCAATATTATCCACCAAACCAGCTCGATTAACCCTTGCATCCATAACGTGTCTCCATGACAGTTTCGCACCACAGCTCCAAATCCAACCAAGCCCCTATCGCTATCAACAGCAGCATCCACATTTAGTTTAAACCACCCATCTGGTGGTGGTTCCCAACACCAAAAACTGAGGCACAACTCTGCTTCCCCAAGCTTATCATACTGTAATTTTCAAAAAGAGTCCAAAATACTCACTGCACAATCAAATAAATGCAGAGGACACAGCTCAATATCCCTCGTATAAATATTAGACGCAACAGAATGTAATAGGTAGAAGTAATTTCAGTACAGCAATAAATGGAAAAGCTTTATCTATTCAAGAAGGTGGATGATGTTGATACAAAGACTGCATTTTAGATTCCAAAACGGCAACGTATTTATCAAGCATTGAAATCACGGCTTCAAATTGCGTCACTTGCTGCTCAATCGAATCAATCTGCTGCACATACTCATCAAAGCTCCCGCTTTTCTTCTTCAATTGCTCCACAAAAACCCTCAGCCCCGCCGCCACGTCACCAAAGCCCTTGTACTCCTCCGCCACTCTCAGATTCATCTTCTCCAAGAGCTCCAGCGTATTATTCGTCCCCTAAATTAACGCAATTTTTAATTTCTTCTTTTTTTTTAATTATTTGGTCTCGGCAAAAAAAAGTGCAAAAAAAAAAAAATAATTTCGTAAATTAATGAACTGACCTGGAGCTCAGATTTTACCATAGCGGAGACGCTGGTAAAGAGATCGTTGAGTGACTCAGCGAGTTCATCGCGCTCCTCTATCTTAGCTTCTTCCTCTTTCCCTGCCATGCCTCTGCAATAGCGATGGTTACGACTGAGGCACCAAAGCGAAGATCAAAAGTCAAAACTCCAAAGAATTGGAAATCATTATTATTAAAAGGACAACGTTTTGTTGTCGTTCAGAATTAACAACTTTTGGGCCCGCTCTCCATGGCCCATTTTCTAATGAAAGGATTCTAAGTGGATCAAGTTAATAATCTGTCTCCTTCCAAAAAAAAATAATTAATAATCTATCAAAGATAATTTATTAACCGAATTTTTTAAAATAGGAAAATTTGTCAATTTTTTTTTTATTAACGTCACTACAATTTTTTATTTTTTTTCGTTGAAGGAAAATGTATGATTGCTGACAGCTGGACATGTTGAATTTAGTTAAGTGCACATGTAATAATAAAAAGTGGATAAGGAATTATTATTTTACTAAATAAAAATTAGCATGATTAGCGGTTGCTTTAAAGAATAGTGGAAATTGTCCAAATTAATTTATTAACTAATTTATCTGAAAATAATCAACTGATAAAAAAAATCATTTTACTTTTGAATATTCTTGTGTGTGAGTGTACATTGTTCAATTATAATGATTAAATAAGTCGATATAAACATATAAAAAATAATTATGGAAATTAATTAATTGATTCTGCTTATTTTCCAGGCTATCGAATGTCGATCTCTTTAATAAAGCTAAGAGAAAAAGAAACAATCACCGGCAGCGTCGGGTGTTTTCGATCCTCGGAAATGACTCAAAACTCAACGACGATTTCGCCACGTTCCTAATTTCAGGTGCTTTTTTTCTTTCTCTAAATCATTGCATTACTTTTTCTATCTAAAAATCTTATAATTTTATATCTTTACTAGTAAATTTCTCACCTTTTTTTTTATGTTTTTTCAAATGGATTAAGGTGTGGAGGGTGGAGTGAAATTAAGAAAATGAAGGCAGGAAGTGCTGCGAAGTTGATTGTAGATGCGTTGCTCCAGCGGTTTCTCCCGCTTGCACGACGCCGTATTGAAACGGCCCAGGCTCAGGTTACATTTTGTTAATTTTGTCCATATTTGTTCACATTTTCAAAATAACTCATTGCTGAATTGAAATTTTGAAGATTTTGGGTTCAGTGAAACTGCTTTATTAGCTTGAAGCTGAATGTAACTTTTTAAATGTAAATTAGGAAATGTAAATAGTAAAATTTGTTGGTTCTCAGGTGGTGGGTTTTTTTAGTTTCTGCAGGAGAACCTTTGAAATGCTGATTTTTTATTTTTCTATCTTAATGGGGTTACTGCTGCTAGAATAGATTCTACTTGGGTCTGAGAGTTGGGAGTTTCTTCACTCAATAAAAAAAATCTTTTATTATGGCGATTTGAGGCTTTAATCAATAAACCGTAGAAGTTTCAAAGGATGATTTCTAGGTATCCTTTCTGGCTCTTCATATAAGAGAGTAAAAATTGAGCATTTTAAAGGGATTTGGGTCACACTGGTAGTTGAGAGTGTAGCTTATGCTGTGAGTTACAATTATTTCTTATGTTAGGTAATTGAGAAGTTTCTTTTCTAGACTTCTTTATGACTAACCATAATCACTCGAACCTTTGATAGTTTCATGAGATCTTGATTCTTGTCTTTATGATATGTTGATTGTATGTTAAAGAAAATCTTGTTCTTGATAGCTACGGATTCATGTTTATATCGTTCCAGCTTATTATTACCAACACATCTCTTGATACTTTTTTACATGAAAAATTGGTTGTTTGCTAACTATTATGTGGTTATATTTTAGTTTAGGTTGATGTTTATCTCATATTTTTTAATCTTCTTTATATGGTTAATTTGCAGGATGGACAGTACCTTCGACCATCAGACCCTGCTTATGAGCAAGTATTAGATTCCCTTGCCATGGTTGCACGACATACACCTGTCCCTCTTTTGGAAGCTCTTCTTAGATGGAGAGAAAGGTGGGCCATTCCCCACCCGCTCTGCTGAATTTGTCTCCGTATTTTTCTGGTGATTTGAATTCTTGTATGTAACCATGCTACAGTTTTAAGAAATCAAACCACTTCCTACCTGGTCACTTGTGTATGCATATTGATTTGGTGAATGCTTTTTGTTCGATAATGTGGATTGAAAATAGTAAACATCCAGATAATCTGCTAAGCTATATTGCGTCTTTTCCTCTGTTGAGATATATAAATATATTATGGTTGTGTTCTTTTGAATCAATCAATTTGCAACTTCAATGCATATCCAGTGGTTTGTGGTCGCAGTTGTACTATGCCTTGTGTACGTGTTATGAATGTAGGAGATAAAGATAATGACTAACTTATGTCAAGTCACAGCCTTTTTTTTTCTTTCTTTCTTTTTTTTTGGTGATTGTTGGTTATATTTTCTGTAACCTTTTTCTTTTTGTGATGTTTTTAGCAGTGAATCTCCAAAAGGCGCAAATGATGCATCTACATTCCAAAGAAAGGTTCACTTTATGATTCCTTTTTTTTTTTTTTTGGTGGTAGAGTGCGGTTTGGCTGCTTTGTGGGTTCTGTTCAACTATGTAATTCTTATATTCTCTGGAAACTTATTTTTCTTTATCAGTACTACTCTAATAGAAAAATATTCCCACTTGTAAACCATTTGTTCTTTGTTTATGCAAAAATTTTATAATCCTTGCAGAGAAATGCCTAACCAATTGTGTCTTTAATAATATGTTTATGGGCTTCAGCTTGCTGTGGAGTGCATATTTTGCTCTGCATGTATTCGCTTTGTGGAATGCTGTCCTCAGGAGGGGCTTACAGGTTTCTTTATTACATGTTATACAGCATTTTGTCTGAATCTGTGCTTATTGCAGTAAAATGAAATGGTTTGTTTTCATTGCAGAGAAGCTTTGGTCTGGGCTTGAAAGTTTTGTTTTTGATTGGCTGATCAATGCTGACCGGTAAGACTGCAATTTTATGAAATTCTAATACATATTTTTGTACTATGGTTTTGTGCTATTCTTGAACCTTAGATTTCTATATACGAAATAAGCAAAACTTGTGTGGTACTATATTTCTGATTTGACTTACTACTGTCAATTTTTGTAGTTTCAATTGATTGTTAAGAGCAATCCTCTTTGTCCCCTTGAGGTTATGAAATTTTAGCATACAAATTCTGGCCTTAGTATTTCTGGGCCTCTATTTGTTTAAACCTCAGCATAACATTTAATGGTGGTTTGATGATTTTCTTGGTATAAATGTTGGGATAAATTTAATATATTGTCGATGCAGGGTTGTCAGCCAAGTTGAATATCCCTCATTGGTTGATTTGCGGGGCCTCCTCTTGGACTTAGTTGCTCAGCTATTAGGTGCCTTATCTCGGATCAGGTACTTGAAACCTATCTGACCCTATGAAATTATACATTTTTGTGACTTGTGTTGGTATCTTAGATTTCTACTTTTCTGACTAGGGTTCGATATCTTGTCTCAGTTTGTTGTTGTCTTTTTTAGTGAAATGCACGTTGCTATTTCAACCGTCAAAATTGGCATATAAATAATGCAGTTTACTGGTTAAGTGGAAGTATTTTCTGTAATTGTGATCTCCTTCATGCACCTGGATAACGGTTCTAAGTTATGACTTGAAATAAATATAGGAATTGGAATTTATTTTTTGTGCTGTACTTCTACAACAAACTATTTACACTTTCCCTTTTCTTCTGCAGGTTTAGTTCTGTAACTGAGCGCTTTTTTATGGAACTCAATACTCGTCGGATTGACACTAGTGTTGCCCGAAGTGAAACTCTTAGTATCATTAATGGCATGCGCTACCTGAAACTTGGGGTAAGCATTTAATTATGTCCTTCTGGAAAAGATTAGTGAAAATAGAAGAATATAACAATATATCAATTTCCAGGTTAAGACTGAGGGTGGACTGAATGCATCAGCCTCTTTTGTGGCTAAAGCAAACCCTCTTAACCGTACTGCACATAAACGCAAAAGTGAGCTTCACCATGCACTATGCAATATGCTGTCAAACATCCTGGCGCCACTTGCCGACGGTGGAAAAAGCCAGTGGCCTCCTGTAGGTGTAGAGCCTGCACTTACTCTATGGTATGAAGCTGTTGGCCGAATAAGAGTGCAGCTCATGCATTGGATGGACAAACAGAGCAAACATATAGCAGTAAGTGGATCTCTGATGATCTCTTTCTTTTTCTTCTGCAATCAATTTCCTGGTTGTTCTGTATTCTGGGAAATAAATTTGCTTTTATTCTAATATTCAAATTATGCAAAAGGTACTTTTATGCTTTATCTTGAAATTTTTGCAAGCAGAGATTTCTGTTTATTTGTAACCTTTCCTTGATTACCTTGTATTTCCATTGTGTGGCTCTTAATTTGAATCCCTAAACTTCCATACTGAACCTGTATAGCTTAGATCTCAAGGTGTTGATGGGGACCTTTCGCTGAATTTTTTAATTGTGAACAACTCTTCTGCTGCAACTTGTAGCCAAATCACATCATAAACCTAATAGCTTAATAAATCATTTTCACATCTTAGGATTACCTTTTTTTTTTTTTCAAATAGGAAATTTATTAATCTTAGGAGTACTAATACTTCTGAACTTTATGATTGTTCTGAAAAGTGTGTGGTTGCACATTGTGTGTGTGTGTGTTGTGTAGATGCACTAATTCACTGAGGAAACATCTCTTCATGCTTAAGCAAATGATTGGACTTGAACTTTTCCTCTTCAATAATTAATAGCTGTTTTTAAGTTTGCACGCTTCATTTATAGTTTTATTTTTGCTAGATAAGAATGAATTGGAGATAATTTATTGGATATTTACCCATCTCTTGGTCTGCGTAGCCACATCCTAGCCTTTGTGTATGTTTTTATTTATCCTCTCATTGTCAGTTTTTTGTGTTAGGTTGGCTACCCTTTGGTCACTCTTCTTCTATGTCTAGGTGATCCTCAAGTATTTCACAACAACTTAAGTCCTCACATGGAGCAACTGTACAAGCTTTTAAGAGTGAGTTTCAATTTTATTTAATGTTTAGGTGAGGTAGTAGGAAAGCACATTGTTCATTGAGGGGACAGAGACATATTTAGGTGCTATTTTCCAAGTGGTTTGTGACTGCATCTGGTTTGTTGTGCAGGAAAAAAACCATCGTTTTATGGCCCTGGACTGCCTTCATCGAGTTTTGAGGTTTTACTTGAGTGTTCATGCTGCAAATCAGGCCCCAAATCGTATATGGGACTACCTAGACAGTGTGACCTCCCAGCTTTTAACAGTTTTGAGAAAAGGAATGCTTACTCAGGATGTGCAACACGATAAACTAGTTGAATTCTGTGTGACCATAGCAGAACATAACCTTGATTTTGCCATGAACCATATGATTCTAGAATTGCTGAAGCAAGATAGTTTAAGTGAAGCGAAGGTTATTGGTCTCCGTGCTTTACTTGCTATTGTTATGTCGCCTACAAGCCAGCATGTTGGTTTGGAAATATTTAAAGGTAACTGTCAGCCAGTCATATAGTCTGAATTGTTGATATGTGGTTATCTTTTAATAACCATACATCATTGTTTTTCATGCTTAAGCAGGTCATGATATCGGCCACTACATCCCGAAAGTGAAGGCTGCAATTGAGTCAATTTTAAGATCTTGTCACAAGACCTATAGTCAGGCTCTTCTAACTTCTTCAAGGACCACCATAGGTAATTTCCTCTTAAAATTTTGTCAATTGTTGAACTAGTATATGTAAGAAGCTTAATATTTGGTATTTTTATTTTCCTTTTCTTAATTTTCAAGTAATAACCCTGGTAGCTGGGTGCATGAAGTCATGAAAAATAAAGCAAACTTTGTTTTCTCCAATTTATTGTCAAATTCTCTTGTATTTGATTGAAGACAATGTTTTAAGGGACAAGTAAAAACATGAATGGGTTGAATGTCTATAACTGTTTTAAGTAGTGGATAAAGACAAACAGGTTGAAATTTCCATAACTGTATGAAGTAATCGATTTATCTGGCGACTTATCATAATTTACTTGTTTCAATGGTTACGTGTGTGCAATTCAAAATTGAACCAATGGCAGTTGTTGATGAGCCAAACATGAACATTAACTGAAGTAGGTTAGCTTTTAAGCTTTAGCAAGCAAAAACATGCTGGTGGCTAATAAACTAATGATTACATTAGATAAGTCTTTTCTGTTGGTGAAGTTATATTTACTGTAGTATTTGGAGTCTCATTTTCATATATGCAGTGTCAAAAAATTGAATATTAATTAACTAAAGGAATCTAATTACAGAGTTTAAAATTTATTCAGGAAGTCCTACTTTCTGTATTTATTGGATCCTCTTTGCTAAAATTGCATGAAATTTACACTTTGTTTTGTACCGTTATATACCATATTGTTTAAATTCATTTATTGATTTTTTTTTCTTTAGATGCTGTAACCAAGGAAAAGTCTCAGGGATATCTCTTCAGGTCGGTGCTGAAATGCATACCCTACCTGATAGAAGAAGTTGGCCGAAGTGATAAAATTACTGAAATAATACCCCAACATGGCATAAGTATTGATCCTGGTGTTCGTGAGGAAGCAGTGCAGGTACTGAACCGTATTGTAAGATACCTTCCTCATCGTCGCTTTGCAGTTATGAGGGGGATGGCCAGCTTCATCCTACGGCTTCCTGATGAATATCCTCTTCTCATTCAAACATCATTGGGACGCTTGTTGGAACTCATGCGTTTTTGGAGAGCTTGTCTAATTGATGATAAGCTAGAAACTAATGCTGCAGACGATAAGCGTGCAGGGCACAAAAATGAGGGATTTAAGAAGCCTTCTTTCCATCCAGAACAAGTAATTGAATTTCGTGCTTCAGAGATTGATGCAGTTGGTCTCATATTCCTTAGCTCTGTGGACAGCCAGATTCGGCATACAGCATTGGAGCTTTTGCGCTGTGTACGAGCCTTGAGGAATGATATACGAGACCTTACAATTTGTGACCAGCCCGATCACAATATAAGAACTGAAGCTGAACCTATATATATAATCGATGTTCTAGAAGAGCATGGGGTGGGATATATTAACTGTATAATTTAGAAAAATGTTATTTTCCTTCTTGTGTTATTTTATTTCTCAAGCAATCTCGTGATTCTTAATTTGCTGCCTTGTGTCCTTAAACCTTTAAAATTTACAGGATGACATTGTTCAGAGCTGCTATTGGGATTCTGGACGCCTGTTTGATTTGAGACGAGAAACCGATGCTATTCCTCCTGAAGTGACTCTTCAGTCTATAATATTTGAGAGTCCTGATAAGAATAGGTGGGCTCGATGTCTTAGTGATCTTGTCAAATATGCTGCTGAGCTGTGCCCAAGATCTGTTCAGGAAGCAAAGTAAGAATTTTTTTTTTTTATTCTCTGTTTTTATTGTGTTCCTGGTTCTTGTGCTCAAAGATTATTGGGACTCTTCTGTAAGACAATTAAGCAATAAGCTGAAATGGGAAATGTAGCTTGCTAGATCTTGGGCTGGTTGCTTCTTTGTCATCTACTTATTTTTTTGATTTTGAAAAGAAAAGCTAACAAGTTCACTAACAATTTAGCATGTAATGGAGATCTATTTAGAAATCACCAGTTGATAAATTACCGGGAACTTGAATTTATCTTGTCTTTGTTGATGGTATATTATTTTTATGCTTCTAGCAATATTTTTGAAGTTTATGATTAATTTTCCTAATAATGTATTTCATAAATGATTAAGTTCCTTGATCTCAATTTAATTTAAGATTAATTGCAGGTTAGAGGTTGTGCGTAGACTTGCTCATATCACACCTGCTGAGTTAGGAGGAAAGGCTCCTACTTCACAAGATGCAGACAATAAACTGGACCAGTGGCTCTTGTATGCAATGTTTGTGTGTTCATGCCCTCCAGATACCAGAGATGCTGGTAGCATAGCAGCAACCAAAGATCTTTACCATTATATTTTCCCCTCTCTTAAATCTGGTTCTGAAGCACATATTGTAAGTACATGTTAAAATTAGTCTTTCTGGTTCATTAAATTCAATAATTGTGTAATTAAACTTCCTAGTATAACCTGACAATCTCTTATATCCATGCATTTCGTATATTCTTCCACATGTAATCCTGATTGGAAGCAGTATTCGAATGTATATAGTAGCATCCATGATTTCATATGGCTGTAGGATGTTGGTATCAATCAAGCTAAAAATCTTCTTTCTAATTAGAGACTATTTCTGTTCATGCTACCCTATCTGCTTCTCGAACATGTAAAATATTTTCCCATTAAGTGCTTATCTGTTTGAATTAACATGTTAGTTTGGTAGACAGTGGTACACCATTTTAATCTATTTTCTTCACCATTTCTTTGTCAGTGGTGTTAATTAGGTATTTAGATGACAAGTTGAGTTTTATGCAATTTGAGTTCCTCAAAAATCATTGGGGTCTTTTCTTGAAAAGTTTGCATGCATCTCTTATCTGGAGTCGAATCTAATTAAAGAATTCTTATTTATAACTTTTTCGGTGATCCATCTAGATCTGTTGTAGTGCATTAATTGCTCTTCCCTTGTACTTTAGCATGCAGCCACGATGGCGCTTGGCCACTCACATCTTGAAGCGTGCGAAATAATGTTCAGCGAGCTGACATCTTTTATTGATGAGGTTTCTTCAGAGACTGAGTTCAAACCAAAGTGGAAGGTATGGTGTATAATCATTTGGTTGATCACTTCTTTTTTTATTATTTTTATTTGCAGTTTCAGGAAGCTTAGAGTAATTTTCCTAGACGTGCACTAGTGATTTACGGAGACAATTTTATTGATGAAATACAAAAAGTACAGCTAGGTGAATTGCAGTCTACCGTAAAGATATGAAACCTCACAGATGTAACAGGTCAAAGAAAAGCTATAAGTAAATAGCGTCCTATTTTCTTTGTATGTCTTTATAGCCATAGTCCATAAAGAAGTTAATAAATTTCCTGTTGTGATGGCTGAAAGAATGGACTTCATGTTGCTGACCCAAAACAGTTACAAGTAGGCACTGCTAAAATAGTACAAAACAAATGTTCCTGTAAATCACTCATGGTGACACATTGGAATATTAAGTAATAAAGTGCTAAGGAAATCGGATGTTATATGTAGACGATATAATAGAACGTCAATCACTCGCATGGTTGAGTGACATTATATGGATCACAGCTAACAATTTTTGGTCACTTATGGGATTTCTTATGCACAGTAGTGACAGTGTAATGTCCCGCTTCTCACCTGTTTTATCCACATTATGTGACTGAACTTCTCATATGCATCTATAGGCAACCCTTATTTCTTTCCCAAGTGCTGGTTCAGTTTCATTTCTTTCACTACTGGTATTCATTTAATTGGCTGGATTATGTACTATGTTGAAACTAGTTCTCCTGCTAATCAAACATCTAAAGCTTACCTTGAAAGTAATTTAATAAAGGACTAAATAGTTCCGTTCTTTCTTTTTTCTCCACTGGATTCTTACTATATATCTTACTTCTGTAGATGCAGAGTCAAAAACTTCGTCGTGAGGAACTTCGTGTGCACATTGCAAATATTTATCGCACTGTTGCTGAAAATATATGGCCTGGCTTGTTGAGCCGTAAATCAGTATTCCGTCTTCATTATCTGAAGTTCATTGACGATACAACCAGACATATCTTGACAGCATCTGCTGAGAGCTTCCATGAAACACAGCCTCTTCGCTATGCACTTGCTTCTGTTTTAAGATCTCTCGCTCCTGAATTTGTTGATTCTAAATCAGAGAAATTTGACATCAGAGCCAGAAAGAAATTGTTTGAACTTCTTCTTTCCTGGAGTGATGATACAGGCAGCACATGGGGACAGGATGGTGTTAATGATTATCGACGTGAAGTTGAACGTTATAAGGCTTCACAGCACACCCGATCTAAAGATTCTGTAGACAAAATTTCGTTTGACAAAGAATTGAGTGAGCAAGTTGAGGCAATCCAGTGGGCTTCTATTAATGCTGTGGCTTCTCTTTTATATGGACCCTGCTTTGATGACAATGCGAGAAAAATGAGTGGCCGGGTAATATCTTGGATAAATAGTTTGTTCATTGAGCCTGCACCTAGGGCTCCATTTGGTTACTCGCCAGCTGATCCAAGAACACCATCTTATTCCAAACATGCGGGAGAAGGTGGACGTGGAGCTGCTGGTCGAGATAGGCATAGGGGTGGCCATCATCGTGTTGCTTTAGCAAAGTTGGCTTTGAAGAATCTTCTTCTTACAAATTTGGACCTGTTTCCTGCTTGCATTGATCAGGTAATATTAATATCCAGTTGGTATGCACCAAACCCCACAAAGTAAACATGCAAGGGAGTCGTGGCTTATGAATCTGATGAGTGATTAATGGATGTGTCATATTCCCTTGATAAAGCTTGAATTAAAGCAATAATCATTGAAGCCTCGGACTGGAGGTTATAAATAATTGTATAAGTACATTAAGTTTTTTGAAATACCTAAAACAAAATGAGTGCTACCTTTTGGTGCTTAAATGCATTTTCTGCTTATGCTAGTCTACTTCTGTGACAAATTAACAACTCTCTGAGATTGACCCAAGTTGATCACTGGTCTCCTAATTGCCTTTGGTTTCTTGATTTTCAGTGATGCCTTCTTTCCTTTTTCTGTTGTGAATTGAGTTTACATAGATCATAATTAATGATATCATCCATAAGTGGGACTAATTAACGGTTCTTATCAGTGCTACTACTCTGATGCTGCCATAGCTGATGGTTACTTCAGTGTGCTGGCTGAAGTCTACATGCGCCAAGAGATACCAAAATGTGAAATCCAAAGGCTCCTTAGCCTGATTCTCTACAAGGTGGTTGACCCATCTAGACAAATACGAGATGATGCCCTTCAGATGCTTGAGACACTTTCTGTTCGTGAGTGGGCTGAGGATGGCATTGAGGGCCCAGGAAGTTATCGAGCTGCGGTTGTTGGCAATCTCCCTGATTCTTACCAACAATTCCAATACAAGCTCTCATGCAAACTTGCTAAAGATCATCCTGAGTTGAGCCAGCTTCTATGCGAGGAGATCATGCAGAGGCAACTAGATGCTGTTGACATAATTGCTCAACATCAGGTCTTGACCTGCATGGCTCCATGGATTGAAAACCTCAATTTCTGGAAACTCAAGGACTCGGGTTGGAGTGAAAGATTATTGAAAAGCCTTTACTATGTGACATGGCGTCATGGAGATCAGTTCCCTGATGAAATTGAAAAGCTTTGGAGCACAATTGCTAGCAAGCCCAGGAATATTAGTCCGGTTGTAGATTTTTTGATAACAAAAGGGATAGAAGATTGTGATTCAAATGCATCTGCCGAAATAAGTGGTGCATTTGCTACATATTTCTCAGTTGCAAAGCGGGTAAGTTTATATCTAGCTCGGATTTGTCCACAGCGCACAATTGATCACCTGGTTTACCAATTGGCTCAGCGGATGCTAGAAGATAGTGTTGAACCACTCAGGCCGACTGCAACCAAGGCTGATGCCAATGGAAATTTTGTGTTGGAATTCTCTCAGGGACCTGCAGCTGCTCAAATTGCATCAGTTGTGGACAGCCAGCCTCATATGTCACCATTACTTGTTAGGGGTTCCCTAGATGGTCCACTTAGGAATACTAGTGGGAGTCTGAGCTGGCGAACAGCAGGTGTAACAGGACGAAGTGTCTCAGGTCCACTTAGTCCAATGCCTCCTGAGTTGAATGTTGTCCCAGTAAGTGCAGGCAGGTCAGGCCAACTGCTTCCAGCATTAGTAAACATGTCAGGGCCTTTAATGGGGGTTAGAAGTTCAACAGGAAGTTTGCGTAGCCGTCACGTTTCTCGGGACAGTGGAGACTACCTCATTGACACTCCAAATTCTGGTGAAGATGGGCTGCATTCTGGGGTTGGGATGCATGGAATTAATGCTAAAGAGCTTCAGTCAGCCTTGCAGGGGCATCAGCAGCATTCCCTCACTCATGCAGACATAGCATTGATTCTACTTGCCGAGATTGCATATGAGAATGATGAAGATTTTCGTGAGCATTTGCCTCTACTCTTTCATGTAACATTTGTTTCAATGGATAGTTCAGAAGATATCGTGCTAGAGCATTGCCAGCATTTGCTTGTTAATCTGTTGTACTCCCTTGCTGGACGGCACTTGGAGCTATATGAGGTGGAAAATAGTGATGGTGAAAATAAGCAGCAGGTTGTCAGTCTAATCAAATATGTCCAATCAAAGCGAGGAAGCATGATGTGGGAGAATGAGGATCCCACAGTTGTGAGAACAGAGCTTCCCAGTGCAGCACTTCTGTCTGCTCTCGTCCAGAGTATGGTGGATGCCATCTTTTTCCAAGGAGATCTACGTGAGACTTGGGGAGCTGAGGCACTCAAATGGGCTATGGAGTGTACATCTAGGCATCTTGCCTGTCGCTCGCACCAGATATACCGTGCATTGAGGCCTAGTGTCACAAGCGACACATGTGTTTTGCTCCTCCGTTGCCTTCATAGATGCCTTGGAAATCCAATACCTCCAGTTTTGGGGTTCATTATGGAAATATTGATGACATTGCAAGTAATGGTGGAGAATATGGAGCCAGAAAAGGTGATACTCTATCCCCAACTATTTTGGGGATGCGTGGCTATGATGCACACAGATTTCGTTCATGTCTATTGCCAGGTCCTTGAGCTCTTCTCACGTGTGATTGACCGTTTATCATTCCGGGACAGAACCACGGAAAATGTGTTGCTTTCAAGCATGCCTAGAGATGAGCTCGATACAGATGGTGATACTTGTGACTTTCAGCGCTCCGAATCTAGGGGCTATGAATTGCCACCGACCAGTGGAACTCTTCCTAAATTTGAAGGAGTGCAGCCTCTTGTTCTTAAAGGACTAATGTCAACTGTTAGTCATGGTGTCTCTATCGAGGTCCTCTCACAGATTACAGTGCACTCATGTGACTCTATTTTTGGGGATGCAGAGACCAGACTCCTCATGCACATCACAGGCTTACTTCCCTGGCTTTGCTTGCAGCTGAGCAAGGATGCTGTAGTGGGGCCTGCTTCACCACTCCAGCAGCAATATCAAAAAGCTTGCTCTGTGGCATCGAACATTGCATTATGGTGTCGAGCAAAATCATTGGATGAATTAGGTACCGTTTTTGTAGCTTATTCTCGAGGTGAGATCAAAAGCATTGATAATCTGCTTGCTTGTGTCTCACCACTCTTATGCAATGAATGGTTCCCAAAGCATTCTGCTCTGGCTTTTGGGCACTTGCTACGGCTTCTGGAGAAAGGACCAGTGGAGTATCAACGCGTGATCTTGCTCATGCTTAAGGCATTGCTGCAGCACACCCCCATGGATGCTTCCCAAAGCCCACACATGTACGCAATTGTGTCGCAGCTGGTGGAGAGCACATTGTGCTGGGAGGCACTGAGTGTCTTGGAAGCCCTTCTGCAGAGCTGTAGTTCACTGACAGGTTCACACCCACATGAGCCAGGGTTTGAGAATGGAACCGATGAGAAGATGCTTGCTCCTCAAACCTCATTTAAGGCTCGAAGTGGACCATTGCAGTATGCAATGGGATCTGGGTTTGGAGCAGTTTCAACTCCAACAGCGCAAGGGAACTTAACTGAATCAGGGTTGTCGCCTAGGGACGTGGCTTTGCAGAACACAAGACTGATGCTTGGGCGAGTACTTGACAACTGTGCTTTAGGAAAGAGAAGGGATTATAGAAGGTTGGTGCCTTTTGTAAGCACCATTGGTCACCTATAACTTGCAGGCTGTCATTGCAATCATATGTAATTTGATTGAAGACCCGAGTAATTTAGGGGGCTGATTTTGTAAATAGCATCTTGAAAATAGTACTAAAATAGCATATCCTCATTACTCTGTAGTTGCAGCATTTTTTACTCTCCATCAAGTAAATCTTTATTGTTTCACCTTTTGTAAATAAGTTTTAATTCTGTTTACTTACAATTTTTTTTTTTTTAAATTATCCTCAATGTGATTGTGTTTCTGTTGGTAGTTGTTGCAGATAAAATGGGCCTTGCGGAGTAGTCACACTCAATATAAATTGTGTACCACTGCACGTTTTGTTTTCACCGTGTGAATTTTGTGTAATAAGTTCCAAAATTAAAAAGAAAAATTCACGAACTAACAGTTGCACATCAAACTTAAACTGATGCGGGCAGTGTGATTTTTGTTAATTAAGGCTCTATTCAACAAAAAGCTGTGCATGATTTGAGAATATGATGCTTAACTCAGTTAATGCTTATTAAAACACAATAAATATTTTGATTAATTAAGTGAAGACTAGTGCTTCCAGTTAAATGCAAGTTTATAAGCATATAATCAGACACTTGGCCATGTCACAGACTAAATGTCAAATTAAAACTAAAGAAAAAGAGTTCGAAGGACATATTATGCATTTGTATTTCTACAACTTCAATCCAATCAAACTGCAAGATCGAAAATCAAGTATCAAGCAGTACAATGGTTCAGCATCGGAGGATACACAGACCTCAACATACACTTTTAACACACTATATACATCAAGCAGAGTTCTTATTAAATTTAAATTCAACTACATAGACCTCCATAGAAAACCTGAATTTTCTAATTGGGTTCTGGATGATTACCAATGTTGAATTCCCATGGAAAATATGACCGTACCTCCCAGTCCATCTTGTGAATGAGGATTGACATGGTAGATCATTCACGTGGGGAAGCATTCTTTTTGAACAACGCATAAGTATCACTATATATGGCCACAACATTTGAGAATACGGCAAGCACGATCATGAAAATGCACAAGATCTTGTCTCTCTTTGTTGCTATGTTGTGACTATCACTGAAATGCCATGGGAGAAAAACAGAAAAGTTCAGTATATGTTTAATGAAAAAAAGCCAAATGAAACTTCATGCTGTGTAAAAGTTCCCCAAATTTCAAAAAGGGCGTAAAACCTCCCCAACACAGGTAAGAGAACTTTAGCTGCCAAAACTAATGCAAAACTCACAATATAAATAGAGGTTCTAAACAGGAAACGCAGCTAAAAACATAATCATGCAGGTTGCAAGGTATTTAATAGCAAACAGCACAAGGTGAGTTAATCAGAAGAGTGACTCTACAATTAGTCACACCATCACCAACTGGCATGGATGAGCATTATTGTCCCTTAATAGAATATCAAATTCTCCACATTTTACAATTTAGAAAATTTTTTTTCCTCTACTACAGTAATCATTATAAATTATATTAATTGACCACCAAAAAAAAAAAGCTAAATCCAGGTCTAGTATGCAAGGTTTGACGTTATTTTTCAATCATTCATGCAACAACATTCTAAATTTTGGGGTTAAAAACTCACCGAAGAGTGATAGCTGCAGGAAAAATGAAACCAAGGCAAACTGCGGCAGTTGCTCCAGTGAATTGGAAAGCATCCCATATGCTGGGGATGAAATTTGCACCCAAGAATATAATAATGAGAAGCCCAGAGGTGATAAACGCAAACCTAGTATTAGATGAACCCAGAGGCCTTGCTGAGGGAAAGAGGAGACCATCCAAGTTGAGCCTCAGTGGGTAGAAGATAACGGGAAATACAAGCATGAGGTGAGCAGCATAGCTAACACGAACAACATCATTAAGCACAGAGCCAAAAGGAATGCCAAGGTCAGTATCAAAGTTGGCTAGAACGTCATCAAGAGTAGCATCACCAAAGAGGAGGAACCCAAAAAAGCTTGTCATTATGTACACAGTTGAGCACAAAGCAAGTGAGGTTCGCACAACCCCTTTAATGTGTGTGGAGTCCTCAAGTTCATTATCTATGCTGTGAACTGCAAAAGAAGTGCTCAAAATGTCAATCCTAGTGATGCAGCAAATCCCGTTTAAGATGAAAAAATAAATAAAATAAATCACTGCAAGGTTGAGAGTTAAATCACTGGCAGAAGCTTAGTCTAAAGCCAAACTGTTGAAGACTAAGCCCCCAGGCAAATGTCTCAAGTTTATCTCAACCATACAAAACTTAAAAGGATTTGGTTGCTTACCATTATAATGGCAGATGAATGCTGTGACCAGAACAGGGACTACAGTGAAGAGGTTGATGAGAGATGTCAAATCAGATACATCGGGTAGAATTCTGGGCATCCCTAATCCTCCACTTATTAACTTCACAATTGAAATCCCGACAGTGATCACAACAAATGCAACTGCCAGTGCAACTGATAAGGCAGATGTGAAACTTAGAGAATCTGCAACCGTAAAAATGCAAAAATGTCACCACTTGAAATTGTCCAAGCACCGCTAAGGCTAAAGAGCAATACAACTATAGCTCAACATGACTATTTAATAATTGATAAAAGATGCCCATACAAAGTAAAAAAAATGGAAAAGGAAAAACCAGGTTCACTCCTAAAGGTACATCCATGCTTTCTAAAATGAACTAAAATGTTAACAATGTTTCACACAATACTAAAGAATAATTTTACAAGGAAGAATCCTAGATTGAGGTTGGTAGGCTGTTTTTCAATCTTGCTAGAAAGCTATAGCAGCAAACCAATTTGAGGATAATAAACTACAAGTTAATATCCAAGATTGCAAGGTTTGTACTGATGCTTTCAAAAGTTGATATATTAAGGAAAAGAGTAATCTTATCCGTGTAAGATGATAATACACCAACTAATATGTTAAGCCTTTACAGTCAACGAATTTACCAATTCGCTTAAAGCATGCCAATGGTGAGAAAATTCCAAGAGTTGTGACAAGAAGAACAAAAGTACGGCCATTCCACCAATGGTCTCCAAACCACCCTTCAAGGACGCCAGCATGGTGAACTCCACTTGATGATGTTCCAGAAAGCACATCACCTGCAATAGAGAATCAATAATTACATATATTTAGAGACTTTCATGCAAGTATAAAAGAAACATCTTAGATCCAAGAAAAAAAAAATAGACCGCAAAAATGAATATCAAACAACAAAAATACATGATACAAATAATAAAATGAAGTCATACCAATAATAATCATATATACAATGAGTACACCAATATTGTTGATTAAAACACTAAGTTGCAGCAAAACTTTCCCACACTTTCCAAATGCTTCCCCCATTAGACCTCCATAAGAAACAGATTTGCCTGCCCTACTGAACCTCAGCAACAACTCGATAGAAGCATCAGTCAAGAAGGCCATGAAGATGATCAAAGCAATCCCAAGTATGAGACCGAGCACTTTCATAGTGGCAGGCAAGGCCATGATTCCAGCTCCAACAATTGTAGTTGATAAATTAAAGACAGCCCCAGTAAAGGAAGCTCCATTAACCTCACCACCATAACCAGCATCTTCCTCTTGCCTAGAAGGCAACAAAGGAGAATTCTCATCAACAACTCTTTTGCCCCTCCTTGAATGCTTATCCTTTGGGGTGATGCTTCCAATTGTCATCTTTCAGTAACTAAGATACTCCAAATAAGCAATTGAAGTTTAAGCAGAACCTATAAAGCAGCTCTAACTTCTAGTTTAAAATCTCAGAGTATCTGTATTAAAAAAAAAAAAAAAACCCACAAAATTAGACTCCAAATAATAAATTTTTTAAACAAAATTGGACTCCAAATAATAAAAATTTTTAAATTTAAAGATGAACTTGAAGTTTTGTAATTTTAATGGCCCTTACCTGTGGTATTTGCAAGTCTTGGAATTGAAACAAAATACAATGACTCCAAAAACTTGCTTTGGGGGATTAAATGAGGAAAATTCACAAACTCACTGCCACAAAAGCTGATAACTTGAGGGATCGAATCTTTTATATGACCACAACATAAATCAAATACAACAATTTTGGATCAGAACTAAGAGAACCCACAAAGAAACTTGATACCCAGGTATAAAGTATCAAAATTTATCTAATACAGACAATTGACAACGAGTATCTACAATTGAAAGGTGAGATTTTTATATAAAAACGGAAGAAAGTCCCCAAATCCAAAAACTCAAAAGTTTTGGCTTAATTTGACCAAAAGCAAGGGCCAAAGACCAAAACAATCAATTAACAGAGAGCCAAAATCAGGGTTTTTGAAAAAAAAAAAAAAACTGAGATGAATAAAAAGACTTGCACTTCTGGCTTTCAGCTCTAATTTATATAGAGAAGAATCAGAAGAAGAGAGAGAGAGCTACACGCAACAAACGTTCATATGGTAATAATAGATGGTACAAACAGCAATGAATATAGTATTAGTAAAATGGGCAGGCTGATTCATGATTCTTTTTCTATTCTTATTTTTATAATTTTAACGTGTAAGAAAAGACAATCAGTAAATGTAAGATATTTTTGTCTGTTTGCAATCATGAATGATGAGAAAATTAGGAAAAAAAATGAAGAACAAAATATGAAGTTGTGCAAATGTATTTTTGATTTGAAATTAATTATGGCAAAAGATTGAAGACGGGTTAAAATGGCAAGTAAGAGATGAAATTGGGCTGCGCATTTGAACAGAGTAAAATTACAGGGAGCTAGATGTATTTTTACATGATCTATTGACTATTGAAGATAAAAGAAGTTAATTAATCAATGAGTGATTAGTTTTACAAATACGACGTTTTAGCCCTCTAATATTTTCTTTCATTCCCTCATATTTGATCATACTATGTACATTTTTCATTTTATTCTCATCCACTTTCAGAGTTGCAATGAATTCTATAAATTTTAAAAATTTAAGGGTGTTTGACATGAACTTCCAAACTATTTAAATTTAGAAGCATCTATTAGAGGCAGACATATTTGAATTAAATTTCCAAACTATATAAATTTAGAGGCAGACATGTTTGAATTAATAAACAAAATGAAAATCAATTGAAACATAGTTGGATATTATACGAATCGATCAAGCAAGACCAATTGGATAATTTATTAATTTGTTATCTTTATTTATTTCAAGAAACACGTGAATGAAGTTGTTGACGTAAAGTTAAAATAATAAGGTGGTAGTGTGTGTGTGTGTGTGTGTTGGCTTCTTGACTTTTAAAAAATCACCAAATTAAACTGATGGCGTGGCTTTTCGATCCATTTATTTCTATCCACGCGGTAGCTTTTAACTGACTGGATAAATTAAAGAGTTTTCTTTGAATTTTTTTTCTTTATTTATTAATTTTTACTTCATTCTCTTTTTTAAAAAAAAAAAAAAACACTACTCGAGATATTATATTGGTCTTGGATGTCTTAATTTGATCAAGCCCAAGCGGGTCGAAACATTTCATTTATATAGTTGCAATTTTGCATTGTATTTAATTTGATTAGAACTTCAATTTTGAAGCAATTGCTTGCGTTCTTTATTGTTCACATTAAGAATCACTTAACACCAAGACCAATCATGTAAAGAACTCTGTACCCCAAGTTAACGAATTAAACTTCTAAGAAAAAATCGCATATTATAACAAATATAAGTTGTTTTAGTTTAATTTTGTGCTTTTGAGAATTTGCTATACTATAATCCATCAAAACTCTTCTTGAAAGAATTCAACAATGAAATTATATAGAGCCAAACCATGTGACATAATTTTTGTCAATTTTCCATTAACTTTTTTGGTACTTGACTTAGAAGTAAAATTTATAAAATCAATGATATGATGTTGTCTATGTGAAAATTGACAATTCCTAACAACGGCTACAATTAAGATTAATTATTACACAACGAATATAATAACCCAATTACCAACTTGAATTAAATAGAGTAAACATCCATGTGAGGCTAATATTGATTACTAAATCTTAATCATAATTAAGCATCATTTTTACCATTATTATATATTAAACATGAGGCTAATGTTGCACCAATTGTAAAGACAATGATGAGGTATGATACAATAGACAAGGAACCCAATAAGGTAATACCATTGTGACCAAGTTGTCAATTGACATATAGTCTTCTTCTGAAAATTTAGCCATGTTGTGACACATGAGAAATCCAAGATTAACAATAATTTACTGCCAGCGCTAACTTACAAGAATGAGACCGTTTTAATAAAATTGGTGACTGTTGAACAACATGCCAGTTGTCTTAAAAGATCCAAAAGGGAAGGACCAATGAGCCATCCAGCCCATGAGGAGTCATTTGTGTAAAACAGGACAATGTCCCTTCCCTTAATTTCATTATTATGGGTCTTTTCAAATTTCAATGGGATGAGGGGAAAAGAAAGTGACTTGACTTTAGGGGAGCAGAGTACATTGAATTGTTGATATTAACAAGAATTGAAAAAAAAAAAAGACTTTTGATAAATTAAATCTTTCAAATAAAATGAAAATTAAGTTTGTAAAGTAAGAATTGGGTTCTAATTTGTAAATAAGTCATTGTTTTGGCCATATATAATATATGATGTAAAGTAGAATTAAATACTCATAATTTAATATTATGAGTATGAGTTTAAAAATTTGTCATTTATAGAACTGTTTTATCTTTTATTTTATTTTTTATTTTTCAATTGGTCGGACTTTAAAATTTCATCATAAGCACGACAGATTATTGTACAATGAATATAGACACAGCTTTTCTAATTTAAAATATTTTTGAGCTTGGATAATATAGTTAATAATACTAAGACATGAAATATATGAATGATAATTATGAAAATTTTTTTAATAAATGTATAATTGTTGCCTAATTTTCAAAGATAGAGATCGTTTAGTTTGACATTGATAAAGCATCATTTAAATTTTTTAAAATTTATCTCCAATATCTTATAGATGATTAAAACAAAAATTTATAGTTTCATTACAATTTTTTTTTTAAATGAAACCTGAATACAACAACACAATGATACAAAGACATTATTTTTAAAACTATATCGTGAGTAAGCTTTTCATGATATTTATTTTCACACATCAACTTCATATGTGGAAATGTCAGTTAGCCTGAACCCACCTGAAACCGAACCCAAACCCAAACCCAAACTGAGATGGAATTAAATTGACACGTGTTTGAGCACCCAGTATATTCACATGAACACGTGTCACCTAAATCTCTAAGTAATTAAAAAAATGTTAACTAATCTAATTCATCAAATTAACCTCCATTTTTAAGGGGGTAAAAAAAAAAAATTAGATTCTTTAATTCTCTTTGCTGTCACCGTCGGTTTATCCTGCTCACGAACTCTGTCAAAATCAAGGTAAAAGGTTATCGTTCTTGTTTTCTTTTGATCTTAGTATTTTCTCTTAGATTTTCTCGAGAAAACAGTAAATTATGTGGGCTGGTATAAGTTTATTCTTAATGTTTATATGGATATCTTTCGGTTTAATGAGATACGGTCTTTTCGATTTTGGGTTTATAAAAGATTTTTTAGGTTTGTAGAATTTTTTTTTTTTTTTTTTTGGTTCATGTAGACGAATATGTGATGTTCGGGTTAGGGGATTTTATGCTTGCTTTATAGTGTAATGATGATAACTAATGAAAGGTTTGATGCTTATGGCAATGTAAGTTATGTAAATGGATTGATTTGATGAGGGATTATCTTTTTTCTTTTTCTCTTTTTTTTTCCTTTTTATGGGTTGGAAGAAAAAGTTGAACTTGTCGCTTGGAGTAGTTTTAGATGTAGGAATCTGTTGAAGGATGGTGACTTGATATGTATGATTCTTGTGTATTTTTTAGTGCCTTCAATTGGCCTATGTATTGGTATTGTGTGGAGTAATTATACTTGTTTGTTAAATGAAATGATAGTATGAAGTGTGTGAGTTAGCTTCGTGCTGCAGAGTTAGCTGTTGGGCTGTGGTATTACTTTCCAAGATATATCGAGAAGCAGTTTTTAGCTTTTCCTCTCATCCTAGGGTTGCAGTATTAAGTTTGGTTTACTATCTATTAGGAATGAAAGTAAAGAATAATTGGAGAATTTGAAAAAACCTTCAGTTGTCTGGATAATAATCTGCTTGCTTTGCCTTTTATTGTTAATTTTCAGGTTCTGAGGCCAATAGAACGAGAGGACTACTGGAATGGATACTGATGCCGATCAGGAAACTAGTGTTTCTGTTGTTGTTAACGTTGGTGATTCAGAGGCAGAATTGAATAAAGTTGCCTCACTTGAAGGAATTTCGGCTAATGGGGAGGTGGTCGAAGAGCTAAGAAGTGCCAGCGAGGTTTTAAGTCAAGTGGAATTAGATATAGCATGTTCTTCTGAGAAGTTAGTTAACTTAAATATACTTACGATGCATG
Organism: Murraya koenigii; assembly: GCA_025617385.1. Classification (NCBI taxonomy): domain Eukaryota; kingdom Viridiplantae; phylum Streptophyta; class Magnoliopsida; order Sapindales; family Rutaceae; genus Murraya; species Murraya koenigii. Next base: position 24,237,047 of record CM046819.1, read on the forward strand.
TAGCAACCAGGGAAAGTGAATTTGAAGCCTTTGCTAAAGCAAGAGAGCATATCTTGGATGATGATTCGGTTGAGACAGCTCTGGCATTTGATCTCTTGTCTGGATTATTGGATTCAGAGTTGAGAGAACTGGAAAATTTCATAACTACTGTTGAAGCTGATTTTGTTAAAGCTTGTGAGCTGATATCTTCATATAGAGAGTTAGGGAAAACATCTATAGAAATGGAAGAAAAGTTACTAGATTCTGAAGGTTCATTGCAGCAGTCACGGGATCAAATCTCAGAAATTAAAAAGCAATCTGCTAAGTTCCAGAGGACCTTGTCATCTCTAGATGGAGAAGGAAATTGTAAGCTACAATACTGAACTAAATATGCTTTTCTCTATTTTATGTATTGAGCATAAGTTGTTGCTTTAGAAATTTATAAAATAATGTGCATTCTCTGAAACCTCAGTCCACTAAAATCAATATAAACTTTGATTTTTAATAGCTGTGAGATATATATATATATATATATATTTTTTTTTCCATTCCATTTGGTCATTTTACTTCTGATTCCAAACAGTCGTTCAGCCTTGGGCATTGGCTGTAAAAGGAAAATAAAACATGGGTTATAGTTACTGAGTTACAAAACATTTTTATATTTGACTGGTAAATTCTGCCGTTTCTTGATAAAGACGTGTAAGAAATAAAGAAATATTTTTTTGTATTTGTCAGAAGAAATAATAATTTATGATTGTTTCCTCTTTGATATTAGGAAAAGATGTCCATTGCTTAAGCTAGCGAAGTTGATATCTTTTTCTCACTTTTTAACAAATTCATGACAGGGATCAGTGAGAAGGATACGGGCATTGTGGGAGATGACCAATTTTTGAATGAGAATGCAAAGATAAAGTTGCAAACGGCTGAACAGCAAAGATATTTTCTGAGGATGCTAGAAAAATCTTTGGCGAGAGAGATGGATCTTGAAAAGAAGTTAAATGAATCAAGGCAAGTTGAAGAAGCGCTGAAATTCAGACTAGGCTCGTTTGGACAAGAAGTACTCTACACGGAGGAAGAAACTATGGATGCTTGTGAAAGGCTTTTTGCAGCAGAGAATGCTGCCGAGGTCCTGAAGGGAATTTCTAAAGAATTACTTGGTCGACTTCAGATTGTTCTGTTCAATATGAATGGTTCAATTCAGCGAGAAACTGGGCTAAGATCAAAGCTTGATAATCTCCTGGAGCAGGTGGAAGTCAAAGAAAGTGTTATCGCGAACTTGAGAGAAAATTTATCGATAACCCAAGCTAGGGCAGATGGTGCAGAAGTCAGGTGCAAGTCATTAACTGAGATGAATGCGGAACTTAATGAAGATCTTAAATGTAGCAGATCTACCTCTGAGAAGGTGGAATTTCTTGAGAGACAGTTGAGGGAAAGTGATATTCGGCTACAGCATGCTGTTGCATCTGCAGAAGCTGGCCTGGAGAAGCAAAATATGTTGCATTCTACAGTCAAAGATATGGAAAATTTAATTGAGGATCTCAAGTTGAAAGTTTCAAAAGCTGATATTCGGGCTGATGGTGCAGAGGAGAAGTTAATCATATTATCCGAAGCAAATGCAGGACTAACTGAGGAAATAAGCTTTTTGAGGGACAGACTTGAATGCTTGGAGGCATCTTTGCTTCAAGCTGAGGAAACAAAATTGGCAACTGCAAAGGACATTGGTATTCGAACAAAAGTAATAACAAATCTAGTAATGCAGATCGCCATTGAGAGAGAGCGTCTTCGTCAGCAGGTGTGGACTTCTCCCTAATATATTTTCTTTTCATGCTGAAAGTGTTTTACAGTGGCATATCCTTCTAATAGTCTCTTTTCCCCCCGACTCAGTGCTTGGAAGGATTTTATCATGCAAAATAGGTCAGCAATGAATTATGCAGACGGTGGATAACCTGACATGAACCTGCAGATCATAACCTCATCTCACATCACCTTACTGCGGCATAAAAATGCCTCGCATTCTTCTGATTGAAAGTTGCTTTAAATCTTATGTGCAGATATCTTCATTAGCAATGGAGAATAAGGTTATGGTAGTGAAATTGCAGCAAACTAAGAAAGATCCCTCTATTGTTAGGCATGATTTGACTACTACTACTTTTGAAAGAGAAAGTAAAGAAGAAGTAACTGAGTTGTCAGCTGCTGTTTCTGAGGTAACTGTTTGCTCTTTTTTTTTTTTTTTTTTTCAAGTTCAACAATTAGATAGGGAGGAGATACTTTTCTTTACCCTCAATAAAATGGGAATTGAATACCCATGAAATGGAATTTTAATGAAGAGGGAAAGCTATTCAATTAAGTGAGAGGGTTTAAAATAGTAATATTGTTTATACTTCTCATCCCAATTTCGGCAAAATGAATAATGTAAAATTATAAGGTTAATATGATTATGAATTATAAGTGTTAGAACTTTATTTTATAGAACCAAAAGGCTCCAGAATGGTAGGCCATAACATATTCTTGTGTTTTCATTTCCTTTCCTTTCACCTTTTTGTGAGTGCTATGCTTTACTGAAACCGTTATAAAGGAGCTGACTGATTTTTTGCTGTTTCCAGGAGGACAAGAGACAGAAAAATGTATCTGCTGGTGAGACCAATGTGGCATCTGTAGATTTGAAATCTGAGGTTGGAACTCTTAGGAGAATAGATGCAGGTCTGCTTACCTACAAGCACTTTTTCATTGCAGTGTTTATTGTACTGATTTCTGCTGCAGCTTACTATTTTCAAAAACAGAATTACCCATTTTGATGCTGGAACTGGAGTTTCTCATTACCTGATTGAAGGAAATTCTGTCTTTTTTTTTTTTTTCTAAGGAACTTGCATGCAGTGCCTGAATGTAAAATTTTGAGGTTGGTACATATGATGAGTTGGAAAATTTTATCTTTTGAATAAAATGAAAGAAAAATAGGATTGTTTGTGGTACAAATTTCCTCATACAACTGCTGAAGCTAGTTTGTTCAGAAGCACATATGTGAGGTAGGTTGACCAGATAAGAAAAGCAGTAACAGCAGTTCTATAAATCTGGGTTAGTTATTGTAACCATTACACGGTTCAGGGGAGGAACCTTTGCTAATTTGGTTTACCATTCAGGTGTTGATAAGACAGGGCCAATACCTTTTCTTTTTTTTTTTTCCTTTTTTTTTTTTTTAAATGAACCAGTGTTTGCTTTCACAGTATTATGTTTTGACCGAATTTCAGAGTTTTTCTTCTGTGTTTTCTTCCTACAAATTTACCAAGTTTACCTTTTAAGCGTTGTTGATTTCATCATTTGGAGAAATTCTAAAGTGTATTGGGGTATTCACGTCGAAAATTTTTTAAGTACATCAGAGGATTCACATCAGAAAATTTGATGGGAAATCACATACTAATAGGATTATGTCCCGGAATTTCTTTAATTTAAATCCTAAAATTTAAATATTATTTTCAATTTTTCCACGGTCCGGGTTAATGTGGCTGTGTTCTAACTTTCTAACACAAATCTTCTCTCTCTCAACCCTCTCACCATTGTTCCAGTGGAACTAATTTTAGGGTTTAAATTAATGAAACCATGTGATATATTTTATTAGTTAGTGTTTTCACATTAATTTTCTTACGTGGAACCTTCGATGAACTCTAGAATTGTTTTCATTATTTGAGTTGCAAGTTGTAGTGTCTATTTAATATGATTTATTTAATATTCATAAGTATTAATTTAATTTTATAAATTCTTTTCGTATTTTTTTATTTTTGTTTGGTTGTTTTTTAGTAGAATTTTTTAAAATTAAATAAATTATTTTATCCTTACTAGTAAAAACTTAAATTTATCATTATTTATTTGACAATCTTATTTCATTTATTTCATAATATAATTTAAAAAAACTTATCTATTAAAATAATTTTAATTTTTAATAAAAGTTTTTATTGACAACTAAACAGTTAATTTTTCTATTTGATAAAAATTTTATTTGTAAAAATTATATTAATAATTTCTTTTAAATAAACTATATTTAAAAATTTATACGAAATAAAATTCTATTTTAAAAATTATACTACATGGAGCCATAAGATCGTTTGAAAAGGCTTGTCTCTTGTGTATTTACACGGGGAACTTGTTACGAGTCTTGTTATTTGCCGGCATTTTGTTATGGCAATTGGCAAAGAGTTGCTCACTTTTTGTTTCACATTTTAATGTTCTTTGCCCATAACTACTTGCCTGGCTTTATTACCGCTGTACTTTGTAACAATTGTATTAGGCGTTAACTTGATTATCTTTCAGACAGAGAAGCTAAATCAATTATAAAGTCAGAACCTTAAGCTACTTATTCCGTATAGTGTACCGTATCATAATACATTTGATGGTCAAAGCTGATGTGTTTACATTTCCAACTTTCTGGTAAATCTTGGCTGTACCTGTACCCAGTTGAAGCCTAAGACCGCAAAGTGAAAAGTTGAAACGGAGATCTATAGCTGCTGCGCGGATGTTTTATCAAAACAATCTAGAGTTTCAGATTCAAAACAATTTGCACTCATTTGCAACGTAAGTTTTGGAGTTTTCCTCATGTACGTTGTGACAGAAAATCTCCAAATTTTCGATTTTCTGTGAAATTAAACCAATACTGATTCAGCCATCACACTCTTCCACGCTTCAGTATTTCTTCAAATCCAATTGTTTGCCCATGAGACCCTTGGCTCATGTAGTAGGTGGTGGTCATACTTCACGAGCCCTTTTCTCTGGGAGGAGCTGATGTGCAACAAATAATTCCAAAATAATCCACAACAAGATGGTTGTAGAACTAGAGACTGTGTATGCAGCTGTTGGAATCATCTTGCGATTCATGTTCTGCTTCCTCATAATTCACATCAGGTGCATATCCACCCACATCATTTCGCCAATTAGCAAACCAAGTTTCTCATAAATCTCTTCACATTTTGGATGATCCTTATCCCGGACGAGAAATGTATGTACCTTGTCATTTACCTCAATCCAGCTGCAACCTGGCTCTTTCTTCACCTTATTTTGCTTCATCAACCTCCTCGTATACGAAAGCTTGTCCCACATTCCCGCATCAGCATAAATGTTTGATAGAAGAATATAAGTGGAAGAGTCTTGTGGGTCCAGTCGCAAAAGAGAACTGGCTGCTTCTTCTGCAACCTCGACGTTCCCATGGATTTTGCAAATGCTAAGCAGAGTTCTCCAAATAACATCATCAGCTTCAAAAGGCATCTCTTGGACAAGCTTCAAAGCCTTGTTAACTTGGCCCGACCTTCCTAATATATCCACCATACATGAATAATGCTCCAACTGAGGTTCTAAACTATAGTCACTAAGCATTACATCGAAGTAATGCAACCCTTTTTCAACAAGCCCGATGTGTGCACAAGCTCGGAGCACCGAGATGAAAGTTGCATGATTAGGCTTCAGATTCTCAAGTTCCATGTTCTCAAAAACTTTTAGGGCCTCTTCTCCGAGACCATGATGGGCATAGCCACAAATCAGGGCATTCCATGTAACAAAATCCCTCTTCGGTGCTTTCTCAAACATTATCTGGGAATCATGCATTTTTCCACACTTTGAGTACATGTCAACAAGAGTACTGGAGATATATACATCTGATTGCATTTCTTGCTTAATTATTTGTGCATGTACTTGCATGCCAAGTCCGACAGTAGCCAGGTTAGCACAAGTATCAAGAAGTGTTGCATAAGTGAAGTCATCTGGTTTTACACCCATTTTCAACATATAAGAAAAAAATTTCTGCGCATCCTCACTTCTTTTTGCCCCTGAGAACCCAGAAATAATTGCATTCCATGACACTACATCTTGTTCTTCTGTTCTGTTAAGAATCATCTTCGCCTCCTCCACCATCTCACACTTGCAGTACATATCAATAAGAGCACTTCCAACAAACAAGTTCAATTCCATTCCAGATTTGATGATTCTGCTATGGATCTGCATGCCATAATTCAAAGCTTGCAGACCTGCACATGCTTTTAAGACACTGCCATAAGTAAACTCATCAGGCTCCATCATTGCATGGAGCATTGAGATAAAATAGAATAATGTTTCTTCTTCGTTCCCATTCTGCGATTGAACAGCAATAATTGCATTCCAAGACACAGCATCTCTTGTTTCCATTTCATCAAAGATGTGACAGGCTTCAATCAAATCTTGGCATTTACCATACATGTCGAGAATGGAGTTTGCTACACAAATATTTGACCAAAGATTACTCTTAATTGCTAACCCATGTACCTGACGCCCCTCCAAATGCCCTGCAATCACTGTACATGCGCTAAAAGCCCCAGATAAAGTTATTTCATTGAAACCAAGACCAGATTTCTGCAAGAGCCGAAATAACTGCAAAGCTTCGACGCCTTGACCATTTTGTGCATAACCAACGATAATTGCATTGTAAGATTGCAAGCCACAACTAGGCAATGAGTTAAATACCTTTTGAGCATCTAACATATTGTTACATTTTGCATACATATCCAATGTGGCAGTTCCAACAATGACATCCATTTCAAAGTCAGTCTTTAAAGCATGTGCATGCAACTGAGTACCTAACTTTAAATTAGATAATGCTGCACAAGATCTGAGGACGCTAGCATAAGTGGATTGACTAACCCCAACTCCTTTCTTTTGCATTTTCTTGAACAATTTAAGAGCCTCAATAAATTTATAATTTTGAACACAACCAGCAATCACAGTATTCCAAGAAACCCAATTCCTTTCAGGCATTCTATTAAAAAGGGAAACTGAATCATCCAGTTTATTGCACTTTGCATACATGTCTACCAAAGCACTTCCAGTGACCACATCATTATCAAAACCCATTTTCATAGCAAAGCAATGAAGCTGAACCCCAAATTCACCATCCTCCAAAAGTGAACACGCTTTCAAAGCAACTGCAAAACTCCTATTATCAACCATCCCACCCAATCTCCCCATCTCCACAAAAACATAAATTGCCTTTACACAATCCCCTACCAGCAGATACCCAGATATCAACGAATTCCACGAGATCACATCCCTTTCAGGCATTGCCTCAAACAATGTCCTCGCAATACCCATGTCCCCACGAGCTGCGTACCCAAAAATCAAAGCATTCCAAGAAACAACATCCCTTTGAGGCATTTTGTCAAACACCTTAAGCGCTGACTTCAGATTGGAGCAGTTAATGTACAATTGGATCAAACAATTGGAGACAAAGACTGTGGGCTCGAACCCAGATACTATCAAGCGAGCATGGGCTTGTTTCCCCTGGTTTTGCGCCCGGTGATGCGTCAATTCTTGGAAAATGTGCGAGAAAGTAAAAGTTTTTGGTTGCGTTGTGATTGCTGGTGCTGTTGTTTTTCCTTCGTTTAGCGTAGTGAATGTAGAGAATGAAGCAATGAAAAATGTTTTGCACTGAGGTTTTGATAAGAATCTGATCAGGCATAGGGAATAGGCCATCCAATTTCAGACTCATGCTTTGGCGGGGTTTTGAGTTTTTGACCGTTGCTATGCTCGCTAGTTTATTTATTTAACCCCTTTTTTTTAATTTTTTAAAATATGTGAGTCACCGCTTGGATTAACATTCCATTCACTCAAGCCAAAGAGCTGGACGGTCCAAGCTGAGAAAGACGAAAAGAAGTTCCAAGTTGGACCTTTTAAATGAGCACTACTTTTGGCAGCCCTCAAAAATCCTCATGAAGCCCCATTGCTTTAGCTTCAGTTCATTCTAATCTCTACTCAAAATTAAATAATAGAAAAATCACTTTATTTGTTATTTGTCCCTCAAGTGCGGCAGATCATCATTCACACTTTACATCAATCATAGATGTAATTTTGAAATAAATAATCAAATGATTGAATTTTTTGTTTGTTCACTAGTATGTACATAGCTCTGTCCATATATATTCTTTTCACTCTCACGATAAATGTATGTATATGCCAAAATTATTAAAACATAAACGAAATTTCTTTTTGAATATTTCTTTATTATTAAAATTTAAATATTTCTTTAAAATATAAAATATGAATTATGAAACATGCGAGTTATAAACATTTTATCAGATCCCTTTCTTGCATCACACTTCGTGCTTGATTAAAGCTTAGTCTTTTAGTCTTGATTCTGAACTTCAACTTAAATATTTATTTATTCAATATAATTTTTGTCTTTCACGTAATTCACCAATGAGTTACTTAGCCACTTAATGTTACTACATATATCAAGTTTATAGTAATGAATTTGTTATGAGATGGAGATGGGGTATGCTTGGACGTCACTTTTGAATCTAATAATCCCGAAAAACACCATCCAATTACCCTTGTGATGAATGCCTAATCATTTATGATTAAATTTAAGGACAAATTTTATGATAAATTATATAGGATGAAATAAGGTTTAGCAAATTTAGCTCCTTTTTTTAATATAATTTTTTGCTAATTTTAATTGGAATCTTGTTATGAAAAGCATGCTACTTACTTCATCAGCAATCTTTTAATGTCATGAATTAATAAAAAAATTAATGGATCTTCATTTTAGGCTAAGGCGCACCACCTCATATAGTAATTCGTCTTTGCATATTGTGAACTTATTACAAAAACAAAGGAGACTATATGAATTAACCAATTCAAAACGAAAAGGATGTATCAGTGATGCATTTAAAAGAAACAATTAATGTACAAATTAATTCAAAAAAGAGTAATAGTACAATTATAAATCATACAAATTAATAATACAAATTAATTCAAAGAAGCTTATGTTTAACATTCGAAATGTTGCTGATTTGAAGGAACAGATAGAACAGACAATACACAAGGATCAAATTGCTATTTCACTACCTTATTGTAAAGATATTCAAGGTCTTCCCGAAAGGTTGGAATGTCTCCAACTCAAGCTCCTTTTGTTGTTTACAAAGAAAGATAGTTCTCTGCTAATTCCTGACCTCTTTTTCGAAGGGATGAAAGAGCTCAAAGTAATAGATTTTACAGGAATTTGTTTCTCTTCATTACCTTCAACACTAGCTTACCTCGTTAACCTTCAAACATTATGTATGGACTATTGCCAACCCAAAGATACAGCAATAGTTGGACAGTTAAAAGAAATTAGAGATTCTCAGTTTTCGATTTTCCCACATTATGGAGTTGCCTGTTCAAATTGGACAATTGACGAGCTTACAGTTGCTAGATTTGAGCAAGTGTTCAAGACTTATGATGATAGCACCAAATGTCATATCAAAGTTATCTCGGTTAGAAGAACTATTTATGGCTCACAGCTTTACTGGGTGGGAGAAGGTTGATGGAGGAAGTAATGCCAGTCTTGTTGAGTTGAAGGGGTTGTTGAAGCTAACTACTTTGGACATAGATATTCCGGATGCCCAAACTATGCTGCAGGATTTGGTCTCTGTGGATTTGGAAAGATTTAGTATATTTATCGGAAGTGTGAGGGGCTGGTATGATAAATATGAAACATCAAGAATGATGAAATTCCGTGGGCTAGAAAAAAGCTTTCTTTTGGGGAATTACAGGATGAAAAGGTTGCTGAAGAGAACTAAAGATCTCTTTCTACATGATCTCAAGGGTGTGCAGAATGTTGTTAATGAATTAGACGATGGGAAAGGTTTCCCACAACTGAAACATCTCCATGTAAACACATGTTCTGAGATTTTACATATTGTCAGTTCAGAGAGGTTCATTGCAAGGTCTTTCCCTTGCTGGAGTCATTGTTTCTTCGTAATTTGATCAACTTGGAGAAAGTATGCCATGGCCAACTCACAGAAGATCAATGTTTCAGCAACTTAAGGATTATAAAAGTGGAAGAATGTGACAGACTGAAGCATCTCTTCTCATTCTCCATGGCAAAAAGCCTATTGCGGCTTCAAAAAGTAAAAGTGACTGATTGCGAGAACCTGGAAATGATTGTTGGTAAGTGTTGAAAGTATTAGTGGGATATTAAAATAAATAAACTAATTAATAAAGGAAACTACTTAAATGACAGGTGTTGATTATGTTTTGGTTTACAGGACCCGGCACGGAGAAACCGACAACATCTACTACGGGATTCAAAGATATCATGGCAGAGGATGATGAGAAGGTATAGAAATTTATTATATCATATATTGATAATTTTCTGTTTAATAATTACCAAGCATTAACAAAATGCATGTGTCTTGCAGGCTATTCTTCCAAGCTTGGAGAAGTTGAAGCTTGAATCAATTAAAATTAAACAATTATGGCCCGATCAATTTACGAAAATGTCGACTTCTTTTCGTTGTCGAAATTTAACAAAAGTGACTCTGCGAGATTGTATTAGTCTGAAATATCTGTCTTGTCCAACTACAACATCTTGAGATATAGAGGTTTGTGAGTCAATGGAAGCAACAATATTCGACACCTCCTCCACTGGGTTAGGAAGACATGAAGGAAAGCTGATTGAAATGGTTTTTCCTAAACGACTCTTATCTACATCTTTTAGAACTTCCAGAACTAACAGGATTTGCTTGGGGACATATTCATTCTCTTGAGTTCCCCTCTGTGCGTGAACTCAAGATTTGGCGTGTCCTTGTCCTAATTTGAGAAGATCCATCTCCATGAGATCATCACAAGGCAACGTTCACACCCAAGGGCAGCCACAATCTCAACCTCTCTTTGATGATAAGGTTTTTTGTTTTTTGTCTTTTCTTCTTAATTTGTTTAATTTTATACTCTTTTCCTTGTCTTCTTAACTTTGACCTATTAATTAATTTATCTATAACTGAAAATTTGTTAGTTATCAATTGATTATGCCGTTAATGAATTAATCAATTGCATTGGATTTTTAACTTCAGGTACTACTTCCTAGTTTCGAGTTATTAAGTATTAGAAACAAGGGTAACTTGAGAAAAATATGGCACCCCCAGCTTGCTTCGGATTCTTTCACCAAATTGAAGTACTTGGAGACAATAGACTGCCGTGAACTGAAAAATATTTTTCCAGCTATGGTAAGTTTGCTGTATGCATTTGATAACTACTGTAACTTTCATTGCACATGACATTCGACAATTTTTGAACCAATTTGTTTGTAATTTTCATTTCAATTAACTTTCATTGCAAATAACATATCAGCCACTCATCTTGCCGGTTTAATATAGAAGCTAGCTTCAAGTCTGGTAAATAACAAGGAAAATTGCGTTGTTCCAAGTACAAAAGCTCAGGTTGCTGGAACATATTGTAGAAGTGTGTAAAAGGAAAAACTTAACATTTGTCTGCCACTTAACACAAAATTAAGCACAAAGTCATGATCATTTACGACCAAATAACCCATATTTGATAGAAAAGAGGTCTCTACTCGAGTGTGGGAATACTTAACAAATATCCACATATTCCCATTTTGATGGCTTGTCGGGATTTGTTCTCCTGTATTTTAAATATGAAAAACATTTATCCAGAAAAAAAAAAGCTTTTTTTTGAAAAGAAAGGTATATTTGAAAAATGGAAATTTGTGTTTAAAAACAGGCATTAAAATGGAAAATGAATCTAAAATATTTGAAAATTACCTAAAATTCTTCTTCTATTTTCCTAATTATATATAGTAAAAGGGATTTTCATTATCTTTGTTATTTATTTATTTATTTTTTTGACATTTGTTGTCCTTTAATGTAGACTACATTCATGGTTTGCTATGATCATGATTAAACAATCATATTTAAAACCTACTTTGAATCTGGTTGAATACTAAACATTTTTTTTTCATTAATAACTCTCAATAGTCTAGTGAATCTGAATGTATCAAAATGCGAAAAGATAGAAGAAATCATAGGACTGGTTGGAGAAGAAGTACAAGAGAATCGCATTGCTTTTAGTGAATTAAAACTTTTGGAACTTAATAAATTGACAAGGCTTAAAAGCTTCTGTTTAGACAATTGTATTCTTGAATTCCCATCCTTGGAACGAGTTTCTGTGATAAAATGCCAGAATATGAAGACTTTTTCACATGGAGTACTGTTATGCACACCAAAGCTATACAAAGTGAAAGTGACTGAGAAAGAAGAGGATGAATTGTGGCATTGGGAAGCCAACCTTGATTCCACCATACAAAAGTTGTTCGAAGAAATGGTACTTGTTAATTAAAGGATTCACCAAAATTGCTCTTGCATCTCCCTTGCACTTTTATATTAATATACTTCTTAATTTATAGAAAATGACCTGGATACATGAACCTGTCTTATTGTGTCTAGTCTTGTTACCTCTATATATATTCTTAAAACATAGGACATCTAAGTTTAATGTATGAATTTCTGCAATTTTTGTTTTTTTGGGTTTGTGTAGGTTGGATTCCGTGACATAGATGATTTGAAATTCTCAGACTTTCCACGTTTGAGAGAAATATGGCATGGCCAAGCACTTAATATCAGCGTCTTCAGCAATTTGAGAAGGCTGGTGGTGGATGACTGCACGAACATGTCAAGTGCTATTCCAGCCAAACTGCTACGATGCTTGAATAAATTGAGAACGCTGATAGTTCAGAATTGTGATTCACTAGAAGAGCTGCTTCATTTGGAAGTGCTAAATGCTGATGGTGATCATCTTGGGCCACTGTTCCCTATACTTTGTACCCTACAGCTCAATCATCTTCCAAAACTCAAAAGATTTTCCAACTTCACTGGTAATATAATAGAACTGCCCGATTTGAAATATCTGATTATTGAGAATTGTCCTAATATGGAATCATTCGTCTCCCATTCTACATCTGTGCACATGACAGCAAATAAAGAACCCCAAGAAAGAACATCAGAGGAGAATATACAACCTCTCGTTGATGAAAAGGTAAATCATTTTTTTTTCCCCTTATAGATCTATGTAATTTAACACTATTAAAGCATTTGTTTACTAACTTTTCATTATGAATTTTATAAATATGTCATCAATTTAGCTAATGACTGGTGACATGGGTTGAACTATTTCCATTTACATATTACATCTCCGCTTTCCTAAGTCATATTGTATTTAGCATCAGAAATGATCTTTGTGTTTCAAGGGTAACTGATTTGATTTTTATAAATTTTTGGGTTCCTTTTGCGAATAAAATCCATTTGGAAATAAAAAGTTGTGATCAATGATTAAATATTGTCCATGAAATGTGCGTGGGAAGACTGCAGATATTAAGATATTTTCATTTAATATATATAATACTAGGTTTGGTTGATTTTTCACGTTGCATTCCCCAATCTGGAATCATGAGAGCTGTCTAGATCACCCAAGGTGTTGCATCTCTGGAAGGAAAATTCTGAATCCAACAAATTTTGCACCAATTTGGAAATTCTAGAAATATCAGTGTAGTAAGTTGCAGAAATTGGTACCGTCCTCTTGGTATTTCAAGAAACTAAGGACTCTGGAAGTATCCAAGTGTGACGGGTTGAAACAGTTGGCGACACTCTCAGCATCACAGGGTCTGGTGAATCTTGCAAGGATGAATGTGACTGATTGCAAAATGATAGAAGAAGTCATACAATTATAGGTTGGAGAAGAAGCTGTGAACGATTGTATCGTTTTCAGGCAACTGGAGTACTTGGGACTCGATTGTTTGCCAAGCCTAACAAGCTTTTATTCGGGTAATTACACTCTTGAATTCCCGTCCTTGGAGCAAGTACTTGTGAGACAGTGCCCAAAGATGATGATTTTCTCTCAAGGAGTCTTAGGCTCACCGAAGCTCAACAAAGTGCAACTCACTGGAGAAGATGATCAAGGATGCTGGGAAGGCAACCTCAATTACACCATGCAGAAATTGTTCAATGAAATGGAGCGTATTAATTAAATATTCTCTACTTCGTGGAGTTTTGTTTTATTTATTAATTCTCAAATTTTTTTATTGCCATAGATGCTTTCACATGAGTAATTACAAATTGTGCAGGGTTCATGAGTCATGTACAATGAAAGATGCTATCTGGAATCAGACCAGTCTTTTACAAATGATGACCAACACAGCTTATGTTCCTTACAATCTGGAATCAGGCTTGTCTGCTATGTATGATTCAACTCGGCACATTTTCTTTCAATTGAATAATTTGTCCTGGATTCGTTTGATGCATTCTCTGCTCAAGGACTATATATGTTGATGCAAAATACAAGCCATGCATACAGTACCATCTACAATGAAATGCCGTGCTGGAACTTCTTCATTACAAACATTTGATTTCCACTCTGTTTTGATTATAGATCTGTATTTCAATAAAATAGTACCGTGATTATAGATCTGTATTTAAATAAAATAGTACAATTCATATCGTTCATACGACTTGCATGGCATCATCAGATGTGAGTATGCAATTTTTTGTGAAAAGATTAAAAACTATGTCTATTTTGCTTATGATTAAAAAGTGTTAATCCGTGTATGTGGCTAAAGGTCTCAAATAAAAGAATTGTATCAAGTCAAGATCCCGACAAAGATCCCCTTCTACTGAACACAAGCAAATTAATTTCAACACACTCCTAAGGAGGAAAACAACAGCTCATCCCGAGGGAAACAAGTATCGTTTTGGAACAGAGAACACTATTAGGGCTAACGAATGACAAAAATAAATATTTGTCTGTACAAAACATTTCATTTTACGATATTTCCGTTAACTGACTAGTAACAACAATAACTCTTAACTTTAACACACTATCAAGGGCTATGACCCACAATCACTTCTCAATATTCTCTCATTGCACTTTTGACGCAAACAATATTAGTAATAGATGAAAACAAAATGCTTCAAATTAGGAACAGAGCACCGAAATTGCGATATTATTAAGAATCCCAATTACACACTAGTCAAAAGTGATGTTCAACTTCCATCTTTAAAAGCTCACTAAAAATATGAGGCTTTCTCAGTTCTCATGCTTCCAAGTAAATATTAATTAATTTGCTAATATAAAGCACATTGAGTTTGCAAAGAAAACTTCCAATAGAAAGGAACGGAAAAAACCCAAAAGAATCTCACCCGTACAGCATTTATAACAACAAATATATGACTCAACATTAAGCAGTGCGAAAGATAACAATATTTCCCAGCACAAGTCCTTGACCGTAACAGAAGTTTGCAGTTATTTGCTCAAGGGAAACACCCCACGTAAACCCAACTGTGGTCCTAAATTCCTACAAAACCCTATATTGAGCACTCATAAATACAGACCTCTCTACCACCTTGAAGCAACAGTGCAGGAGATTGGTCGTTCAGTTCTCCGAGCATGGCACCCATTTCACTTCAACTTGAAACAATGCCTAACAAATAGCCAGCAGTTTGGAAATTTCCATCCAGAAGGCAAAGCCCTTTTACCTTGAAACTAAGATTTTAACCTTCCTGTCTTTGCAATTTAGCCCAGCAAATCTTTGAACAAGTTGGGGTTTTGACTGGTTGGGGTCACACCCATCTGCCTCACAAGAGCATCCTTCTCCAAAGAATCTTTAGTATTTGGACCTTTACCAACTTGTGTTGAGTGTGCAGTTGGTGTACCTCCAAGAGCACATTTGGTAGTTGAATTTGACAACCCAGATAACAGATTGAGATCATCCTTATTGGTGGGTACAGGATTTGCAACACAAGTACTCTGCCCACTCCCAGCTGTCTCCGCATACAGTCCCATAATATCAGGATCTTTATTAGCACCAGCTGCACCATCGTTCGTATCTGAAGGAACTTGTGATGAGTCAAGAAGCCCTTCTAATTGCTTGAAAGGATCAATAGATGGCGAACTACTAAGAACAGCTGGTTCACCCAAATCAAGCAAGTCTGGTGGTGGTTGAACAATTGTCTTCTCTGCCACAGTTTTATCTGATGCTTTTGATGCCTGAGGCTTCTCTATCACATGGCTGCTTGCCTTTCCAGCCCTGTGGCCAGTTGTAGAAGCCCTCTTCTCAGTTTTTGATGAACCACCAAATAATGATGCTGCAAGCTTCTGCTTCTCTGGAGGAATTTCAGTATCTGATTTCCTTGAATCATAAGAGGTGTCGCGTACTTTCGAGTTTAAGGTGTCACGTGCTGGATCTACTTTTGTGACCCCATTCACTGTTTTCTCGGATGTTGAAGTTGAGGTAGATGTTTCAGATGAGGAGTATGTTGGCCTACCCCACTTCTTTTGAACCCCATCAAGTCGTAGCCTGAGTTCTGATGGATCTGTACTAGACACAGACGGCACAGATGCTACATTCTGGGTCACCCTAGGATAGGATGGCTCGGGTACCGGAACAAGTTCAGTAGCTGACGCAAGCGAAACTGGTGGCCTGGATGGCACAGAAGGCTTCGGAAGCTCATACGCCTCAAACCTAAGACCATGCATTGAAGCTTCATGCTGGTCTTGGCTCCTAAAATTGCTAATACTAAGCATCCCAGAACGTTCACTCTCTGGAATATATGGTTGAGCCCCTATCTCCAAAGCCTGCTGAACATAACTATTGAGGAATGAAAGATTTTTGTCAATCTGCAAAAAGAAATTACAATATCATTACCCAGACAAATGATATGGGGTCAATCATGTACGAAAGGAAAAGCAGAGTACAAAATTGAGCAAGTTTTTATTCTCTCCAACCATACATCCAAAATTTCATTCCGTTCCAATGGTAGAAGATTCACTTATAAAGGCATCTCCAAGACAAATTAGAGATGCAACAACACAGGCCTTAAAGCTTTTTTGGTGTAAGTTACCAGATATTGCTAAATCATACTAACATAGAAAAGAACCCAAAATTTAAAAAAGCAAAAAAAAGACACATGAAGCAAGAACAATAGCCTGGTCAAACTGAGCAGAATTACAATTAGAACACAATTAGAACTAAGGCAGATGATCATGTTGCAGAGAACAAGTAGAACACCTATCCATGGTTCAGGAAGTTTGACTGACTATGTAGCTCAGATAGTTTAGATCAAAGCCATAACTGATGCTAACAAATCTGAATGCGTCGTATATGTAATTAATACTTCCAAGAGAACTGAAAACTTTTGGAAAATATCTGATACCACCCCATTTTTTTTTTTCCAAACAAAAAGGTGGGAGTGGGCAAAGCCCAAGTTTTGCAACACAGTCTACTTTATCAAGAACAGACTTCAAAGTACCCATAATTAAGTATAATATCATGACTGAAGACGTTCACTCCAATTCACGTACTGATGATCATCTTCATAAGAAGAAGATAACAATGATCATCATAGGAATGGCAAAAACAATAATGATCAAAACGATGGCAAAATCCTCTACAGATTTGGGGTCCCATGGGCCCTACTCTAAGTGGAGTGAATTTTGAACAATTTTTGAGGAATTAAGTGAGGAATGGGAAAAAACAATCCCCAAATTCTTAATGGAGTGGGGTTTGTTTTTGTACTCCCCATCCCACCCCACCCCAATCCTCACTATATGTAAATATTTTTTAATTTTTTTATCAATTACAATATTGGTTAATAAATTTTCTTTTTCTTTTTTTTACCTAATAAATATACACTATAACTTAAAAAAAACCTACAATATAATTCTTATTCAATTCTAAAACATTGTTACATTTTTTTCCTCACTTAAGGTACCACTCTCTTCAAACATTTTGCAATTTTGACATCATTTCAAGATATTGTTTCAAACTTTTGGAATTTTTTCAAATAATTTAAATACTTTATAATAAGGAGATGATTTCATTAAAGTCTAATTGTTTAATTTATTGAAATTATATATCTATATCTACTATAAAATAAGTAAATGGGGAATGGGGTAGGCCTCCCACCCCCACCCTACCCCACCCCAATGCCATCCCTAGATAATCACAATTGTAACCACTACCATAGTAAGAGGTGAGAAAGGAAATACGGAAATAACACATCTATCAAGACTAGCAAATACCAAATCATTTAAAACACAAAGGTCGAAAGAAGAATACAAAAAGAAATAAATAAAGTTCTGCACTTATCGATGACCTCAATGTCTTCACAACTTGCATCTGCAGGCATAATAATCTCAACAGCGTGAGCATCTAAGCCAATAACTGCTTCAAGTTCATATGCACGTTGCTGCAAGTCTGTTGAATGGGAAGCTGATAATTCCTCAATCAAAGACTGACACTGCACCAAGCAAGGAATAATATTCAGATTCTACAATTAAAATTCTATTAATACTGACATTAATGCACATACATCAAAAGCCAGGAAGCATATGATCAAGAGAGAAGTAATATCATGAGCAGCCAAGCTATAATAGCTGTAAATATGCTAAAAATGAGATAGATACAAGCAAGCGCAGATATTGCTTGGGTAGGACGAGGAAGACAGAGAGAGATGTTTTGTCATTTCTTCAAGTTCCATGAAATATCAACAACACCTGATAGAAGACATGTATGGAACTTAAGCTGAAGTTAATTTGTCTTATACTTTTTTCCTATCATGTTTCTAGGGAATGTTGATATATCTTCATTTCAGGCTAAAGCACTCATGCAGTAGTTCTTCCTTCACGCCTTGAGCTTATAACAAAAAGACAATTATTGTGGGACAAAGTGGTAGTGTTTTACCATTCAGCTAAATTCCAATGTGTTACTATGAACAAACTGAATCAAAACAAACGTTGGATCATGGTTTGCATTCCATAGGAATCATTAAAATAGTTGAGAGGAGAAAACCTACCTCAGGCAACATATCCACTTTCCTCCCAGCAGCTATTTCAAATGCATATATTTTCATGAGTGCTGTAATTGCATATGCCTTCAAGATAAGCAATGGGTTATGTCAAATTCAGGACTTCAAAGATAAAGATAAACAGGCACACGCATAATAAATTCATCTCAGTAGCTTATATTTCCTTACCACGAGCTATCACCTACAAATATTTAATAGGAAATCAGCTAAGTTTCACCATTTATTTATTTATTGTATTATATTTTGATACAAAAACCAGCAAAGTACAATAGCCTGATTCCATCTGAAGAGCACGAGTGATTTATGTTTTAACAGATTAAAATCTCAACAGCTATGAACTTATTCTTAAAAAGTAAACTTTTAAACGACCACCTAAATGAGTTCTTTACTCCCATCACAAACAATCATTTGTTACAAAGAATTCAAAAACAGAGATAAACAAACAACAGAGACACTGATCACCTTCATAAGGAATTACAGCTGTAGCTGACATGTACACGTATGAGAAATGAAATAACTAGAAAAACATTTCAACTGTGAAAAATAGTCAAAATTGCTATCATATATGTAGCTCTGAAGCTGGTAAAGCATTAGCTTTAAAAATGAAGTACACACCAAAGATTTAAAAGGAACCAGCCAGCATGAATGAATTGTAGCCGCTACAGAATAAACTTTCTCAGAGATTACTGATACCTTAACAGTTTCATCATTCGAATATGCCTCTGCCACATCACATAGTTTTCCCGTAATATAGGAAGCAGAAAACTTTCCATCAGCAATGCCGTACTCCCCTAAGACCCAACATATAACCTGTAACCAAAATTGCAGCAATTAACATAGTAAACAGAAGGATTGACTTTTTCTTCTTTTTCCGAAGATCAAAGAAAAGTTAGGACATTACATACTTGAAGAAATACAGAGGGAAGCTTTGGGTCTCCAATGATGCGCAAATATGATTCCACCTACCCACAAAAAGTAATTCCCATTCAATAAACAGAAACAAGAGCCAGAAAAAGATAAAGACTAGATAATATATGCTATCAATCCATTCTAACAAGCGACTGCATAATCCAAGGATGGCACGTCTGCTTTTGAGGAGTATAAATAATTTAAGGAAGCTAAGAATGAATGTATAAATGTAAGTACATGTGTATAACCATGCAAAAATACAAAAGAAACATACAGCAGATGATCTCAGCTGACTATCTGCATTATCATCATCCTCCCCGAACCCTTCGGCTATCAACCGCATCAAGTTATGAGCCACCTTGATATTGACCAGGTCTCCCGCATGCTCAAAAACCTTATTCATGGTCTGTGGAGTAAAAGCATCAAGCATGGCTAACACTGAATGATTAAGTACTACTAATGTTGTAGAATAAATAATCTGGAAAAAAGCCAACATCACAATTACCTGGATAAACCACTGATTACTTGGAGCAAACTGTTCTGCTAGCTCCACACATCGAGAAGCTATTTCAGTTTTGTAATGATTATCATTAATGCTGATCATGTAATCAATCATTCGGTCAACAATCACTTCTACATTGGAGGACTTGGTCATTTTATAAAGTAGTTCAAAGGTTTTTCGCTTTAGAGTATCATCTGGGTCCTGTGACATGCAAAAGAAAGTTAAAAAGAAGCACATCTAAATATGAAATGAAGAGTTGCAAAATTCTGTTCAAGAGTTTCATTCCCTTCCCACTCTCTAATATGACAAAATTTCATAGCCGAACAAGAACTTTCAATACATCTCCCAACCCCATCAGGCAACATACATACAAATTCAACTGCTGCCAATATGAATATACACTCAAATAAATATACATCAATGCAATCAACAAGCAAAATCCATGAATGATTTCTCCGAAACTCCCTTCCCAAATAAATACACATTGATGAATAGGCCACACATTCTCTTATTTTCTCCTCCATCCTTTCTCTCTGCAGTTCTAATTTTCTTTCTCAAGGAAAGACCGTATACCCTAGACACCACAAGGTCAAGAAACATCACATAATTTATTTATTTATTTTTTGGATGAGGACACACTTACCCACCACAAAAAAAAAAAAAAAAAAAAGCCGTTAACAATATGTAAATCTACATTCCCAAGAGCTGAATCAAAAGAAGGGTTGCTATCATAGTGATATAAACAAAACTGACTTAAACGAAAAGAGAAGGAAGAAAACAGGAAAAGAAACAAAGACCGGTAAAAACTCCAACAGTTTTATAAACCAAACAACAGTAATCTCATAAGCATTTGAAAGAATAATCTCCCTCACCTCTAAGCAATCAATAACTGCCAACTGGTGTTGTTCAGCAATCTCTGGACTTGTCTTTATCAGTCGACCAAGAGCATCAATGCCCATATATTTTAGATTATGACTGTCACTCTGCCAACAAGTTTGCAATATTACAAATGCAAGTCATTCCAAACGAAGCAAAATTAGATTGACGGAACATCATGCACAAAGTTCTAGGAGCAAACCTTCAAAAATCTGGCAATTACATCAGCTGCAGATTCTATTAACTTAGGATTTGGATATATTGAGGAAACACAGCATATGCACTCGTACAGTACAGCATTTCCTATATTACTCGAGGAATCACACTTCCTGAATATGTCACCTACAACAGTATACATGTTCTCACTCGCTTGCTTGTCCCCACTTCCCAGCAATGCCAAAATTTTCAGCAACCTGATCTGCATAATTGAACTATGAATTGAATTAAACAGGGAAAAGGAAAATAGTAAATTGAAAAATTTTGGTGAATGCAAAAACACAACTATGGGTGATATATATTCTTTTCCATAGCTGAAATTTTCTTTCACTAATTTTTTTTTTTTTAATATCATCCAACACTAAATAGCCATTCATATAGCTTCATTTTTCTTTTTCTTTTTTTTTAATTTTGTTTGGGCTAGGAAGGAAAGAGAACGTCTATTAATAAGAAATGTTATCTGAATAGAATTTGTTAGCAGAAGGCCATTATACAGACAGGCCAAGAGATAGGTGCCATTTAAATTCAATGGTATTAACAATATACATTGTTTTCCATCAACAATCAAAACGAAGCAAAAGATGAAAAGATAAGATCAAATATGCAACATACCTGAATGAACGGAGCTGGCATCTGATGATAATCGTAACTCTTAGGCAATCTACGTTCTGCTACTTGCTTAAGAATGCTCACAAAGCTGATTACTAAATCCTTATAAGAATTGACATCTATCGTTATCTGATCAAAAAGAGGGCACAATGTTGCACCCATCACCCCAGGGTCATTATCACAAAGCCTCTGCAGCAAATGAAACCACATTTACAAATTACGAAGAGTTTCAGATACCCCTCAAGCAGCAAAACTATCATGGACTAATAGGTTAAAACCAGCTAAAATTATGCACTATGTGAATGTTAGGGATAAATCTACAATAAGTGAGTGGTTGATTAGAAAACATTAGCTGCCAAACAAAAGTGGTGCTTAATGCTTACCAAGTTATGATTTGAAAATTAAGCAGAAGCACAACAATTACAAACATATCCAAAATCAGGGTTAACTCATTGCCATTATTAAGAACACCCACATTTGAATACTTTACTTAAACTAATAAATAAATCATTCACAAAAAATGAAAAGCCGTGGGTACCCACCTTTCGAAAATTGGAGACGAGATGCTGAACGGATGAAGGAGACTTCTGATAAAACCTATGAAGCGCCATGATAGCTTTCTTCCTGACAGCCTCTTTGGAATGGCCCAAAAGCTCAACAACCTGCGGCAGAACCGCAGGGATGGTCTCTTCATTAATCAACTTACAAACAGCATTAAGCGCGGCGCAAACGATCAAATAGTTATCGGATTTCAAGTCCTTCTGAATGGTATTAACAATCAAGATGATCAAATCATGATCCTCGTTCAAGAACAGAGTGACGGCCAAATACCCAGTTCGTTTAAGGACCAAATTGTCATCGTGGGTCATCTTGACGGCGTGGATGTAGCCAAAGGAGGCGTCGTGGCCGAGCATCTCGACGTAGACGAGACGAATGATGAACTCTTTCATCTTGCGTTTGGGGATTTCCGGTTCGGAGATACGGCGCTTGAGAGTCTCGATCTCGTTGAGTACAATTCGATCTTCTTCGGCCTTGGATCGTGCTTCGCCGATTGATTTGACGAGGTCGAGGAACTCTTTTGATTGACCGAACCCGCCTTGGGAGCCCATTGCAAGCTCCCTTCCTATTGTCTTCAATTGCTCCAGCTTTGCCTGTTGCTTTGATCAATTCTTTTCAGTCTCAAAATTAGTACTAGCACTCAAAGTTGGTTGCTCTTGTGGGAGTGAATTGTGTAATGGGGTTGTTGTTTTGTTTGTGTTGTTGTTGAGCTTAGTGTGTGTGGAGGAATGAATTTAGATCTGAAATACTTGTGAGTTTGTGAAGATAGGGAGAGAAAAGATTTCTGTTTTCGCACGTCGCTTTGTTTTGTTAAACAAGAAAATGAGACAACAATTGTTGGTTTTGTTGGGTTCTATGATGCCGCTGTTTTTTTCTCATCCCCAAGTGTATTACTATTTCATCGCAGTTGAAGTAAGAGAAATTAAATTAATATTAGGTTATAACAATATTGCTTGCAGAAGCACCGTATCATTCTTCTATGTACAAAATAGTTCAAAACTCAAAAGCATAGCTGAAGGAAGGAAAAATTAGTTCAAAAGCCAAAGGAGCAATTAGTTTTTGTAGCAATTTATTAATTTGTCTAAAAAGGAAAAAGAAGGAAAAAAAAACATGATGAGCCAAAAGGCTAAAAATCCCATTGGATTCATAAATAATGAGCCTATAAATGAATTAGCTGATGAAGCCCAAACGCAAACGTGGGTCTAATCAGGCCCAATCATGACACTATATAAGGAGTAATTAGTTAAGATATTTTAATTAAGCAACAAATTAAACAAAGAACAAGAAACAAAAAACAAAAGAGGGAAGCGGTTATTAGATTTTTCTAGAAATTGAAAAATTAAAAAAATAAACAAAACATCTCCCTTTATAGCTTTCCCTCGCTTTCCTTCACTTTCTCGCGTTCGTTCTTCTTCTTCTTCTTCTCAAACTTTTTTTAGATTAGAGAGAAGATGACGAGTCCGAATACGAAAAATGCACCGGAATCGTATATAGGAAGCTTCATTAGTTTAATTTCTAAGTACGAGATTCGTTACGAAGGCGTCCTTTATCATCTCAACGTCAATGATTCCACGATTGGCCTAAAAAACGGTGCGTTTTGCTCTCTTCTTCCGTTCTCTATCTATTACGATCGTATTTCGAAAACTATAATTACTTCAAATATGCATTATCGATTAGACTAGGGTTTGATAAATTTTGTCGTGAGTTTTCTGTTTTTTTAGGCTGCACGGTTTGGTATATTTTAATTTTTAGTGAATTGATATATATTAAGACTTTGCCCTAGTTTTGTGAAGTTACGTATACTAATGTTTAAAGTGCTTTTGAGTATAATTACTTTATGCAGAAGCATCTTATAAGTGCTTTCTGCAAAAGCACTAATCAAATTTTCGCCTGTAAGAACCTCAATTAAGTTTTCACTTGAAACTCAAATTCTTAAAAACCACCTCTCATTTGTTTGTGCAAAAGCTCTCGGGATGTCTGACGGACTTTTTTTTATCTCTTATCTTTTGAATGTTGCTGCAGTAAAGTCTTTTGGAACAGAGGGACGAAAGAAAGATGGTCCACAAGTACCGCCATCTGAAAAGGTTTATGAATTCATTCTCTTCCGAGGAAGCGACATTAAGGTAATTGCAATTGTGATTGTTTGTTGCTGCATCCATCCGTTTCTTTCTTTTTGCAATTGGGACAGTTTTTTAAGGGCATATGTGTTCTGAGAAGCAGGATGCTGTAATGTGATCTTATGTTGCTTAGTTCTTGCTTAGAGATGTGCATTTTTCTTCCCCCCATTTTGCTATATTTTTTTGTGTATTCATTGTAGTTCCAGGTAATCGTCGAATGATGATTGTTTCACCTTGAGCATGCATGTTATCATTTTTATGATATAGATATTCGTGTTAATGCCATTGAAAAAAAGAAAAAGGAAAAAAGGCATATGTTCAGAGAATATAAGCATATACAAGTAACTTGGTGGTGTGTGCTTGTACATTGGTTGTGGAGTATATGTATTAACCCTTATTAATTGTTCTCATTTCAGGATTTGGAAGTTAAGTCCTCTCCACATCCACAGAAGGACGAGCAGATTTACCAAGATCCTGCTATCATTCAGGTATAGACAAGTGGAAATATCTAAGTAGATGGTAATTATTCTGGGTTGAAAAGTGAAATTTACTTCTTTTTCCCTTTTTCTATTTTGCAGTCACAATATGCTGGGATATCTACAAGTTCTCCATTATTGTCGTCGGTTGCTGGTAAAACTTTGACAGAGTCAAGTTCGTGGCAGGATACTCCTGCTTTGACTAGCAAAGCCAGTGCAGATGCATTGCCTTCTCATCAACCAGGAATCCAAGTTGGTCAATTTAGTCATCCCCGGGCTGCCCAGAATGCTGCTTCACCCTCATTTCCCATGCCAATGTATGGGCAAGGATACAATGGCCCATCGAACAATATATCTCCTATTCCTTTTCAATCTTCATCCACTGTATCATCACCTTTGACGGGGCCGAACAGAATCTGGACTTCTGAAACCGACTCTTCTCCAGTCTTGGGATTAATAACTGCATCTGGATCTACTGCTCATGGGTCGCCATCAATTGCTCTCGGTCATTTAAATCCCAATTTTTCATCTTCTCCAATTCCAGTACAATGTTCTCCAACTCCTCTTATGCCTTTCCCTGCATTTTTTAAGGGACCTCTTCCATCTACTGCTGCATACATGGCAGATAATAATCCAAATACGTCCTTGGTTCCTTCTTCTAGCCAAGACACAAAAACCACTGAAGCTCAAATTTCAGGCAAAGCTGTTCCTGGTCCAGCTTATTCTGCCCAGACCACGAATTATCCTGCATCATCTTTTCTGGGTTCTGCTTCTGGTCCCTTGCTATCACCACTTTCATCATTGTTAACTCCTGGTCAGTTAGTTACATCCAGACCACCTGTACTTTCTTCCCCACAGGCAATGTATCCTGATAAGAAGGATGCAGCTGCTATGCTACCAACATCATTTAATTCTCCATCTGCTGTATCTCCTCGAGTAACTCAACCCCCATTGTTGCCTTTGCCAACTCCTGATCTACAGGTTGGGATTCTTTTTAGCTGAATTTTTAAATAACTCTGCTCTTGTGACTTGTTCTTATTTGTTCCACATTCACGTGTAATGCCATTCTTCTAAACAATTGTGCATTTAACAGTTCTATGGTGCTTTTCTGTTATCTCTGCAGAAACATGAAGTTAGCCATCAAGTTTGGATCTTGTTTAGCCAGGATGCAAATATCTATGTATCTTAATTTTGTATTTCCTAAACTTAAGATGAGTTTGCTTGAATCCTTTAATGAAGTGATGATTATTTGGTAAAGAATCCTTAGAAGTTGAATTTATGGGTGGATGAATATGGTAGAGAAGAAAAAAGAAACAGAAATTGTTGCCTTATGGGAGAATTAAATATAAGAACTACTGCCATCCCCTACAAGCCAAAACCCACTTGAGGATAAATTTGTCATAGGTTGATGAAATTAGCTTTGATTATCTTCTATATTTGTATTAGTACTTCCGAGTAATTGTTATTTCCTGGCATGTCTTTTCTCATAAGTATGGACGGCAGTAGGGAGAAGTGCTTAAGAATTTCATATTTGACTAAAGTTTCTAATTGAAGTTCTTTGAGTTTCAGTCTCAATACTCTACCACAAAGTTCACTGAAGAATTTGATTTTGAAGCCATGAATGAGAAGTTCAAAAAGGATGAAGTATGGGGTTATCTTGGTAAGGCAAAGCAAAGTGGTAAACCAGAGATCGTTGAGGATAATACAGCTGATCAGGACTCAGGAGGAAAAGAGGCTGATGGCCTGGTAAAAAATGCTGATCCTAAGGTAGGTTTTGAATTGATCTATATACTTGATTGGCTTTTCTATTTTTTGCAAATTTCTTTTAGCAATAGACTGTATTGCTAAGGCCGTTTTCTTTATGTAGTTTTAAATGAAGTTAGATGTTTGCTTCAAAATAGACTTAGATGTTTGATTTTGTTGCTTTACTGTGCAGCCTGCATATAAGAAGGATGATTTCTTTGACACAATTTCCTGTAATTCACTCAACCGTGGAACAAGGGAGGGACAGAACCGTTTCTCAGAGCGAATGAAGCTGGACACCGAGGTTTGCTTATTTTAATATTCTTTTCACTCATGAGAAGTGAATACTAAATTGAGCTAAGGCTGTCATCTACTCAGATGCTTTCATGATTTTCTTATTATTTCTCTTTTTTTATCTTTTTTTTTTTTTTTACAGACTTTTGGCAATTTCCGACAGAGAGAAAATCAAGGTTATGATGGCTATGGTGCTGGACGGGGCGGAAATTACAGGGGCAGATACAGCGGGGGAAGGGGATATGGTTATGGTGGGAGGGGACATGGCAGTAACATGCATATGTAGTGCCCTATGAATCTTAGTAATTAACCAAGGCCCTTGTCCATAAGAATTCTACCTTGCATCTCTGTTTGCCTTCTTTTCAACATGGCTTCATGCAGAACTGATCACAAGGTAAATGACTCAAGTTCTCTTGGGATTTTTCATTGAGATGTTTGGTAAGAAGAATTGGAATGACCACCTGTTATGGCGAGTTCATGAATTTTTTTGCCCATGAGCTGGCTTTTCATATTTCCTAATTGAGGGGGATCAAAAAGGAGGGGAAAAAAAATAATAATCTAATTAGCTTGCTTAGATCAGTGTGTGAATTGTGATGCTAGATTCTCTATTAGTAGGCATCTTAATGCCTACATCCTGGGTTACGTTCCATTTTGTGTGTTCATATTGTAAATGGTACCAGGCTGCCTTAAGTTGGTCATGATGTACTTTTCGTGCAACTGGATACAAACTTGCATTAACATGTTACTATTGTGTATCTAGAGAACAATTTGTATTGCATGTCACATTCGACATTAAAACTGAATGATTCCAAATTTCCAATATCCCGTAACTTATGTTTTCAGTACTTTTATACCAAATTGTAAGCGGATATTAGGCCTCGACTGCCCCGGCTCTTTTATTTTATTTTATTTTTTGAACAAGTACCTATTTCAATCGAAGTTAGGTAGTGAAAACTCGATAACCATTTTCATTTAATGATTGGAATTAGAAAGCAGGCATTGAAATGAAAACGTTGATGTAAAATTTCCCCAAAGAAAAGGGCTTACTTGATTGAATTACGTGAAGCAACAAAATAATATCCAAGTCTGAACTTTTTTTCTCAATGGTTTCTATGGTCTACGGTGATAGGAATATGTAACATCAACTTACGAACTGTATTGGAAAATTATACAAATGAATTGTCTCTGTCGTACTTTGCTGAACATTCATCATCGCCACTGAAAACTGTCATTTGTCTACGGGGCAGGGCAACCTGCGCTTAATTAGTGTATTTAATAAATAAAAAAAAAACTGTCATTTGTCTACGTTCAAATCCAAAAAATAACAATAATAACAATAATAATGTATGGCTTTTGAAAGCACTCGTGTATCATTTCTTGGTGGAGTTGCCTGCTTCTTCCTCCCCGATCCAACCCATCAGCTAAGTAGCTGACAACAATTACCGTCTTTATCTATCTGTCTTGTTTACGAAATAAACAAATCAATTCCTCATTTTACGCCGCTTCTTTCTGAAATCAAGTCTGTGCGTGTACTCTTCGACCTTGTTCGACTTGGGTTTTTCTTTGACTACTCACAACGGCTGCAGCCACTATTGAACCCGAGCTTACGAAAACCAAACCTCCTGAGCCAATAAAAACGCCATCTCTGACCAAATAGCATTCTTGGTCCAACCAGCCTTTGCCATATGGCTGCTTCCTGCTCATACTCGTGGCAGCGCTTAACAAAATAACAGCAACTCCAAAGCTGATCCTGTTTCATTATTGAACAACTCAAAAACTTTTTTTGATTTTTCAAATCCCACATCATATTTCCAACATTGTAATTCATTAATTAACATTTATTCTTTCCATGCGTTGAATCTCAGATCAGATTAAGAATCTGAGACAGCCCCAGCTGTCCATGTTCTAATATCATTCTCTTAGACAACTTGGGCTCCGATAAAACAATTCGAAACTAATGCCAAAAGAAAAAGAAAACACAATTAAATTAAATTTAAAAAAAAAAAAAATTCATATTTCGCGGCATGCAGGAGTTTTCAGAATCAATCACAAAGCATGAAATAGATGGAATATGACATTTTGGTTTTGTGGGTCCAATGAAAGTTCTAACAAGGTGTGATTTCAATGTCTAAGAAAATGAACATTTTACTTACCAGGAAAGAACTAGAAGAGCTACTGCAATTCTGAGCTTTTGAGTTCTGCAATTGTTTGTTTTGTCTCTTGAACAAAAAATTCTACAGATTAACAAGTTTCCAATAACCTGAGCAACACCTAGGCATATCAAAGCTGCAATTCCAAGTTCATGTGCATGGCTTTCGGGTAAATAACACAGCTTCCCATCAATCTTTACATCTTTCCTCTGCCCAAAAACACAATTAAAGGGGAAAAAAATGTTAACATGACATAACAGAACAGACAATGCAATAATGAAAAGAAAAAGACATAATATTCATTCACCTTTGCTTTCTTGGTCTCAGCAATAAGACATAAGATGAATGAGACAAGGCCAAGGGAGATGTTTATGCAGAGGATGAACACAAAACCATACTGACGATTATTTTTCTCCATGGAAGGCCTTTGTGTTGGTCTGTAAGTTTGGTGAAAGTGTAGAATTAAGAGAGAAAAAAAAAAGGAAATCTTGTGACTCACTCAAGGGATTGCAGAGGAAAGAAAAAGTGGTGGTGACTTCATATTGGTGCTGGTCCTTCTCTTGTTTTGGCTCCTTGCTCTTTGTTGGTGATGGTGTTGTTTGAGGTTGAGTATGTCTTCTAAATAAGTCTTTCATTGCTTTGAAGGAGAGATACCATTCATATTCCTAACTGAATGCATATGGTTTTGGAATATAGTTAGTTGACACTTTTTTTCTCCTCTGTGTCCCTTAAATTCTTGTTGGTCAACTGGGCTAATGGAGTTGGGTTTAGAGGATAAGCTTGACAGAGAGACAATGAGAAAATGATGCCTTTGGAGTTGTTTATTTGCATTTCAGTCCCCTTTTGGTGTGAAATCAACTGTCTGGGTTTATTTTATTTTAAGCATCGGCCATTCTGAGGGAGATTTATTCTTCGTTGTGGAACAAGTTGCTATTGTGACAATCACGTCAAGATAGATTAGGGCGCATCTTAGTTGAGCCCAATGTGCTAGAACTTGATTCTTTTTAATTAATTGTAAGATTAAAGCACAATCACTGTCATAGATTGGTGTTTCCTCTGCTTTTGTTGATGCTTTACTGCTACTTCTTTGAAACTTCCTTCAAAGATAGTCGGATACAGAACTTTGGGTTTGTATCAATCTGATTTGACTCAATAGAAACTGCTCAAAACACAAAAAAAGAAAAATAAAAAAATGGTACCCATTGAGCTTGCATATGAAATGCTTCTTCTCCAAATATACTCTACCTTGGCTTGCTCTCTTCCTCAGTCACCACGGTCCCACTCATGGCAGCTCCATAACTTTTCTTAAGACTTTAAACAACCAATTTTCATATTGTTAAATTCAGATTTTATTCTGGCCAAGTTTTAAAGGTTAGTAAGAAAGAAAATACATTCTGAAGCACT
This sequence comes from Murraya koenigii, assembly GCA_025617385.1. NCBI lineage: Eukaryota > Viridiplantae > Streptophyta > Magnoliopsida > Sapindales > Rutaceae > Murraya > Murraya koenigii. Next base: position 24,267,521 of record CM046819.1, read on the forward strand.
GAAGTTAAAGGACCCTTAAGAAGATTAAAGAATTTATTCCAACCGTACAAATGAAGCTACTCTTGAAAGGCACAAAAACCTTATTCTTATCAATGAAGTTGCTGCTGATGGAAAGCAAGTACATACAATCAAAACAACACAGCCAAGACAATTACTAGTTAGTCTTCTTTCCCCTTGAAAACTTCAAGAACAGATTGTGCAGTGCAGTAAGCAATAGCCCGGACTATGACTATGGGATTCACACCTAATGCAACCAGAACAACACTTGTATCGGCCAAATATAGTTCCTCTACATCCCATGTCTCACTCACGACTTCTCCAATGCTTGCATTCTTCAAGCCACTTCTTTTCAACAAACTTGGTGTACTGAGAGTACCACAAGCAATAATACTCACTTGTACTTGTGCCCTTCCACTCCCTTGTCTCCGACAATCAATTCCCTGTGTAAGCATCAGGTGAAACAAGAGTATCCACACAAGCAGAGAGAACGTCACAACGTCGCACCTGATAATCAACCTCAACAATACTCTCAACTCTATGCCTCTCGAAGTCGTACCGATAGAAGCCGTCACCAACTGGACTAACTAGAACCTTATCCCCACTCCTCGAATATGCCGAAGGTTTCACATAACGATGTCAGTCAATTTCTCCCACTTCAAAAGTAGAAATTTTAGTCCAAGAATTCTCTGGTTTCCCAGGAATACGGAAACCAAATAATTTTGACACACTTATAGCCACCGCTGCCAACATCATAACCAAACCCAGAAAAAGAAAGCTCGAGACCGGACAAATCTCTATAAATAAACTTGGGTAAGACTCGGTGTTTTTCAGTTAATGGACTCAACAACAGGCTGCGATTGGAGTTGGTTTCCACGGAGCGATTGAGATGGAGTTTGATGAAATCTTGGCGGTCGATTACTGAACGGAATGACTTCGAAACGCACCTGAACCGCAGCGGAATCTTCACCGGTAATCGGATTAGTACGTCAACGATTACATCCAAAGGAAGCAGCATCGAAGTCGCCATTTCATTTCTTAGGCCTTCACTCTCCCCATTTCTGCTTCTCAATTACATGCAGAAGGTCTGTTAGCCGAAAAATTTAGGTCAAGGGACGTAAAATTTTTTAATATTTTAAAATAGACATAAAATTTTTAAATTTTATTAATTTTTAATTTATTTTAATTAAAAATAATAACCTTGTGTAGTTAAAAAAATAATTACTTATATTTAAAAAAAAAACAAACAAAAAATAACTTATAAAATTTTTAAAATCGTCTCGTCCCTGACTCGTACTTACTATCACTCCAAAAAATAACAGGTTATATATCTTTTTTACAACATGTAAAATATATTTCGATCTCACCATCTAATCCCAAGCTCTTACAGGTGATATATTTATAAGATAATTAATTTACAACTGCAACCATAAATACAAACGAATTTTTTGGAAGTATAATGGAAAGATCCCTGATAAGATTAAATGAATTTATTCCAACTGCACAAATAAAGCTACACTTCAAGGGCACGCCAAACTTTTCTCTCATCAATGGAAAGCAAGCACATACAATCAGAACAACACAGCCGAGAAAATAACTAGTTACTCTTCTTTCTCCTAAGAACATTAAGAACAGATTGTGCAGTGCAGTAAGCAATGGCCTGGACTGTAACCATAGGATTCACACCTAATGCGGTTGGAAAAACACTTGTATCTGCCAAATACAGTCCCTCTACATCCCATGTCTCACCCATCTGGTTCACGACTGATGTTCTCGGGTCCATTCCCATCCTGCAACTCCCCATTTGATGAGCTGAACTTAGCGGCGTAGACAAGTCTCTTAATGGCCTTGAACTCTCTTCCTTTACAAATCTCTCAAACTCTTCAGAGCTTGCTTTCTTCACATTTATAGTCTTTCCTTTGCAGTGATGTGTTCCAATTTCTTCTGCTCCGGCTGCAGCTAGTATCCTTAGTATCCTCTCTATCCCTTTCTTCAGATTCTCTTCATCCATGGCTTCCATTTGATAGCTAATTGAATATGGTGAATTCACTATGCCTGATCCTTGATCCCGCGCCAACGCAAATATATGTGCAGTCCTGGAGAACTTGCACATCCGCAGTTTTATGTCTGTGCCCGAAACCCATGGCATCAAACTTGAGAACATGCCGGGATGCAATGCCGGTGTCTGTATCACTGCTCCATATCCGGACTTGTCGAAATTTCCTACAATGGTTGACATAGCTGTCATTATCCCTCCTTCATAGCTCGTTTTCTCTTCCTCTGGCCATTCCCCTGAAGAACTTGTCTCAGGAAAATAGCCCCATGCCATTGTCACCGGATGAAGATGCAAGTTCTTCCCAATGTTAGCATTCTTTAAGCCACTTCTTTTCAACAAATTTGGTGTACTCAGAGCACCACAAGCAACAATAGTCACCTTAGATTCAACTATGCAAATGTCTTTAGCCCCCTTGTATTGAAACTCAAAAGCAACCCCTGTTGCTACATCTCGATCTCTTCCTTTCTTGTGCAGAACTTCAATAGCCTCACATCCAGGAAGGATTGCACTATTACCGGAATTCACCAAGTCCACAAGCCATGTCTCTGAAGTCCCCTTCTTGCTTCCATCTTTGCAGCCAAGACAACACCACCCACAATAATGATCTGGTGGTGAATTTCGAGGTATGTTTTTCACAGGATACCCCAATTCCTTACACCCTCTTCTCAAAACCGCATTGTTGAATCCTTCCTCTTCAACTTCAGATTGAACTCCCATTTTCTCACACACCACCTCCATTGCTTCCTTATACAAATTACTCTCAAACAACTCTAGCTCATACCCATCACACCACTCATTAGCAACATGTTTTGGTGTCTTGATTGAAGCTGACCAATTGATAGTAGACCCTCCTCCAACGGTAGAACCAGCAAGTAGTACCACTCCCATATCATCGGTTGCTAGAATGCCGCCAGATAAATACATTTGATCCATTGTTTTGCCTTCAAGAAGTGACAGATTGCTTCGAGCACAATAGCTTCCTTTCTCTAGAACAAGCACTTTGTAACCAGTTTTTGCTAAAACACCAGCAATAACACCACCGCCCGAGCCAGAACCAACAACAACTGCATCACATTTGATAACTAATGATGGAGAAGCTATGCTGCTGGGAGCTGCGTTTCTCTTATTCCTGAAAGAAACTGGGAAACCGACTCGTCGTAAACTGTCAGCTACAATGTTTCTCGGCAGTTGCATATTAATCAGGCCTTTGTAAAGAGGACCGTAAAGCTCTGCTTCCTCCACATCACCATCATCGTTTTGTCCTTCATCATCACTATTTAATCCTTCATTTCTCAATGTGTTGCATTGCATGGTTTTGGTCTTGAACTCAGGGTCTGGTCCTTTATAGCCTATGGCTTTCCATGACAAGTTCTCATTCTTCTCATTTACCTGAAGTGAAATTAATATATTATACATCGTTGTCACATACACATAATTTAGACTTTCGTCATAAAATAAATATCCATAATCTTTTTACTCTTTCCGCTTCCAATATCTGCTTTTAAACTCAGCCCATTTTCTAAATTTCAGCCCATTATGGGTTTCCTATGTGAAGCCAGTAGCCCAATACTAAATATACACCAAAATTTCAATCAAATCACCAACCACTTGTTTTTTGAGGTTTTCCAACTTTCGTCAGCATCACAATTTGTCTTGGAGAAGTTTCTTAATTCGATTTATATGAGAATCTACAACTCATACGTATAACTTAAAGGCAATCATAAATCAATCTTTATAACACCAACAGAAATTGCTAATTAGGCCACATAAAATCCTTTGCTTGATATTTAAGCTTGCTTCAAATAAATAGCTTTTAATGATAATAGAGGAATCATACTATACAATATTACCATTTACAAGTCACTCGTTGAACCGAACTAAATGTTATGTTAGCAATTCAACATCGATTAGGTGTTACAAAGATAATTTTGCTTCATTAGAGTTTGTTGACTTTGACAGGATAACCCATACTTAAATCTTCATTAATTTTTTTTTCTTTTTGGAGGCCAAAATAAACCACAGATTTATTAGTTCGGTACTTAATTAGTTGCCTCATGTATTCATTTTTTTTTTTTAACCTATATGTTATGAGTGATAAATGTTTTCTTTGAAAAAAGTTATGAAACATTTATTTTATCAAGCACTAAGAGAAGTTATATGGATTTGGCAAGATTTTACGCGCAGGGAAGATATATATTTATTCGAAAATTGATGATGTGTTGTCAATTTCATATATTCTCTGTAAAATCGGTTGAACATCATTTCAAAAAACTTATTTATATTTTATTAAAAAGATAAAAAAAAAAAAAAGAAGAAAAAGAATCGTATATTAGGATTGAAAGTTACTTTCTACACGTATTATGCAAAGAAAACATATATCTAAAAATATAAAATAAAGCTTGTGTCCAAATAAGATTAAAACAAAAGCAACAGAAAAAAAATAGAAACAAACCTGAGTGAAGAAGACAAGAAGAACGAGAAGTTTGATGGCCTTGTAGAGCATTCTCAAGTGATAAAAATAACTGAGAGACCACGAAACCAACACTGCTTCTCTTTTCTTTTGAGGCAACTGAGTAAAGCTATGCATGTAAGGAAATTTGCTTGAGAAGCAATATCTTCCACACAAAATCAAACTCCCAAAGCATGTTGATAAAAGCCATAGACCCAATCTCACCAACCATTTCTTAGGGTGCTTAAGTCTCTCACTCATCAACCCTCCCAGCTGCAAGCACACAGGAAATAAAAAAACAACGTACAGTTTTTAAATGAAAGTACCTTCTAAGCAGACAGCGGTTGTTGTAAAATAACAGTTTTGACATACAAGTTCTGGGGTTCCGGCCGCAGAAGCAGAAGCCCGGAAGAAATCGGCGACGTCCTTGTTGATTGCAGGCGCCGGCTTGACGTCGATGGCCGGCAAGAAGGTGTCACAAAGAGCAGAGAGAGACTCCATTTCTTGGGAAGATAGTGAGTTGACATGAAAGTGATTCTCTTCTCCCCAAAGTTGAAGAGTCTCTTTGTCAATACTTCCCAGTTCAATCACCATCTTTTCTTGCTTTTGCTCCATAATTTAACAATATATTACAGATGCTAGATATGACACAAGGATACGAATGAGAGCGAATTTTGGCTTCAGCGTTGTGTTGGTATTTATAATAAGAAGGGGTGTTTGACAAATCAAATTATAATAAATTATGAATGGTATTAATGAAAAAAAAAAGAAGAAGAAATTGTGTAAACACATGGAGATGATGAGTAACCGAAGTTGCTGATCATAGCCTACTAGTGTCTAGAAAACGAGGATTGTAAACTAAATGTAGCACAAATTTTTCTTTGAAAAAACACCCAATTTATTAATATTAACTTTTGCAACTGCCACCATTAATAAATTGCCTAAATTTGTGTAAGAGTGTATTAATAGGATTCGGAGCTCGTATTGAACTGATTTATACTCAATTTTTTATAATTTTATGTCATAAGTGTATTTATAATAATATATATGTTGATACAAATTTTTTGTCGCTCCTTCATCGAGTAGGCATTTCAGTTAACTTTTGATTTTCTCTATCCACTGAAACAGTGATACCTTCTAGCCTGCATTCATAGAAAAAGTGTCAGAGATTACTGGGTGTTTTTTTGGCGAAAATCCTCCAACACTTAAGTCAGTAATTGGGTTAACTTTTACAAAATTCTCTCTAACTGAAAAGAAGAAAAACACTGGAAGAACATTAACTCCCTTTTCTTTTTCTTTTTTTCCTCAAAAAATCCAATTCCTTTCTCTTTTTTTTTCTAAAGTATTTATTTAGGCCTTCTGGTTTAACTGACTCCAAGGTAGGCTGGACTCCATGGGCAAGCAGCTTGCTGATGAGTAAACAACGAGCTGACGTTCTACTGTGAGTGCATCTTGTCTGTTCTAGGCAAAAAATACCCCGAGCTGGATATGACTAAACTTGAGGCTGGTATGAATGCCTATATGAGCGAACAGTATGCCAGGAGTCAACAGCTTAGAGATTCAACTCCAAATGTGGAAGCTGCTGCTATGCAACCTGAGAAGTTGACCCCTCTGCCGAGGAGGGTCCTCAAGTTGCTCCTCCTGCTCAAATTACTGATCAAGTCTGTGACCAGTTTGCCCAAGCTCTTTAATTTCCATTGTAAATTTTTGCTTTGGCATTGTAAACTCTGGCTTTTATTGCCTTGAATAAAAAGAAAAGAGATTTTTTTTTTTAACTTTCGCTCTCTCTTATGACTTTTAGTTTATTCTATATTTTTCTGAGCTCAAACAAGCTTTCATCAAGTTTCAAGTTTCAAGTTTTTTCCTGTTTTAAATGGACTCTCAGACTTTAACTTGTTTTAACTGTCTTTCCCGCTTCTAAAGACATAATCTGCTTGAATTAACTTTTACCAACTTTGGCTACTCATCTTGTTATGAATAGATCGCTTTTAGACTACTGATCTTGACCACTCTTAGAGTTTTAACTTACTCGAGTTGATTTTGCCTTTACTTGGCTCTTTGTCTCGCCTTGAACATGATTTGAGACTTCTAGCTTTAGCTTAATTTGGGAGCTTATTTTGCTCGAGTCATCTTTGGCTTTGCTTGGCTCTTTTTCTCGTCTCGAGTAGGTTTTAAGACTTCTGGCCTTAGCTTATTTTGGGAGCTTACTTTGCTCGAGCTATCTTTGGTTTTGCTTGGCTTTTTATCTCGCCTTGAGTAGGCTTTGAGACTTCTGGCCTTAACTTATTTTTGGAGCTTATTTTGCTCAAGTCATCTTTAGTTTTGCTCGGCTCTTTGTCTCGCCTCAAGACGACTTTGGGACTTCTAGCCTTATCTTATTTTGGAGAGCTTATTTTGCTCAAGCCATCTTTGACTTTGCTTAACTCTTTATCTTGGCTCGATCAGGCTTCGAGAATTCTGGCCTTAGCAATTTTTTTTTTTACTTGCTCGAATTTAGTTAATTCTTAAAGCATTCGTCCTTGCTTTTTATTTATGAACAACGTATTACATGCTCTAAATTAAAGAAAGCTGAATACATTAGTATTGCTTTATAAGAAAACTTACTGGAAATACTTTCTCAAGTGTTCTGCATTCCATGGTCTACTAACTTCCCGTCTATTGGGGTAAGTTAACCTATATGCTACCGGACCTGCCACCTGCGTGACCCTGTACGGACCTTCTCAATTTAGGACTAGTACCCCCTGATTGGAATTCTTGGTGCTCTGGTTAACCCTTCTTAGCACTCGATCCCCTACTTAAAACTGATGGATGTGTACGTTTCGGTTGTAATAATAGGCCACTTTCTGCTGGTAATTTTATATCTTCCTTGACGACTTTTTCCTCCTCTTTTCTAACAAGTGTAGATTCCCGCAAATCTACTCATTGTTCTGCTCCTCGTTGAAATGTTATGTTTGGTGAGTGCCCACCCCTATCTCTGCTGGAACCATGGCTTTATGTCCAAATGCTGAGGCAAATAATGTTTCCCCCGTGGCTGTCTTATGCGTGGTTCTGTAAGCCCATAATATACCGGGTAACTCATCAACCCACACTCCTTTTTACTCTCCTAACTTGGTTTTCAAGAGTCGCTTTATGGTTTTATTTGCAGCCTACACTTGCCTGTTTACCTGAGAATGTGATGGGGAGCAAAATTTCAACTCTATTATCATATTTACACAAAAGTCCCTGAACTTGTTATTGTCAAACTGCTTTCCATTATCCGTAATCAGAGCATGGAGGATTCCGTATTTGTATATCACATTTCTCTAGATGAAATCGGTTGTTTGCTCTCTGTTATCTTGCTCAGAAGTCTCCACAGACGGTGCTAAAATGTTCATGTAAATTTCTGGTCTCTCATTTCTCGAGCAGGCTTTCCAGCTAACTCTTGATTTTCTCTATTCACTGATGCAATGATGCCTTCTAACCTGCGTTCACTTAAAAAGTGTCAGAGATCGCCGGACGTTTTTCCGGTGAAGATCCTTTGACGCTTAAGTCAGTAATTGGATTAACTTTTAGAAAATTCTTTCTAACTGAAAGGAAGAAAAACATTGGAAGAACACTAACTTTCCTTTCTTTTTCCCCAAAAAATCCAATCCATTTTCTCTATTTTTTCTGAGGTATTTATTTAGGTCTTCCGATCCTCGCCATTACTCTCATAACGTACGTTCTCCACTTCTCATGTCCCTGTCCATTTTAGGACGGTTACTTGGCCTCCATAATGGGAATTGATTGTGCGTGAGAGTTATTCCCTATTTTCAGAGAGAGCCGCTCAACCGTCTCACACTATGGGCTTGAATATTGGTATTGGAGAATATAGCAGACCTCGTTCTTCCATTATATGAAGCATCTCCTCTAGTGATACTTTTAGAGGAGTATACTGCCTATAGGTAGATTCTGATCAATCATATGCATAGTCTATAGAAAAGTTACTCGTATGTGGGGTGGTGGATGGACAACCCTATCATTGCTTTATGTATACCAGTTTACAGGGACGTTACAGGACAGATTACCGCTAAGTTTATGGTAATCCCTTTACTCTCTGCTTGGTGACCTGCGGAATAGAATGCGACCAGTCCGAGATTGGGAAGTCATCTGGTAATGGTGGTAAGGAGCAGCTCGGTTTCCTACCACTCTGGAAGTTGATGACCCCTAGGCTGGCCCAACTAATCCCCCTCATTTCTGAATTCTTCTCTCCTTACGTCTTATTCCGTCAATCTGCTTACTTCTCAATTTCTCCACTTTCTCCTCTTCAATTGTTATATCCCTCTTTTTCTGCTTATACGCATCAGAATATAAACGAACTAGGGGACTACGCAAATTGTACCATGGTCTTCATATTTTCACCCCTTCTTTTAACTCTCTCAACTCTTGGGTGTGATTGAATGCCTCAAGATCTATCACCGCTACAAACTCCCGAAGGGACTCCCTCTCTCATTTCTTAATCTCGACCAGTTCAATCATGTCTTCGTCAGGAGCTACTGCTCCACGGAACTGCTCTATAAATTCTACACACATTTGTTCAAAACTTTGGATGCTTCTGGTGGTAGCTTCTGATACCAATCTTGTGCTTGCCCCTTCAAAGTAAGTAGGAAGACTTTAGATCTCTACACTGCCGTTAGGCCTTGTACCCCAGTTATATTGTTGAAGTGTTCAATGTGTGCTAACGGATTACTTTTCTTTGAAAATTTTAAGTCGGAAAAGCAAAAATCCCTTGGAATTGTGACACTCATGATCTCCACTGAGAGTGGGGACTCATTATCTAACATGATCCTCCAACTTGGGCCTTTCTCATGCTCTCAGATGTCGTCAATGACCTGGGCCAACTTGCAAAATTCTCCCTCTAATTCTTCTACACGAGAGGGATATTGTACTGCAGCTTGCACATTTTTTATTTCGTGTTTCGTAGATATTGCCTTAACTCTCTCTCCTCTAGGCTTGTATCCACCCTTCCAGCCGTACTCTACACTCTCTGCCCCTAGGCTCCAATTCTAATATCCTGCCCAACAAAAGCGGCCCTATAACTGGACTTAGGAATGTCACAGCTCGCTCTCCTCTGTCTGTCCTTGAGCTCCTAAAGTAATTAGATTAACTTTTAGAAAATTCTCTCTAACTAAAACGAAGAAAAACACTGGAAGAACACTAATTCCCTTTTCTTTTTCTTTTTTCACTAAAAAAATCTAACATCTTTCTCCCTTTTTATCCGAGGTATTTATTTAAGTCTTCCAATCCTCGCAATTACTCTCGTAACGCACGCTCTCCACTTCTCACGCACTCGTTCTTTTTGGGACGGTTACTTGGTCTCCATAATGAGAATTGATTGTGTGTGGAGTTATTCTCCCATTCTCGGAGAGAGCTATTCAACTGTCTCATACTATGAGCTTGGATTGCCACGCTTTGGTTTAGCTCGAGAACTGATTTATACTTGTTCTTGATGCCGCTTATAGCATGATGGGAGCTCGCTTGGCTGCCGTGGACATTCCTGCTCTTTCTAACTTAGCTCGAGCAGACTGTGAATTCCTGGTCTTAGTTAACCTGACATCAAGTTGGAGTGTCTTTATATTAGCGACCAGTGCTTCTATTTTAGCTGGCTTAACCTCGGGCAGACGCATACTTTATTTTCCAAACAATATATATTTTTAATTTAATTAATTTTACATAACTATTAATTGTATCTATAACAAGATTAATAAAAAAGTCCGGCTCATACTGAATTCAAATTTAAATATCATCCTGTAGAAGATTTGGTCTCCGTTAAAATTGAATGAAGGTGGCCCAATTCATCAGCATAGAGCCAATGACAATGCAATAGCATCAGTAAATGAACAGCTTATTACTTTTGTATTCAATTTAATAATTAACAGTGGACCAGTGGTTTTAATTTTATTTATTTGTTTGTTTGCATTGGTTTGACTATTAGCCGTTTTGACAATGTAACTTGCATGATCTTGTCAATTTTTTTTGGGGCAAAAATATAGTTAATTACGTAACTTGCGTATGCTATCAATTTCCAATTTTTTTTTTTTTAATTAGAAACAAAACAGTGATAGATATAAAATCCCAAGAGAAAAGGATCCATTCAGTATTAGTCAACTTTCATTATTAGCGCATCCGTTTTTTCTTTAGTTTTTAAATGGTTGATGTTAATTTGTGACTGCAATATATCATAGTCTAAATATTTAATAATTAGACATGCAGTGGAGTCCAATGACATTACAGAAGATTATTTTCTTAATTGTGGTTTTATATCTGTACACTACATAAGTGTTTGTCCTTCCATGGGTGCTAGAAGGCTAATACTATATACGGTCTGAAATTAATTTACATTATAGATTATGTAGCTACCTAATTAATTGAGCATGCAATTAATTAATTAGCTCTTGGACACTTCAAAGTGTTCACTTTGGTCCTTCTTTACTTTTCAGATTTGCTTTCAACGTTAAGAACTTAATTCTTATATTTTATTAGCTAGTTGACTGCATAAATATAAAATGAAATACATATGTTTGTTTGCTTGATGGATCAATACTTTATACACCATATAGCAAATGTACAACAAATGATGTGTGGCATTATCTTAACGAAATTGAAAATTCTCTGTTTCTGCCTTTTTATTATTATTATTATTATTATTATGAATTAAGACCCTTTAGACATGGTAAAAAATTAAACAAATAAAAAGGTCAATCAATTCCAAAGTAAAGCTAATTAATATTAACTAGCTTAGTTTTATATAATGTCTAGTATATCATTCTGTATATCGAAAAAATATACACCAAAAATACCCAAGGGTGTAATTGACCAGACTTGAATTTTACAACACAATGGTGAAAAACTGTTGCTCGAAAATACTGGATGAAAATTGAAGTGGCGTGAAATGATGAAAGGTCTTTTAGTCTGATCCGGAAACTAATTTAAAATTAGCAACTGAAATTACAGAGACACCCAATTTTACTCAATAATTGAATTCTATTGCCAACTTCATCAATAACGAATTCTAAATACCCCACTTCATTAATTGAACTGTGTGACCATTTATTTCCGCACAAGAATTGAATTCTGGTTTCCAAAAAAAACAAAGGCAAGAGCCTGACTTAGCCACGTAGCGCACGCCCCTTTCTCTTTTCTTCTTTATGCAAGTGCTTTAATGATCTATCAGGAAGGATCATTTAATACAAATAACTTTGGTTAACATTTGATTGGCTTTATTTACAAAAGGGCCAAAAAGAAAAAAAAAAAAAAGGTTGATTGGTTTCTGTTCTTCCAACACAGCCTTATATTAAATGTGGACGACGAATTTGGTTACCTAGAGCTATTTGTACAGTTATGGGTTTCCAAAGTGCTTTCCTTCCCAAAAGCACTTGTACTGGCTACTTCTTCGGGATCCTATGTCTTGTATATTCAAGTTTTGTGGACCTTCTGTAATTTATACTTCGAGCGAAAATAAGAGATCTGATTACTCGATTGTTGAGACTTTTCTCATGAGAGCTTCTATTTGAATAAAATATAAGCTTAGGATCCGTTGTTATTCAATAAATAATAGTTAGAATTATAGGTAAAAAAATATTTAAATTTTAACTATATAATATTGTTAATCGTAGTTGTTGCACAAGATCTTTAAGTGATAAAAGTTTTAAAGAGTTAAAATTAGAAAAAATCTTAAGTCGAGATGTGTACATATATAATTATGAAAGAATCTTAATTCTTTGTTTCTATTATTATATGTTATTCTTAAATCTTAATTATACACTGTTAATTTATTCATGATTAAATTTTCTTTAACAAAAATAATAATAATAATAATAAGGGAACTCCGATTAAAAGAAAACACTATCCAATTTAAGACAGACCAATCAGAGGATGTATAGTAATAATCGGCTAATAAAATTGTGAAACATGCTTAGCTGTTTTTCATTTAAAAAGTCGCATTCAAGGAGCCATTTGCGTACTATATTTTGACTTGTCCTTAGCAGTATCAATGTATCAAATACATCCTATCCAAAAAAATAAAAGAACTATCATAATACATAGTCAACCGCTAACTATATTATTACACTACGTGTAGAATTATTTAATATTTTTCGTCAACTTCCCACAAAGTCAATGAATCTGACACTTGGGTTATTTTCTTTTGATTTTTCAATCCCACTGGAGTTTCGTTTTACTTGCAGCTTGTTAATAATTTAGGGTCCAATAATTGTGATTGAGGTTTGAAACTTATAATTTAAAAAATATAATATTAAAATATTTAATAAATATTAATTATTATAATTTAAATGATATATTAATATAATGATATAAAAAATTATTATATATTTAATAATTTTATCAAAATTATTATTTTAAAATTATATTTATTACATACTATTAATTTTTATTTCATAATTATAACTTTTTTCATAATAAGTATAACTTAAAAATTGCAGTACTTCAATCACAAACACACAGTTAATTAATTAATATTATGCCATCTTATATACAAGAGTTTGAATGGCTGCACACAGTAATACATATAGTAAGTAATTTATTGCTGCAGTTGATCATTAATGCATAAATTATTGCACATATGTATATATAATTGCACCCACTTTGAGCAACTTGGAAGACTTATCCAATTTTTGTAATAAAAATTTAAATTTCATGACTTTTGGTCCATTTTAATTGTTCAAGCCTGGAGGCTTATGAAGTCTCCATCGATCTCCTCATGTAATTAACTGTCATATGACGTAATACCAAGGCCACGGTCAAGACCTAAAGAACAATATGCAAATCAAATTTCTTAAAATTAACATTATTAAGATTGTCTTAGTCGTAAAGTATTGTATAATATTTATCATGATCATCAACCTTCTTGTGGTAATTATAAGTTTAATCATAATAACGTCACAATATATAATCACATGTAATCAACAACTTAAAAATTCTTATTTCAGTACATTATTGTAGGCTGCTATGAATAATATATATATCCTGTTGGGTGTTTGAATAATTCATATTCAATTTGTATTTATTAATATGCATGAATATTGGTTGGCGCATGCAAAGGCCACGCGAAGCATATCTAAACAGAGACGTGTACAGCATTTAATCTTGCCTTAATTTATTAATTTAAAATTTGTGCATGGCCAGAGTCAGTTTAGATATATTAAATGCACTCAAATTCAAATTGCTTCAATACTGACAAATTAAAAAAAAAAAAAAAATCATTCGGTGAGAAAAATTAATAAATGTTAAAAGAAATGGGAATTTAACCCAACTTGAATTCAAGACGCTATTTTCTGATCTGGAGTCGGATGAGCCACCATGGCGCCGCGGATGCACCTTTCCACATAACTACAATATTTTCTTTTTAGTTATAATGCTCGTATTAAGTTCGATATAAAACCTGAAACTAAAATTCATTATCACAACTATATAGATTTAAAACCTCAAACTTTGTTACGATTAAAAGGGTCTTAGCTAGTCTAATTAAAAATCACCGACGATAGGGGATCTAATATTTTATTTCTTGTATGATAGATTCAACAATTAATTCGTGTGTTTATCTTCAACCTTCTGGTGTGTCGGCTTGTTACCCAGTCTATTCATAATAAATAATGTCATAATCACTTGTAACCAAGAACATTAATTAAAATGTTTATTTTTAATCAGTGCATGATGTTTGCCGAATCACAATATCCTGTCGAGTGGTTTATATTCAATTTGCATCAATTTCTTCCCTTATGATCACCTAAACCAAATTGGTTTCATACATACAAATGCCATGTGAAGCGTTTTAATAATCATTTGGTCCGGCTGAAGATTCAGTATTGAGAACAAAAAAAAAAAAAAAAACAATTGATCTGGTTTACAGTTTCATCCACAAAATTTTGACGTGTGACAGATCCATGTCTACTTGTGTGCACACTGCATTGGTCCTCACTTGTTCCACAAATGAAATACTAATTAAGGCCCTATTTATAAACTATGAACAAAAGTATGATTCGTTTATATGCTTGAGCTTACAACACTATGGATTTATGCTTCTGTGAAATGATTGATGATCAAGAGAAATAATTAAAGAACAAATCTGCTTACATGCATTGTGAATTAATTAACACGCGGAGATATGCGAGCATGCAATGGATTTTTCATCCCTATTGTGAACTCTACTTTCTCTGATAAATCAACATCTTCATCAACCTTATTCCACTCAAATTTCCAAATCAAATTTGCCACAAAATACTCTAAATGCAGGACTGCTAAACCAAGACCAGGACAAATTCTTCTCCCAGCACCAAACGGCATAATCTTAATTTCTCTATTACATGTGATGTCAAAGTTATTTTCCCTTCCATTTTTATCATCACAATACAAAAATCTCTCGGGCTTGAACGCCAAGGGATCTTCCCAAATATTCGGATCTCGCCCCATATCCGCCACCAAGAAGTTCACTGAGATACCTTTAGGCGCAAGGTACCCGCCCAATTCAACATCCTCTGTTACGCCGTGTGGAGTGTCCAGCAAGTAAAGAGGTGGGTGACGCCTCAAACCTTCGAGAATCACTGCTTTCAGATAAGGCATCTTAACTAAATCATCCTCCTTAATCCACTGTTGCCCGTGTTCTACAACCCCATTAATTTCATCCAAAATCTTTGCTTGAATTTTCGGATACTTTACAACATTCGCCATGACCCAATGCAATGCAGTTGCTATTGTATCACTGCCATGGCTGATAAATTCATCACTCAGACTCACAATCTCACTCTCTTCAAGAACTTTCCGATCGCTAGGAAGCCTCAATTCTATTAATGTATCAACATATGATTCAGAATCAATGTCCCTTTCTTCATTTTCTTGCTTAATTTTCTTTCTTTCTCTAACCAAACCCACAAACAGATCCTCTTTACTTTTAATAATACGCAAAAACCTCTTCCAACGCTTTCTAAACAAAAATTTCCCCAGATTTGGCATGATAGCAAATACTTTCAGCTTATTAATGATCATAAAAAGCCTTTTTTGTGCACTTTCAAGTTCCCTAATCTCATTCTCTTCAACATTATTACCAAAACACATCTTAACAAACAAATAAAAAATTGCGTACTTAAAATGCTCATAAACATAAACATCATTATCCCTACATTCATAGTGTTCTGATTTTAACTTACAAACTAATTTCTCTAACACACTTCCGCGTAAATGAGAACGATTAAATTCAATGCTTGAAGAGTGAAGAAAACCTGATGAACGGGTGAGATTATGGCGAAGAACACGCCAAGTGGTGCCATAAGGGTACATGCTAATGCCTCTACGTTTTTTAGCAAAGATCAGATCATCAGCAATGCTGGTACTTTTGGGCCGGTCCGCGAAGACGGTGCCATTGTTGATGAGTGCTTGATGAGCTAGAGTGTTATTGCAAATGTAAATGGAGGGTTCTGATCCCATTCTAACGGTGATAATGGGGCCATACTTGCGGCGGATGGTGGAGATTATGGGGCCGAGTTGGAAGAGAGGTTTTCGGTGCCATAATAAATGGGCAAGGAGGTGAAATCTTGGAGGTCCTGGTGGGAGATTTTGGGTGCTGATTTCTGAAGATGATGATAAGAGAAGAGTGAGAATGAACCTAACAAGAAAAGCGAGGAAGAGAGAAATTGGGATGATGATGTAAGATAGGATCTCCATGAGAGATGGTTTTGTTATTCATAGATTTTCCTTGTTAAATTATTGAGATTATATTTTGAGGTTCGAAAATTGCTTACATTTACTTGTACATTCTAGATGTGATGCCAAGAATAATAAAACGTAATGACAGAAATATTTAACTGTATTGTAAGTATTAAAATAGAAATAGTTTATATGCTTGAGCTTAAAACTAGATGTCCGAAATTAGCTTTTCTTGTACCTATCAGTTGACTTCGGGTGAATTCTTAATTATGCAAGAATTTTCTTACGAAAATGAAACATATTTAAGGCCCCTTATACCTTCAGGGGGCCTTCCCTTTGGTAGTAACCCTACAATGTATTAAATTGCCTGCAAATTTTGGTCCTCTACTAAGTCTTAATCTTTCTAACATGTCTCTTCGTCCTCTTTGGGTTCTGCTACAAAATCCTTGGATTAATTTTTACCATTTTTCTTATTCTTTTACATGCATTTTGTTTTCTATTGGTTTGTTTCATTGTTACAAATTTTTAGTTATATTGTGAAAGATAAGGCTCCATAGTCAGTACATTTACTCCTGACTAAATATTTCTATTTTTACTTTAATAAAGTTGACTCTTGTTGTCATGTTTTACTTAAAAAATATTGGAAAAAAAAAATCACCTCGTTACCTTGTGCGTGGAATTTGACAATTCATATTTTTCTAAGACTAAGTTTGTGCATAGAACTTTTCAATGATAATGCAGAATAGAAATCATTGGCCTGCTAATGGTCATTTTTTCATAAATAATTCAGCCATCTCATAACCTGTGGTAATAAGACGTCATATTGCCCAGTGCCATGTATCAGTAGTTTGACTCCGTTATAATCATATTTCTTTCTCGTAAGAAAATACTACAAATACTGGACACATATCAAAGCATTGTTCTGCATTTTCGACAAGAGCTGTTTCTCTATTTCAACAAATATCAGTCAACAATGTCTTCCAAATCGATCGTTTCTTTTCTTCTCATTTACAGTACTGTTTATCATTCTCCTTTCCCTCCTCTCTCTTACTCAGTTTTAACTCATGATCACTCCCATGCCCAAAAAAAAATCATCCCCGTTTGAGTTCATTAAACATTTGAAAGGGTCCAGCAAAGTGTTGGGATTATGTGCTCTTTAAAGCATATTGATTTTCTGATTAATAAAATATTTCAAATATTTATTCAGATATTTTGAATTACATTAATATTTTGAGTAAAATTCATTTAATCATATTATATGTATTTATGCGATCACCATGTGGATTCGCAGAAGACATAAATACAAGTTATCTTATGATTAAATAAATTAAGTTCGCAGTTGATAAATAAAGTTGGACACTTTATTTAGGTATAGACTGTAATAAATTCATTGAGTGATTTATCTTAATCATGTATGAATTTATTGATGTAGTTTGTCTACATTAAAATGGATCACATATGAGATTTAATTAACCTAGTAATAACTGTCAGACTTATTAAATCTCATAGGCATTGATTTACTGTAATCTTAATCTTGAGTTAGTTATGATTTCATGATTGTAGTTGTTATTTCATTTGAATTACCAATGGGCATGACATACACATGTAGTCTAGATTACACGGTATCTTGATGGGAGCAATTACAAGTATTGAAATTGTAGATTAACAATATAGAATTTATACGACACATCTCTTGATGGGTTTTCGATACTTGATCGCGTAATTCTCCGGTCGAGTGTCTCAACATAAATAAGTATGTTGAAAATGATCATTAGAGAAACCAGGTAAGTATCAAGGAAAAGATGTAATTAAATTGATTGGACGAGTTGAGATATCAATTTAAATTAACGATGTGGTACAAAGGATTGTGCGATAAAGAAATCAATGTGGCTTGGGCGAATTATATTCGAACATACAATTATGGAGGTCGGTTCCAATCTTATAGTGGAGTAGAATTGGAATTAAATAATTATATTTGTTTAATTACAAATTTAATTATTGTAGCCACTATTGTATATTCCCAAATGATCCCAGGTTAGCTCATTTAATTGACAACACCATCATCTGGATCCAAAAGCAAGAAAACTTGCATATTAGATAAAAATTATAATTATAATATTTGTTAAGGCCTAGTATGTTATATTAAAATGTAAATGAGGACTTATAATGTTTTACAAGGTGGTATCCTAGTTTATTCACATTCCTTCCACTTTTAGGTAAGTGGAGAGATAGTTAAAAGATGAATTCTATTTTAAATAGAAATCCTAATCCTAACATACTAGGGTTTTCATAAGATATCATAAAAGAGGCTTTATACTCTTAAATTGAGAGAGAAGAAGAGAACCCTAGGGTTTTTAAGAAAAATAAAGAAGACATTTAAGAGGTGCTAGTTATAATTTAGGGAGTGGTGAAACAGACGCCCACACGTCCAGTGTTGATCAAACTTGAGTCATAGCCTGGAAGATCGTTTGGAGGCGGATCGACAACTCTCAATTGTTCATCTTCTCAAAACATCAAGGTATGAATTTCTAAATTACTTAATTCTTATATATTATATGAGATCAGTCTAAAAGATTTTTAATTGAAAAATTAAAAAACCTAGTTTTATTTTCACTCCACAATGGAGAACAAAGTAAAGGCATCCGTGAGCTTAAAAAATACTTGGAAAAGTTTGGATACTTGAACTATGACAAAGTCCAAGAATCAAAGCACAAAAGCCGATGACGATGATTTTGACGAGTTTTTAGAGTCTTCCCCCAAAACTTACCAGCTCAATTACCGTCTAAAATCCACTGGAGTCTTGGATGCCAAAACTGTGACAAAAATGACAGCACCACGATGTGGGGTTGCAGTTATATTGTGAATGGCACAACTCGGATGCGTTCCAGCAAGAAAAGGCAACAACACAATCATCAAAATGGAGCCAGCCATTTTCACACAGTCTCTCATTATTCATTTTTTGAAGGAAGCCCTAGGTGGCCATCAACCGGCTTCCATCTCACTTACGCCTTTCTTCCAGGACTCGAGCTGATGCCATAAAACCTGTGGTTCCTGCTTTTAAAACATGGGCCGCAAACACTCACTTCAAATTCTCAGGAACACAGGACTACACAAGCGTTGATATCACGGTTAGTTTTGAATGGTGATCATGGAGATGGGTTCCCTTTCGATGGCCTGGGCACCATTGCTCATGCTTCTGCCCCAATAGATGGGAGTTTCCATTATGATGCTAATGAGCCGTGGGCTGTGGGTGCAACACAAGATGCGTTTGATTTGGAGACCGTTGCTTTGCATGAGATTGGGCATCTTCTTGGCCTCGGGCACAGCCCAATTGAGGGTGCTATTATGTATGCCCCAATAAATGTATGCTTACATTTATTATGTATGGTATTATGTTGTTTAACAAGTAATTAATAATAAAATTGGTAAATCTTAATCGGTTACACAAATTGGTCCAAGTATTCTTCAACGGTGGCATAGTCAACATCGGGATATAGCTCAGAAGCCTCCACTCCAAAAGATGGATCGATTTCAAAATTGGTTTGTTCTCCCTTCATAAAGATTGAGAAGTTGACTGCTAGCATAGTTTTATCTTCATTAGAGGCATCTGCAAGAAAAAAAATAATGCAATTCAAACAAATTTTGTCAATTAAAAGATATCTTAATTAATTATCGATGTGTAGATGTGTAGTATATTTAATGCGCAAAAATTTCCGTAAACTATTCTTTAAACTTTTAGTAACGATTCTTTTTTTTTAAAAAAGTTTAAATAATTGTTAGCTCTTATTATATTTATATATTATGAGTAAGCAACCTTGGATTATCTGAAGAATTTGGTCCTCTGTCACATAGATTTTTTCAAGTGACTTCCCGATCTTCTTCTCCCAAAGAGCAACAAGCTCACCGAATGAGTATGTATTCTTTGGAGGTCTGAGGTAGAGAGTTTTGTTCAATGTTCTTGGATCATCAACAGCTTTGATAGTGTACGTTGCTATGTCTTCTTCCTTGTTAAAAATTGCTGCACAGGTACCAATAATAATAATAATAATAATAACAAATACTACCCAAAGCTTTCGATTTTAATTCATTTATCGATTTTAATTTATTTCATTATTCACTATTATCTGAAAAGACAAAAGATAATTAAAAAGTATCGATATATTTTCTATTTCTCATTTTCCGGCATATAGTTATTTTTTTTTAGCTATAAAGAGAATTTCCGTCCATGTGACGTACTGGCGTTGAACCATTGCCAACAAAAAATATCAAACATAATTATTCAATTGCTTTAACAAAAAAGGTGAGCATTGACAAAGATTGCAGAAGCAAAACGATAAACGTCCCCAGCATTATCTTGATTCAGAAATCTCTCAATTTTTTTTTTTGATTTTCGAAAAAAAACCCATAAAAGCAAAAAAATGAGTGCTTTTGCTAGTCCCAATAATGTACATTTGTCATGTAAGTCCTTGTTTGTTCTTCAGCCGGTAAAGATAATATCCAATTTCATAATTGAAGATGTAATTTACAGTTTTATCCTTTCAGAAAGAAAAATAAAAAAACAATGAAATTCATATCCAGTTATCCTTCGTTTATTAAATTTTGTCTGATAATTATTGCATTATGAACATTATTAACTATTAATTTTATGGACATTTTAGTGCATTAATAAAAATGGAATTCAATAACGGTATTCTAAAATAATCGGGAATCTAGCCATACATTGAGATAAATTTTGAGGTGAAATGTCTTTTGGGTCCATGACAAGTAACTCTTTCACTACTTCATTGCGATTGCGACAAAACCGATGATGCAATGAACATCACACTAACCGGAAATGGGGGTTGTTGGGCCTTCAAAGTTCAAACTCATAAAATCCAAAAATATGGGCCCATTAGCCCATTTGTGACTCCAATTTACACGGTTCTCGGTTGACGCGGGGGCTTATTGGTTGAAATTGCAAAACTCCTCCTCAAAGCAGCCGCTGGCAGATACACCACCTACAAATCTACGGTTATTCTGAAGTTTTTCTGAATTACTAAAAGGGACTCCGTTAAATGTACTCATAATGTACTACATAAAATTTTTGGTGATTTCATAATCGTATTTTGAATATTGTAGAGGTCTTAGATATATATATTTAATTTACGACATATACAGCTAGCTATTAATATGTGGGTGCTTCAAATTAAAATGTTGACACCACGTACCACCATTGAAATAGCAATATTAACTAATAACAAAAGAGTTTCATACATGCATATGCATAATTATACATTTTGATCAATATTAGCTGATAACAAAAGAGTTTCATACATGCATATGTATAATTATACATTTTGATCAAAATTGCGATATATACCCAATACATTCATATTACAGCACTGGATAGAGCATATTGATTCTGCACAATAATAACTATAATTTCTTCATGATATCACCTCTTCACCTTTCATTTTATTCTTAACTGAGTACATAAAACTAGAAAGGTGCAATCTCCAATTAATTAGCTTAATATTAGTGATTAGGGCCAGGGCAGCTGGTCAAGCGTTGTACAGATCCTTAATTCCCTGAATATCATCTGCATCCAAACCCTTTGTCGCTCCAGCAGCAATTGCAGGAAACATAATAGCAGCTCCGACTGAGCTATGATCAAGGATGAGAAGATGCCCAATTTCATGCAAAGCAATAGTCTCCAAATCAAATCCACCTGGTACCGCACCCACAACCCACTGCTCGTCAGCATCATAATGAAACCTCCCATCTACTGGCGGAAAAGCAAAAGCTAGGGTTCCATCAGGACCGCCACGGCCATCAAAGGGGCTCCCATCTCCATGGTCCCGACTTTCAAAGCTGATTTTGATATCAGCGTTTTCGTAGTCGTTTCTTGTTGAGAATCTGAACTGAGACTTTGCAGCCCATGTTTGAAACGCTTTAGCAACGGGATCTGTGGCGTCAGCTCTGGTTCCTGGACGCAAGGCGTAAGTGAGGTTGAATTTTGTAGCTGGCTGCTTAGGTCTTCCTGGGAAAAATTCGTAGTGAGCCACTATGTGAAAATGAATATTATTGTGTTGTTGCCTGTTCGTGCCGGAACGCATCCCAGTGTGCCATTCACAATATCCGGAACTCTACATCGTGGTGTTCTTATCATAGCTACTGTTTCCGCATCTAAAACCCATGTGGATTCTAAGTTAAAATTGAGCTGGTAGGCTTTGATGGCAGACTCCAAACGCTGATCAAAATCATCATCGTTAGCATGGGTGTTTTGATTCTTGGGATTTTCATAGTTCAATTAGCCAAACTTTTCCAAGTACCTTTTGATATCACGGACGCCTCTCACCTTATCACCTTTGTGGCAACCTTTCAAGTGCTCAATGAACTTTAATGGGGATGAAATTTTTTCGCCATTGGATTGTGCTGAAACTGAGTAATTATGAGAGAAGTGGGAAAGGAGAATGACAAGGACAAGAATTATAGTCATAAAGAAGACAAGAAAAGCTATAGATGCCATTGTTGATCGAATAGCTAGCTAGCTCTTGTGTTGTCTGTGCAGAGCAATGCTTTGATATATGTCTCTATTTATAGACTTCTTCATGTGAAGAGAATTAGCCCACGTTCCACACAACTTGAGTAAGGCGACGTCGCTACGGCGACTTAAGCGAGGCTTAGTGTCCACTAATTAATAATATATTCAACTATCAAACAAACAATGTTAAGGAAGCTCACATGAGCATAGGAGTCAGCTATAGCAGGAAAACAGAGGATCATAGCAACCATAACAGACCGATACACATTGATGACAGAGCATGCAAGTTTGGACCTGACAGTTATGTAGAAGTTTGCACACGTGACTATTAATATCAGTTTGTTATAATTAGTTGTATATAATTGTAGTTAGTTTAATTAATAATCACAGTTAGTTTGTTAGTTGAAGCAAACTTCACATGTATATAAAGCAAACTCTTGTATAGATTCAGTAGCATGAATTACATTTGATGAATTGATTCTAGAATCATCTTGTTTTCCTTTTATTTTCTCACTAAATAAACAGTCTCAAAGTTAATTTTTACTTGGTATCAGAGCCAACAATGGCGTTAATTAATCTTGCTTCTTCTTCAAATCTCAATCAAAATCCTGCTACAAGTTCAACAAATATCTCTTTCACTTTCAATACACCAGTCAAACTTAATCAATCGAATTATCTCATATGGAGATCTTAGGTTCTGGCCTTAACACATGGAAATAGACTTGAAAAGTTCATTGCTCAAAGAGTTGGTGATGATCTCAGATCTGTAGAGAATCTAGAGTTCATAACTTGGAGATCACAAGATCAAGTGCTGCTTGGATGGCTGCTCTCTTCCATAAGTGAAGGTATCATTAGCTTGGTGTTTAATCTAGAAACATCACTTGAAGTCTGGAAAGCAGTTGAGGTCAATTTGGTTCTCAATCTATGTCCAGACTCTTGCATTTGAGGTATATGATAAATTTAACTAGAAAACATGATATGAAAATTATCGATTATTTCATTAAAATGAAAAACATAGTTGATAACATGGCTGCAGTATGAAGTACTTTTGAGTAATGATGATATAATTTTACATATACTTTCTGGCCTTTGATCTGATTATAATTCTGTTGCAACATATATTACTAGTCAAGTAGGAATTAGTAAGATAAATGTGAATGAAGCTTATGCAATGCTTTTAATTCAAAAAGCTAGAATTGAACAACAGTCTCACATGATTGTTGGTATGGATGTAAAGAATAATTTTAAGGCTAATTTTGCTCAAAACAGAGGACTTAAGAAAGGAAATGTGTCAGTAAGAAAAGGTTTTGGAAATTATGGCTTTGACTCTGAATCAGGCAAGATGGCTATTATAAAGGAAGCTATGGTAATTTTGATTATGCTGATATTGGTTTAAATGCAAACACTCAATTTGAAGGATTTCAATCTGGTAATCAAAGAGGGGGAGGAGGCAGAAATTAAAACAACAATGGTGCTGGAATTAACAATTTTAGCCGTAGAAAGCCACCTGCAAATCCTAAACCTGATTGGAATGCTTCAAAACCTACATGTCAATTTGTCTCAGGCCTGGACATACTGCTAATATTTGCGGGAAACTTGAGGAATTTATTGCTTCAGGTGCCTATAGACCTCTACCAAATAGAGGACCAAGAACTGCCTATCTTGTTAATATAGATGCTCCAATTGATACCAATTGGTATCTTGACAGTAGTGCTACACACCATCTCACCAGTGACATGGGCAATATGCATGTGACTGAACTATTTGCAGGTACCTCTAAACTCATCATAGGCAATGGTGTTGGTTTATGAATAACACATATGGGCACTGCTATTTTGAGAATGAACAACACCCCCAACACTTTAGTACTTGAACTAAATAACCTCTTACTTGTATCCCAAATAACCATAAACCTGATAAACATATCCTAATTAACCAAACACAATGATGTTATGGCAGAATTCACTAATTATTTATGTTTTATGAAGGATAAGGTGAAAAATATTGTTATACTGCAAGGCAAAGTTGAAAAAGCTTATACAAGTTGCTATTAGTTCCCTCAAATAACTCTGTTTCTTCTGCTAATGTCAAGTCTTCTCAAGATTACTCCAATCATATCCAGTTATCTCAAGGTTACACTGCTAGTGTTCACTCAAATATTTCAATTGAACTTTTGTCAATGTTTTCCGATCTTAATTCTTATTTTCAAAATAAAACGGCTTTTTGCTTGCACGATGAAGCTAAAAATTGTACAAATTCAAAGTGTCTGTTAAGTACTCTGATTTTTCATCAAAGATTAGGCCATCCAAATCCTAAGGTGTTAAATCATGTAATAAACTCTTGTTCTTCTTTCAAACATATTGTTGGCAAGTTCACCTAGATATTTCCTTTAAAAACAAAAGCCTAAACATTATCAGTGTTCAAATTTTTCAAACTACAAGATAAAAAACAACTGAATCAATCCATTAAATATCTTCAATTTGATTAGGGGGTGAGTACAGGTCATTTTTTCATTATCTCAGTAAAGAGGGATTCAGTTTAGACATTCGTGCCCTTATACACACAACCAAAATAGCTTAGTTGAAAGAAAGTATAGATATATCACTGAATTAGGTCTCACTCTTTTTGCGCAAGCAAAGCTACCTATAAAATTCTGGTGAGACTCTTTTCACACTGCTGCCTATATTATAAACAGATTACCAACTCCTTTACTCTCCATGAAATCTCCATTTGAATGACTTTTTCATCTCAAACTAGATTATACTTTCATAAAAAATTTTGGCTGTTCTTGTTTTCCCTTCTTGAGAGACTATAATCATCATAAATTTCATTTTCATACATCTAAATGTGTCTTCCTAGGTTACAGTCTATTACACAAAGGATACAAGTGTTTACATTCCTCCAGGAAAATCTATAAAGCAAACCATGTTCTTTTTTATGAGTCATCCTTCTTATATTCCATTGATTCTAATTTCCTACATTCTATGCCAACTAAATTATCTGATTTTAATTATCATACACTCCAATTCTATCACATCTCTGTTTCCAATGGCAACTCAAATCCTTTTGAAGCTGTTGCAGCTGGTAATGAATCTTAATTTCACTCTCAGTGTCTATACAATCATAGCACTTTATTAACTCCTATTTCTCAAAATCTACTTGTACATCCCATCCTTCTACACAACAATACCATTTCCTCACCTGATATTTCTATACATTATCTGTACTTTCTATAAACTCTCCAGTTACACACACATCTCCTTTTTCTTCCCCTAAAACCATTATCAACAGTCCATGTACTTCACCATTAACACCTTGCATATCTCATACTTAATTTCCAAAATCCATTGTCTCCATTCATTCTATGATTATTAGAGCCAAAACTGGCATTTTCAAACCAAATGCTTTCTCGACAACCTACAATAGCTTGGAACCCTCCACTATTACTGAAGCTCTATCTGATCCCAAGTGGAATACAGCTATGCAGGTAGAATATGATGCTCTCATTAAAAATAAGACTTGGAGTCTTGTGCCTATGCATTCCCAATACAAGTTAGTAGGCTGCAAATGGGTGTTCAGAACTAAATACAATACTGATGGATTTGTCAATAAATACAAAGCACGTTTGGTTGCCAAAAGTTTTCACCAAACAGTTGGGGTGGATTACTTAGAAACATTTAGTCCTGTGGTGAAGTCTTCTAGTGTCAGAGTCATTCTTAGTTTGGCTATAATGCAAGGCTGGAATGTTAGATAAATTGATGTCAATAATGCATTCCTCAATGGAGATCTCAATGAGGATGTTTATATGGAACAACAGAAGGTTTTACTTCAGAGGGAGGATATGTTTGCAAACTAAACAAAGCTCTTTATGGTTTAAAACAATCTCCAAGTGCCTGGTATGACAAATTGAAAGGTTGCCTTACAAGGTAGAACTTTCTGAATTCCAAGGCTGACACTTCCTTTTTATCAGGCATGACAAAAGGGCCATAATCATTGTACACATCTACGTTGATGACATTCTAGTCACTGGACCTGATACTGATCTGCTGGAATCATTTATTACAAAACTTAGCAAAGTTTTTGCCTTCAAGGATTTGAGTTTAGTGGCTTATTTTCTTGGTATATAAGTTTTTTATACAAATAATAGGATGCATCTCTCTCAGACTAAGTACATTAAGGATCTATTGACTAAAGCTTTAATGTAGGATTGTAAAGGCACGAATACTCCATTCATCACTGGCTTCAAATTGGAAAGAATAAGCAAAGGACCATTGGGTCAGGAATTGGACAATCCTTCTCTTTACAGAAGTATTGTTAGAGAGGGCTGTAATATTTGATTTTAACAAGGCCAGACATTGCTTATTCAATGCATAAACTCAATCATTACCTCAGCGCACCTACTCTTCAACATTGGTTAGCTTGTAAAAAGGTGTTGAGACATCTTCAAACCACTGTTACTTATGGTCGTTTTATACAAAAAGAATGAATTCTTGAAACCACTGGTTTAAATGGCTATTCAGATGCTGATTGGGCGTGTGATCTTAATGATAGAAAGTCTATTGAAGCTTATTGTATTTTCTTTGGAAACTATTTAGTTGCTTGGTCCTCAAAGAAGAAAGCTATCATAGCTAAATCTAGCACTAAAAGTGAATACAGAGCTCTGTCAGCTGCAAGTTCAGAACTCTCTTGGCTTCAGTCCTTATTCTCTAAACTAAATATCATCAAATTACTAGTTCCTGTTCTCTGGTGTGATAATCAAAGTGCTGGTGATTTGACTAGAAATCCAGTGTTCCATTCAAAGTCCAAACATATTGAACTTGATATTCATTATGTCAGAGATAAAGTACTGAATAAAGAGTTAGAAGTGAGATATATTCTTACTGAAGAGCAGGTTGCAGATGTGCTTACCAAACCATTTTCCTTTCCCAAATTCAGTTATTTTCGATCCAACCTCAATGTGGTCAGCAGACTCTTGAGCTTAAGGGGGAATGTTAAGGAAGCTCACATGAGCATAGGAGTCAGCTGTAGCAACAAAGCAGAGGACTATAGCAACCATAACAGACTGATACACATTGATGACATGGCATGCAAGCTTGGACTTGACAGTTATGTAGAAGCTTGCACACATGACTATTAATATTAGTTTGTTATAATTAGCTGTGTATAATTGTAGTTAGTTTAATTAATAATCATAGTTAGTTTGTTAGTTAGTTGAAGCAACCTTCACGTGTATATAAAGCAAACTCTTGTACAGATTCAGTAGCATGAATTACATTTGATGAATTGATTCTAGAATCATCTTGTTTTCCTTTTTTTTTTCTCACTAAACAAAAAGTCTCAAAGTTAATTTTTACTAACAATAACGATAAGTTTAGGAAGTTTGGGATATTATACATATTTATTTGTATCGCAACAACTTTGTTCAATGATGTGACTTTATCTCTTTGTGCTAAGTGATAATTAATTATTGGTCTTATAATTTTTCATCCAATTCGAGAATTTATATTTGTGCTAAATATTGTTGGAATACAAACTTTTTATATATATCTCAACTGTATCACAACTTTTTTATGAAAATATATATAATCGTTACCTAATCGCCAACTAGAGATGGCAAAATCCAGATCCGGATCCGGATTTGGGTGCATCCAGAATCAGATCTGGATTAATAATTTCCCATCCGAATCCGCATCCAGATTTGAAAAAATATATGTGGATCCGGATGGAATCCTATTCCCCAGGTTGGACCTTGTTGTTGGGAACTCATTTAGGATGAGACGGCGGACATTGATGCTGGTAAACGAGTAGCTCTCGAACTGCCAGTGTCATCACTTGAGGAAGATATATAATGATATTAAATAAAATACAATCATAAATTTATAATTAATAATTTAACATGAAGAACATACAATAACATCATAAATTCACAATTAAAAATATCACAACATAAGTTAAACATAGAAATAACATAAATTTAACAATTTATCTAATAATACCAAATAAAATCTAATCATAAATTCATAACCCAATAATTAACAATTCAACATGAATAACATATAATAACATCTTACATCATAATCCATAATTAAAGATACCACAACATAAATTAAACATAAAAAATAATATAAATTCACAATTTACCTAATAATATCAAATAAAATCTAATTATAAATTTATAATTCAATAATTAATAATTCAAAAATTGATAATTCAACGTGCATAACATACATTAATATCATAAATTCACACTTTTAGACATTTTAGCTTATATATATTTTATATTAAAATTTAATTAAATTAATAATTAAATTTAAAAATACGGATCCGGATATCCACATTTTTGGATGCAAGTGCATCCGGATTCGCACGGATCTTAAGAATTAGAATCCGGATCTACATTTTTTAATATACAAATCTGGATTTTTCCGGATCCGGATCTTCCAAATCATTACGGATCTAGGCCGGATCCAAATTTTCCTGCCATCCCTATTGCCACCAACCACTTGCTAGTAACTCAAATTTTACATCAATATTGTAATTCTCATTATCATACTTGTGGAGCAATATAACTACAAGTGACAGTAGAGCT
Source organism: Murraya koenigii (assembly GCA_025617385.1). Taxonomy (NCBI): domain Eukaryota; kingdom Viridiplantae; phylum Streptophyta; class Magnoliopsida; order Sapindales; family Rutaceae; genus Murraya; species Murraya koenigii. Next base: position 24,296,811 of record CM046819.1, read on the forward strand.
TTGTATCCTAACTCTAGGAGTCGACGGGCTGTCAATAATATTTGTTAAATAATTATAAACAACTAACAATTTAAATAAAAAAAAAACCAATACAGACCCCTTTGACGTTTGACCCACCTGTCTCCTCGATCGGATCAATTTAAACCAGTTTACTCTAGTCACAAGTTACTTTTAAGCCCGCGCAGATCCGCTCTATTTGAGTATTTTCTTGGGCCTCTGCCGCACTTCACCCGCAACGCTTTAGCAAAGAAAAGTCTCCACCTACTGCCAACAGTTTTTTTCTTTTTTTTTAAAAATTTTACACCAATTATGACAACTACATGATTATTTGAGAAAAACTTGCGCAGAAACAGTCCAATGCTGTTCGGTCATATGGCAGAAGCACATCCTAAAGTGAGATCATCATTATAGGACTCATAAAATTGCTGATTTAAAAAATTAGTGAGACTTAATGTGGTGATCTTATCTCATGCAAGTTTCTTTCTATATATTAATTGGTGCTTTAAAATATCGGCAACACCACCATTCAAATAATTAACAATATTAATTGATAACAAAAGGGTTTGAAATATATAATTTCTTTATTTTAAGAATTGCATTACATAAATACATTCATAAATAATAAGAAAACATAGATGTACGTTATTCCGACCCCAAAAACACAATAATTTAATTTCTTCTTCATTACCTGTTCACCAATCATTTTTCTTAATTTAAAAAAAAAAGAAACTAGAAAGGTGATGAAATCTCCAATTATTTAACTTAAATTTGTTAATTCAGGGCCAGGGCAGCTGATCAAACATTGTATAGAACCTTAATTCCTTGAATATCATCTCCATGCAGGCCCTTCGTCTGTCCAGCAGAAATTGAAGGAAACATAATAGCACCCTTTACTGAGCTATGATCAAGGCCAAGAAGATGACCAATATCCGCAAAATTACTGTGTTGTTGCCTTTACTTGCCGGAACGCATCCCAGTTGTGCCGTTCACAATATCCGCAACTCCTCATCGTGGTGTTCTCATCCTAGCTACTGTATTGCCATCTAAAACCCCTGTGGATTGCAAGTTAAAATTGAGCTGGTAGGTTTTGATGGCAGATTCCAAAAGGTCATCAAAATCATCGTCGTTAGCACGTGTGCTTTGATTATTGCCCAAGGAATTTTCATAGTTTAAGTAAACAAATTTTGCCAAGTACTTTTTGAGCTCACGGATGCCTTTAACCTTTTCACCTTTTGTGGCAACCTTTCAAGTACTCCATGAACTTCAGGGATGATTTTTTTTCGGCATCAGAGTATGCTAAAACTGAGTAATTATGAGTAAGGAGGGAAAGCAGAATGAGAAGGAGAACTGTAATGAGAAGAAAGGAAAAGCTTTAGACGCCATTTTTGTTAATAAATTGATGGAATAGAAAGAAATGGTTAGTTGTCTGTGAAGAGTAATGCTCTGATATATGTCTACACTTTATAGGCTTCTTCATGTGAAGTGAATTGTTTCGTCAAGTGAATCTTTTCATACACTGGCATGCATGGCTTTCACTTTAGATTAACGTTTTCAGACCGCAGAACGAATAATTAATGCATTGTGATTTCTATATTTCGTTTTCATGGAAAATTCCTTTCCATGGACTACATGCAAGAGCTGATTCCCCGAAGAATAAGAAAGACGAATTGACCAAATGCCGCGCAATGTGGTCTGGTGACGGACGCCCCAACGATGACTTAAGCAAGACTTAGGGTCTACTAATTAATGCATCCGACGACTTATAAGTTTCTTTTTTCATTTTCCTTTTTTTTTCCATATTTTTCAAGACTCAAGTGTTTTTCACATTTCCAACTTTTTTTGTCCTTAAATTTTAAAAGATTTGAGAAATGTAACTTTATATATGTATTAAAACACTTGGAACATAAAAACCATAAATTGATGGAGTCTTATGTAACTTTACAAGATTGTGGTTGGTAGTTATAAAATAAGAACTGAGAAAATGATCCAAACCCAATTATTTTAATTTGTCAAATAATAATGATAAACTTATAAAGTTGGGATACAATATTTAATAGGCCCATGTAATAATTAGTTATTGGAGAATTTATATTTGCACAACATAATGAAAATGCAAACTTATATCCTAAATTCGTAAGTGTATCACTAATCTTTTGTCAAAATATATATTATTTATTTCCTCCTGATCCAAATACTTTGCCGGCAACCACTAGGAAATGTCATTTTAGCTTAAATTTATCATTGAAATTGTCATCGTCATATTTGTGGAACAATATAAATATCATTGACAATAAAACTTTCATTCACTATTGGTCGATTGTCAAACTTATAGAGATATAATCTTGACCGTAAATTCCCATTGAATGAAAGATTAATTTGTTGTCGTTGATATTTGTACAGTACATAGAGTCAATAACGAAATTCAAATAACAAAAAAAAAAAAAATCTGCAATATATTAGGTATATATATTTAATGAAAAAAATAATTATTTAAATCAAACCTAATAACCTATAGAGACCTACTTGTACTCACCCCCTTCACCGGGTTAATTCAAACGAGTTTCCTCTAGTCCAATGTTGCTTTTTTCTTGCCAAACATACAACCGAAAAAGTATATCCCATTTTACAAGGCTGAAAGTGATTTCTTTATAACTATATCATAGAATTCTTTTGTCACATGAGTTTTCCTCTCATAACATACAAAGAATTGACACAATGTTTCACGCGTACAAAGACCACGTGATTACCAGTTAAATTAAAAAATTCCACCCACAAAATATAAAGAATATGACTGAATCAAAAGAATAAACCACAAAAAAAATTATAATACATAATGAGTAAATGCATTATTTTTTACAAGAGCGTATTGGACAAAAATTTTCTTTCAGTTTTTTTTTAGTTTTTATGTTTTTAATGATTGGTCAAATGTGTGATAATTAAGTTAATTTTTTCAATAAATATACACACTTGACTAATTATTGAAAAATAACAAAACTGAGAGAGAAAAAAATTATGAGAGTATCTAGAAAAAAAATTATGAGAGTATCTAGTCCTATATTAATATATAACTCCAATTTTTCGTTTCATATTTCAAGTGTTCCTTTCACACTTTTTTAACTTTTTTGTTAAATACGTTACAAATCGAATGCAAGAAAGAAAGTTCGACTTGCAAAATAATTCACTTCACATAAGAATCGAAGTCTATAAATCGAGTCGTATATCAAAGCATTGCTCTGCACAGACAACACAAGAGCTTAATTTCTCTCTTTTGCTAGCTAATTGATCAACAATGCCATCTAAAGCTTTTCCTTTCTTCTCAATATTTACGGTACTCCTTGTCATCCTCCTTTCCCTCCTCCCTCATAATTACTCAGTTTTAGCACAATCCAACAGCGAAAAAAATTTATCCCCATATAAGTTCATCGAGCACTTGAAAGGCTGCCACAAAGGTGACAAAGTTAAAGGCATCCACAAGCTCAAAACGTACTTGGAAAAGTTTGGTTACTTGAATTATGGAAATTCCAAGAATCAAAGAACACATGCAAACGACGATGAATTCGATGAGCTTTTGGAGTCTGCCATCAAAGCTTACCAGCTTAATTTTAACTTAAAATCCACTGGAGTCTTGGATGCCAATACAGTTACGAAGAATAGAACACCGCGATGTGGGGTTGCAGATATTGTGAATGGCACAACTCGGATGCGTTCCGGCAAGAAAGACGGCAATCATGATCATCATTTTCACACAGTCGCTCACTATGCATTTTTCCCAGGAAGGCTTAGGTGGCCTGCTACGAAGTACAGCCTCACTTACGCACTGCGTCCAGGAACCCGAGCTGATGCCGTCACTCCCGTTGCCAAAGCGTTTCAAACATGGGCTGCAAACACTCAGTTCAAATTCTCAAAAATAGAGGATTTCCAAAAGGCTGATGTCAAAATTAGTTTTGAAAGTGGCGATCACGGTGATGGAGCCCCTTTCTATGGTCGTGGGGAAGCCCTAGCTCATGCTTTTGCACCAACAGATGGAAGGTTTCACTATGATGCTGCCGAACCGTGGGCTGTGGGTGCCAGACCAGGTGCTTTTGATTTGGAGACTGTTGCTTTGCATGAGATTGGGCATCTTCTTGGCCTCGGCCATAGCTCAGTTGAGGGTGCTATTATGTTTCCTTCAATTCGTCCTGGTGTCACGAAGGGTTTGGATGCAGATGATATTCAAGGAATTAAGGTTCTATACAACGTTTGACCAGCGGGCCCTGAACCTGAATTAATAATTAATATTAATTTCTAAGTAATTAATTAATTGGAGATGATCATTTCACCTAGCTATCTATTGAGTTAATTATACTGAATTATATATATAAGAATAAATGATAGGGGAAAGAGATCATCAAGAAGAATTTTAAAGTAGTTGTGTTTTGTTATATTATTGTTGTACGAATAAATTGTCTTACTCGCTCTTGTTGTTGAATGAAAGTATTAAGTATGCAATTCACAAAATAATTATATGTATGAAACTTTTTGTTATTAGAATGGTCGAGGTGTCAACCCATGCATTTTGAAGCACCTATATATCAATACTAGTCATAAATTATTACACAAAATTGATTGACCCGAATTCAACTCATAAATATTGAAAGGTTTTTATTTGCGTAATTTGCGACACCAAAATGTTAAGTGATACTATGTGGATTATAAGGTATTAAAAGATATTATCAAGTCGTATAAGGGAGAATGACAATTGACAATAATTATGTATTTATTACTTATTATTTTTATCATTCAGGTCTCCAGTTTATTCTTTTTAAGTGTCTCTAATTTAGTTAGTTTTAATTGCTCATTACATCCCTAATAATAAAACTAGAAAAAAAATAATGACAGAGCCACAAACTGTTTTGTGCAAACTAGTTTGCACAAACTGATGTGGCATGAATAGATTGGTTAAAAAGTAAAAATAATTATTTTTTAAAATTATACGGACCCATGATAGTTTTATATAAATAAATCTCCTCATGTCACATCAATTTGTAGACACTTATTTATACAAATGAGTTGTATCTCTATTATTACTCAATATATATATACACACACACACACTTTATGGGTTATTTAACTATATACTATTATAACTTTATTATCTAATATTATTTCTTTAAAACAAAGGTATGAATGATTGCATGATGAAAAGTCACATTTATCATTTAACAAGAAAGTTATAATGTCAGAGATGTAATGAGTAATTAAAAATAAAATTAGGGATTTGCATGGTTAAATTAAAAGTATGGATGTAAGTGCTATTCTTCCTAATTAGAGACGACAATGTTTAGATTAAGAGAAATTTTATTGGTAGAAGTTAATCAATGAATATTGCATTAAGTGTTGATATCATATAAATTTTTTATTTTTTTTTCTTATACGAGAGATAATGTTCGAAATACAAACATGAAGATTCATTGCTAAATGCCGGCAATTGAAAAAAAAAAATCATGCTTAAAGCATGAGCACCTCCTATTAGATTGCTAGTAGTGAAAAATATCTTAATTAATAGAAGTGGTAGAAAAAAATTTTATTCTATTGTTTTAGAACATATTTTGCGCTTGATTGAAATACTGAAAACAGATTAAAAAAAAGCCTGTGACTCTTTTTAATATTTAGAATTTGTAAATAGCTTTGTCAATAGAAATTTGTATCATAATAGTTGATGACAATTAGTCTGAAATTGAAGAAATTCGTAAATACCTCAAACTAATTTTCAGTAGGTAAAAAAAAATCATTGAAAATCAATTTATTTAATGTACAATAATTTGATTCAAAATACGTATGAAATATATAATTCTTGAGACCTAAAAGTAGGCCAATTAATTTTATTATAACTTTAACCTATTCTGAATTTGTTAGATCAAAATTGATTGCGATTATATAGTACATTATACTTATGCATGAGGAAAAAGGGAGATTGCCAATTTCCCTTTTACTATATTTAATATATATCATTTATCTCTTTGCTTTTTTTTTAATAGCCAATAGCCCTCTAATAGTATAAGCTTACAATATTATCCTTATTTTCAAATACGCTTTTATTCTATTTATCATAAATTAAATAAATCGAATAAACAGAAATTAAAATAAAAAATTAAGTATTAAAAATAAGAAATATATATTTTGATGTGAAAAAATTAATAATAAAATATTTTTCATGTACTTTTTTATTTTATAAATATTTTCTTATGATAAATATATAAGAAAATTATTATAAAATAAAAAAATAATTTTTTGTGCTTTTTACATTTAATTTTAAAATATTTATTATGAGAAATTATTTGTAAAATAAAAAAGTAAAAGAAAGATATTTTATATTAATTTTTTGTTCACAATAAAACATATATTTCTTGTTTTTAATATTTAATTTTTAATTTTAATTTTTATTCATGCGATTTATTTAATTTATAATAAATAGAATAAAAGTCTATTTGAAAATAATGGTAGTATTGTAAATTTATTCTGTCAGGGGGGTTATTGTCCATTAAAAAAAAGCAGGGAAGTAAATGGTACATATTGAATATAGTAACAAGTAAATTAACAATCTTCTGAAAAAAATTTTGAACACAACACATGTTATGGTTTCTAAACACTCAATTTATAAGAGTTTCTAAATTATCTTATTACACATTATTATTAATGAAATCAAAAAGTTAAACTTTATCTCACTTAAGACTTAAAAAATGTCGACACCTCCAATCATATAACAATTAATATTAATTGATATAAAAAAGTTCCATATAATTATTTTTTGAATCGCAATACAAAAGACATTCACAATTAATAAGAAAACATTGTTATTCCAAGCTAAAAATTAACATGAAAACTTTCTTCTGGATTTCCTCTTCATCAATCTAAGACCACTTATGGTAGCAATATTAAATCAAAAATCATTTATTCTTAATATCACTTTTAAGTAAAACCTTCAAATTAGTAATGGTCAAACATTATTATATGGAGCCCTAATTCCTTGAACATCATCTGTATGCAAACCCTTTGTCGCCCAAGATCAATGTAAGCATACATAATAGCACCCTCAACTGAGCTATCATCGAGGCCAAGTAGATGCTCAATTTCATGCAATGCAACAGTCTCCAAATCAAATGCACCCATTCTTGCACCCACAACTCACTACTCATCAGCATCATAATGGAAAATCCCACCTCTTGGGGCAGCAGCATGAGCTATGGTTCCACTACGGCCATCGAAAGGATTCCCATCTCCATGCTTACCTCTTTGAAAACTAATTTTGATATTAGAGTTCATGTAATCTTGTGTTGTCAAAAGAAAAAAAATGCATGCAGCCAAAATGTTTAGTAATCTAGAATGTTAAAATTCTAGAAATTCTTGATTAATTTAGCAAGCTTTATTCAAAGTTTGAATTATCAAACTTTGAACTTTGAATAATAAATATTATTTAATTAAAAAGGCAGGGGAGTGAAGCATATAAATTGAAGGTTTTATTCTCTCCCTTAGTATTCAATTCTTTAGTTATTTTGAGAAAAAAAAGAGTTTTGTATTCGGGTATTTTAATACTCTTGTAAAATTAGTGAGTGAGAGATTGGGTGTATTAGGATTTTGGGAAGTGAGCCAAAATGTTACAATACTTGTAATCCTCATATCACTAGTAAAATATTTTTCTTCTGTCTTCGTTTATGGACGTAGACTAAAAGCCAAACCGCGTAATTTCTGGTGTCATAGTTTGTGCTTGTTCTTTATTTTCTTTTAATTTTATTTTAGCTGTGGTATCAGAGCCTTAGTTGCATTTTTTAGAATCGGGGTTACTGTTTACTTGAGGTTACTGCTCATGTATATAGTTAGTATTCACATATATGGTTACTGTTAACATATAAGGTATTGTTCACTTGAAACAGATGAGAGCGGATCCTAATAATGGTAGTTCGTGGTGAAAGCAATAGCGGCAAAATATGAGATTAAAAAGTTCAACCGGAATAATTTCTCGTTATGGAAAATGAAGATGAAAGCTATTATGAGAAAAATAATTGCTTGATAGCAATTGGAGAAAGACCCATAGAGATAACTAATGATGCCAAGTGGAACGAGATGGACGGCAATGCAATTGCTGATCTTCACTTAGCACTTACAGATAAGGTGTTATCCAATGTAGAGGAGAAAAAGACAGTGAAGGAAATATAGGATACTCTCTCAAAATTGTACTAGACCAAATCGCAGCACAATAAAATCTTCTTGAAAAGAAGACTCTATACTCTTCGAATGGCAGAACCTACGATAATAATTAACCATATCAACACCTCGAAGACTATATTTTCGCAACTCACAACGTTGGGTCACAAAATAGAGGAAAATGAACATGTGGAGCTTCTACTTTAAAGTCTACCAGATTCATATGATCAACTCATCATCAATCTGACGAACAATAACCCAAGCAGATAATCTAATCTTTGATGATGTTGCAACTTCTGTATTAAATAAGGAAAGCAGGTGCAAGAACAAGGAAGATAGACATGCAAGTTCACAACAAGCAGAAGCGTTATTGGTGACAAGTTGGAGATCAACAAAATGTGGCTCCAGTAGGAGTTATAATCATGGTAGATCAAAATCGAGAAGTAAGAAAAATATCAAATGCTACAATTGTGGCAAGAATAGGCATGTCAAGAAAGATTGTTGGAGCAATTAGAAGAGTAGAAATACTAAAGCACCTGAGTCATCAAATGCTCTGGGTTGTGTGGTATGGTGAAATTCTCTACAGCGAGGGAGCAACTATTGCAGAATGCAGGAAGCAGTTAGCTGATGTCTGGCTTATATACTCAGAACCAACATGACATATGACTTTTCGGAAAGAATGGTTTCACACATATGAATATATCTTAGGAGGATCTATGTACATTGGTGATGACCATGTCTTGGAGATTGCTAGTATTAGTACTGTTAAAAAAAAAAGTCTGATGAAACAATACGCACAATTTATAAGGTACAAAATGTAAAAGGCTTGAAGAAGAATCTATTGTCTTTAGGACAAATAGATTGTCTTAGATACAAAACCCAAGTCGAGAACGGGATCATGAAAATAATCAGAGGCGCGCTTGTATTAATGAAGGCAGAAAAGATCAGTGCTAATCTATTCATACATCAAGGAGAAATACTACAAGAAACTGATGCATGTGTTGCGTCGAATGGAGAAGAGTCAGCGATGATGTGGCATTTCAAATTAAGTCACATGTCATAACAAGGTATGAAGATTCTCTCTGAGCGAAAACAGCTTCTAGGACTCAAATCAGTAAGCTTACTATTTTGCGAGCATTGTATTACAAGTAAGCAGCATAGATTAAAATTTAGCAGATCTAATGCTAGAAGTAAAAACATCCTAGACCTAGTTCATTATGATATTTGGAATCACCAAAATTATCTCTAAGAGGTGTAAAGTACTCCGTGACTTTCATTGATAATTACTCTAGGAGATGTTGGGTGTACCCAATTAAAAATAAGTCAGATGTGTTTTCAGTGTTCAAGGAATTGAAAGTACGGGTTGAACTTGAATCCGGAAAGAAGATCAAGTGTTTGAGAACAAATAATGGTGGAGAGTATATAGATAGCAAGTTTTTACATTTTGTAAATAAGAAGGTATTCAAAGGTAATTTACGGTGGTATACACTCCTTAATAGAATAGAGTAGCGGAGCGGATAAACAAAACTCTTACAGAGAGGATAAAAGTTATGTTAATGATTGCTAGTCTACCTAACTCATTTTGGGCAGAAGCAGCCAAAAAAGCCTATTATATTGAAGACACCTATGGAGATGTAGACTGGAAAGCCAGCTGATTTCTCTCATCTACCTACATTTGAATGTCCTATGTATGTAATGTACAATGCTCTAGAAAGAATAAAGTTGGATCCAAAATCTAGAAAGTGTATTTTCTTGGGGTATGCTGATGAAGTGAAGGAGTTTTGTTTGTGAAATCCCACTGCCCACAAGATTGTCATTAGCAGAGATGTTATTTTTGTGAAAGATCAACTGTAAAAGAGAGATATAGATGATAGCACTGTGAAGGAAAAGTCAAAGACTATGCCAGTATATGTGAAAAATAATACAGAAGCTGAAGTAGCATCAGAGTACGAGGAATAAGAATTAATTGAGTCTGAGGCTCCAAAAGTTCGTTGGACAACTCGAGAAAGACGACCACCAACTTGTCACTCAAAGAATATTACAGAGATCAATATTGTATTTTGTTTTGTAATAGAGGATGGAGAGCCATTAACGTTCCATGAAGCTTTAAATAACTCATATGTTACTTTGTGTATGGCAGCAATGCAAGAAGAAATTAAAACTCTACATAAGAATAAGATATTAGGAACTTATGCCACTACCACATTAAAGAAAATTTATTGGAAACAAATGGGTCTACAAGATCAAACATGATGGTAATGACCAAGTGGAGCGGTATCATCTAAGATTGGTGGTAAAAGGATATGATCAGAAAGAAGGTATTAATTTCAATGAGATATTTTTTCCAATAGTTCGACTTGTGACATTCAGAATAGTCTTGGCAATGTGTGCTACATTTGACTTACATCTAGAGCAGTTAGATGTAAAAACTATATTTCTTTATGGAGAACTTAAAGAAAATATTTATATGCTCCAACTAGCAGGTTTTGCAGAAATAGGGAAGGAAAACTTGGTTTGCAGGTTAAATAAATCTCTATACAGTCTCAACTAGGCACTGAGGTATTGGTATAAGAGATTTGATTTATTCATGATAAGCCTTGGATACAACAAACTCAATTCAGGCCATTGTGCATACTACAAGAGGTTTGAAGATAATGATTTCATTATTTTGCTGTTGTATATAGATGATATGTTGGTAACAAGCTATAACAAAGATCAAGTCCAGAAATTGAAGGCACAATTGGCTAGGGAGTTTGAAATGAAGGACTTGGGACCAGTAAACAAGATTCTAGGGATGCAAATTCACCAAAATAGAAATAATAGCAAGTTATAGCTTTCTCAAAATAATTACTTAAAGAATATTTTGCGGAGCTTCAACATGCAAGATTGTAAGTCAATTTCTACCCCACTTCCTGTTAATTTTAAGTTATCCTCAAATATGCGTCCTAGCAATGAAGCAGAGAGGAATGAGATGTATCGAGTACCGTATACATCAGTAGTGGAAAATTTAATGTTTACTATAATTTTTACAAGACCAAATATTGCACAATCGCTGGGAGCAGTTAGTCGTTATATGGTAAATCCTGATGGAAAGTATAGGAAAACAATAAAAAGAATTCTGAGATATATCTGAGGGACCTTAGATGTTGCATTATGTTATTGAGGATCAGAATTTACTATCAGTGGCTATGTGGATTCAGATTATGTAGGAGACCTTGATAAAAGGAAATCCACTACAGGCTATGTTTACACTTGCAGGAACTGTTGTAAGTTGGGTTTCGAAACTACAAACCATTGGGACATTAGCTACAACAGAAGTAGAATACATGGCAGCTACATAAGGTTGCAAGGAAACTATTTGGATACAAAGGTTACTAGAGGAGCTCGGGCACAAACAAAAGAAAATTCTTGTGTTTTTTGACAGTTAGAGTGCTTTGCACATTGCATAAAATCCAGTCTTTCATTGCAGGACAAAATATATATGAGTTCAATATTAATTTGTTCGAGAAGTAGTGGAAGATGGAAGTGTAGTTTTACAAAAAATTCATACCAAGGAGAACCTAGCAGATGTTATGACTAAATCAATCATTACTGACAAGTTTATATGAAATAGATCCTTTTGTGGCCTAACAGAGACGCAAGCAACATGTCAATGGCGAAGCAGAAAGGATGGTGTGGAGATTGATTAATTTTCAATCAAATATCCAAGTGGGAGAATCTTAAAAGAAGAATGCATGCAACCAAAATGTTTGAGTAATTTAGAATATCAAAATTCTAGAAATTCTTGATTAATTTGGTAGGCTTTGTTCAAAGTTTGAATTAGCAAACTTTAAAATTTGAATAATAAATATTATTTAATTAAAAAGGAAGGGGAGTGAAGCCTATAAATAGAAGGCTTTATTCCTTCTCTTAGTATTCGATTCTTAAGTTATTTTGAGAGGAAAAAAAAAAGAGTTTTGTGTTAGGGTATTTTAATACTCTTGTAAAATTAATGAGTGAGAGATTGAGTGTATTATGGTTATGGGAAGTGAGCCAAAATATTACAATACTTATAATCCTCATATCACTAGTAAAATATTTTCCTTCTGTCTTTGCCCGTGAACGTAGGCTAAAAGCCGAATAATGTAATTTTTGGTGTCCTAGTTTGTACTTGTTCTTTATTTTCTTCCAATTTTATTTTAGTTGTGACCATACTTTACCCATAAATTTCCCAACAGTGTTTGCAAAAATTTGAAGTAAGAGTTTTCAGCACCTGTTTGAAAAGCTTGACCAACGGTGTTCATGGCTTCAGCTCGGGTTCCTTGAAAAAAGGCGTAAGTGAGATGGGAATTGGAAAGTGGCCACCTTGGGCATCCAGAGAAAAACTCGTAGTGAGAGACTATGTGAAAATGGTTAGCTTCGTGTTGGTCACTTTTCTTGGCGGAACGCATCCGAGTTGTGCCATTCATAATATTTGCAACTCCACATCATGGCCTTATCATCTTTGCTACTGTATTGCCATCTAAAACCCCTGTGGAGTTTAAATTGTAATTGAGCTGGTATGCTTTGATGGCAGACTCTAAGAGCTCATCGTAATCGTTGTCGTTAGCATGTGTGCTTTGATTCTTGGAGTTGCCATAGTTTTTAAGTAACCAAACTTTTTCAAGTACTTTTTGAGCTCATGGATGCTTTTAACCTTATCTCCTTTGTGGCAACCTTTCAAGTGCTCAATGAACTTAAATAGGGATGATTTTTTTTTTTTTTGGGCATGGGAGTGTGCTGAAACTGAGTTATGTGAGAGAGGGAAAGGAGAATGATAAGGAGAACAGTAATTGAGAAGAAAGGAAAAGCTTTGGATGCCATTGTTGAGTGATATTTTGATGAAAATAGAGAGAAATCTCTCGTTGAGTGTGAAGAGCAATGCATTAATGTCTCTATTTATAGATTACTTATGAGAAATGACCAATTAGTTTTGGAGCCATTGGAGTCAATCTTTTCATATACGGCTGTATGACTTTTAGTTTGCGAATTTTTTTACCTCGCATGCAGAATATGAGAAACCCTCATTACACGCTACTCTTGAAAATCTCTAAGTTGTAGTTAAGGAAAACGTTTATTGTGTTGTTTAATTTTGAGGCACTTCTTTGAAATTATGGACAAAAAAAAAAAAAGCCGTGGCACTTTTCAACATTTACAATGTGTAAATAGTTATTTCGTAGAAATTCGTATCACAACAATGATTTTATGATGAGACGATCAAATGAGAAGAAAGGAGAAGTTTTAGATTTTACATAATAAAAAGCCTATGAGCCAAATTCATACTTAAGAATTGGCTCAAGAATTAGTGATTGAAAAATAATAATTGAATTTAGAGAGCTTCAGTTTAATTTGTTGTTTGTGCATATAGAAAATTTGAAAAATAGTAATTGAATTACTTAAATTGAAAAGAGTTTCCCACAAATTTCATAAACATTCAAGGAATTAAGGCTCTATACAATATTTGACCAGCTAGGCCTGAACCTCAATAATTAATATTACTAAGGTTAATTCATTCGAGATTATTTCACCTAGCTAATTAGTTAATTATTATTATATGTACTGAATTATATAAGATAAGTGAAGAGGTCATGATCAAGAAGAATTTTAAAGTAGTTGTGTTTTTTTGTTATAGTTGTATGAATAAAATATCTTACTTGTGTGTGTGTATGTACGCGCATATTAAATTTTTTTGTTATTTGAATGGTGGCAGTGTCAATACATGCATTTTGAAGCACCTATGTATATCAACACTTGTCATAAATTACACAAAGATTAGTTTTTCATTTCATTAATTATTAATTTTTAAATAAGTAGTACTTATAATTGAGTGTCGGGTTATTTTGTTTATAAAAAAAAATCATCTATTAAAATTTAAGATAAATTACACTTAGAAGCAGAACACTCTAGGAAACAAGTATAGAGTAAATAAATAACGTTACAAAACTCATATTTTTTAAGGCACAAAGCCAATAGTAATAAAAAAATAACATAACAACCAAGATTTCTATGTAGTTATGACTACATCTAACTTCCTTATATATTATGACGTGATGCTTATATTAAGACTTATTCATGTTACTGTCAATATTAGTGAATTGCATAGTCCTCTTCCAATACCGAATTTAAATAAATAATTTAGAATTTAATGCTGAAAATTTCAGAATAATTGTGGATTTGAATGTGATGTATTTGCCGGCGGCTGTTTTGTTTCCGTTTCGACCGATGAGCCCCACGACAACCGGGAAGCTGGCGAATTGGAGTTGGATAACGGGCCCTTATTTTTGGATCGATTTGTTAGTTTGTTTTGAGCTTGTCGAAAAGTGTATTGAAATAATTATCTGGAAAATGATGAAATTGTACTCAAATTCACAAATGTTGCAGTTACTTGAATTTCATAGATATTGCTATATGTACTTTGTTTAATTTTTTTTTTTAAAAAAATAAAAAATTGGGTCCAACTCTCACATGAGAGTATCGAATGTTTTCCGTAAGATTGAGTCCAACTCAATTTCCATCTCTTAATATCAAAAAATTTCAAAGTATATTACAGATATCATATCAATTATACAATAAATAAATGATATTATGTTATGTATTTATTTATTTTAAAAAATTAATATATAAAAATAATTATATTAAATTCAACGACATATATCATACATATAATAATTAATTATATTACCTTGTATACTTTATCAACAAGAGATTAATGAGATCAAATGAGCAAATGCACCAATTTCATTTCATGATAACATCACACAACACAATTAATGAGATCAGATATGGGCTTACGGCTTATGTTTCCTGGTATTTTGTTTTGGGAGGATGAGACGTATGTCGAAAGGAGTTGACGCTGCAAACACCTTTAACAGGTAGTCCTCGATCGAAAGTGAACAGGAAAACTTTTAGGCGTCCGATGCTTAAGTCATCGTTGCGACTCGCGTTGTGCGGAATTTGGGCCGATTCATATTTCATCCCCACAGGGAAGCTCGTGTTATCGTGTATCTCGTCCATGCATAGAGAGGAATTAATTTTCCATGTATGTGAAAATGAAATCAAAATGCACATACAGCCTACAGGCGGCTCAATCGCCCGCTACACTCAAAGACCCCACAAACATTATTTTCATCTTTATTTGTCAAGTTTCGTTACAGTTTTCTTTAATTTAATAGTGAATTTTACCTTCTTTTATTTTTAACTTTTTCAATAATATACTTAATTAAATATAATATTATTTTGTTAAATTTCCGTTCACATTCTTTTCTTTGCCTCAAAGGCTCAAATAAAGCTCAGTCTCTGCACAGTATACATGTGTCGAGCAAAAATAAAGTTATTTTCTTGAAGATCAAAAGACACTATATATAATTACAATCAAGTTTCAATTTTTCGCCGTGAATAAATAATTTAAAAATTTAACATCCTTTCGAAATTGTTATTGTATTTATCTTTATAAGGTTTCATTTTAATACTCAATATTTATTTCTTTGCTTCTTAATTAATGATTAGTGTTCAATAATTATACTTTTGCAAGAACGTATGATAACGTAAGAAACAACTTGAAAGAAAAAGGAAGACTAAAAATTTAGATAAATTTCAAATTAAAATCCATTAATGACTTCTAAAGTAGTGGACTGAGTAAAGTTTAAATTAATTTTTTAATCTCCTACTTTCTCAAAATTCTAACTTAAGTGTTTGATTAAATAAAACTACTTGAAAATCACTCGGTCAATCATTCCAAGAGATAAATCGATTAATAATTTGTAATGCGCCAAAACAAATGAAATTGATTGTATATATTATTTATTGAATAGAATATATTAGCAATAGGACATGAAAATTTAATCCATAATTTAGTATTTAAAGAAAGTCGAAATTATAATCTTTTTTAAAAAATCACTCGGTCAATTCATATTTTCGCCTAGGCCTAGCGGCCTACCCAAAAACGTTTGATGGGGAAAAGTCATGACCCATGCATGCATGCATGATACATGCCTGAATAAAAAAATAATTAATATTTAACTTGAAAAATAATATCCATAGTTAACTGAGAAGAAGTCTATAAATAGAGACGTACATCAAAGCAATGCTCTGCACAGACAACACAAGAGCCCAGCTATTTGATCAACATGGCATCCAAAGCTTTTCCTTTCTTCTCAATATTCTTTGTCATTCTCCTTTCCCTCCTTTCTCATAAATACTCAGTTCTAGCACGCTCCAACAGCGAAAAAAAATCATCCCCATTTGAGTTCATTGAGAAATTGAAAGGTTGCCACAAAGGTGACAAGGTTGAAGGCATCCACGAGCTCAAAAAGTACCTGCAAAAGTTTGGCTACTTGAACTATGAAAATTCCAAGGTTCAAAGCACACACGCTAACGGCGATGATTTTGACGAGCTTTTGGAATCTGCCATCAAAAACTACCAGCTCAATTTTAACTTAAAATCCACCGGAGTCTTGGATGCCAATACGGTAGCGAAAATGAGAACTCCGCGATGTGGAGTTGCAGATATTGTGAATGGCACAACTCGGATGCGTTCAGGCAAGCAACACAATAATCAATTTCACACAGTGGCTCACTATTCATTTTTCCCTGGAAGCCCTAGGTGGCCAGCTTCCAAGTTCAGTCTCACTTATGCCTTTCGTCCTGGAACCCGCGCGGATGCCCTAACTCCCGTTGCTAGAGCGTTTCAAACATAGGCTGCAAACACTGAGTTCCAATTCTCACAAATAGAGGACTTCGCCAATGCTGATCTCAAAATTAGTTTTGAAAGTTGGGATCATGGAGATGGGAGCCCTTTTGATGGCCGGGGTAGTCCTGATGGAATCCTAGCTCATGCTTTTGCACCAACTAATGGGAGGTTTCATTATGACGCTGACGAGCCGTGGGCTGTGGGTGCGGTACAAGGTGGTTTTGATTTGGAGACTGTTGCTTTGCATGAGATTGGACATCTTCTTGGCCTTTCTCATAGCTCAGTTGAGCGCGCTATCATGTATCCTTC